>OY770126.1:21200000-21766687 GCA_963669345.1 Gortyna flavago | reverse complement strand
GCGAAAGATTTGAGTACCTTTGCTACTTGCATCGTTGTAAGTCCTTGTAGTAGGTACCATTGCCACTTCTTGAATAGTGCAGCTGACAACATAATATGCATGTTTGTTTGTTGGATTAATACTATTAAAAGCAGGAATGCTTAGCGCAGGCCACGGTCGTGTAAGTGTTCCTTTAGATTAACTGCTAATGTCTGCCAAAGTTATGAGGGTTGACGCTATTTGGTCCTGGAAAGACAAATATTTAGAACATAAGTTGTAAAACTCGTGATGGTAACTCATAGTAAACAAGGAATTTAATGAAAACAATTGCACTAAAAACAATTGTGAAAAGAAAACAGAAGCGTACTAAACCTACTTACTAAGATAACTTACTAAGCTGTTCCTACAAAATACCTCGCGAACTGTGCAAACATTAAGGCGCAGATATACGACTTCTAATGATTTTAAATTCAACATCACGTCTAATCGAAGGACTGATTTCTTTGAAAAAAATAAATGTTATACTAGACCATTTGCTTCGTAATTTGATATGTGAATATTTGCAATTATATTTTTTTAACATAGTGCAATTAATTTGTAAAGTAATGTGTAAATCAAAAATAATAAATCTACCACGGACATAAAAACGATAGGTAATCACGCAAACACTATCGGGAGTATTTTCATAAAACTTTCACCATATAAAAGACAATTTAATTCTCCGAATTTTAGTATACGGTTTTTATTTGTTTGGTGTTTGATAAATCAACAATAGATGATTGTTTCATATTTTGCAATAAATTACCAGCGTTGTGTCATCGCGCTTCTCTTTCTTTTCTATGCAGTCCGATAGTGACCGCGTTTTAGGTCATGTAGTCGCCTTAATAATAATGACTTAAAACAGTTATATAAACAGGGCACAATGTGCGAAACTTGAAGTCAATTAGCGTCATGTGACACCCCAGACAATCAGTGTTGGTAATGTTGGTATTCCCATAAGAATGAACACGAAACTTGACTTATTTAGCTATCTACTATTTCGTTTAATATAAGATTTCCCAAGAGTGACGCTTAAAAAAGCTAGCAAGTTAGCAAAGGGGATGAAACACAAAAGTTTTAAAGCATCTGCTACAGAGTTTCACTGCATGCAAGAAAAAGTTTGTGAAAAAAATAAGCGAACAAAAGTTTCAGAACGTCTGGCTAATGCTGATTCACAGAGTTTTTATTTTGTCACCCGCTTTCACAAGAACCGTATTAGGTATGGAATAAGAAGGACCATTTTAAAAATGATTTTCTTTTGCTCGGTGGCTATCTATAAAACTTATTTTTGTTTGAAACTCAATTTACAAGTTGGTTTGAATTAGTCAGTATGTGTTTACAGCAGTTAGTCTTTCTAAAACAACCATCTCTTAAATAAACTATGTGCTAATGTCTGATACCAGAGAGAAAATTCAATATTTATACCCTGAGCTCGCTATAAAATGAGCCAAATCCGATCCTGTACTCCGCAGGTCCTAGGTGTCGCATACATTATGAGAAAATGAGAAATTATTCACCGTTGGCAAATCACGGCTATATTCGTTTGCAAATACTTTTTCGCTTTAAACCCCATCGCTGCGACACGCTCGAGTTACAGAGCTTTACGGTTAATTAGTCGGTATCAAAGCTTCTGTTTTTTTGCAGTTATTTCAGTTAAAACGATCTTTTGATTGGTTTGAAATTGATACTTTTACAATTTGTGGTTTTACTTTTACGTTTCATTTTGTTTTAGAGTGTTCAAAATTCAGAGTGGAACGTTTTTATTCGTAACGGGAAGCTACGCAGGATGCTACTTCAAGTACATATTCCAGTGTCATTTTACGGTGCTCCTTCAGTTTCATTTAACTGGTGAAGGCAATTTATCATCTTGTATATTCTGGTCATAAACCGTTACATAGGTTCAAAGCTTCCAAATAAAAAACATGTAACACATATACTTCCAGTGTACTAATTGTGTCTTCTTGTTTCCAGTGGTCTGGCAAGACTGGCAGGTGCACGTGACCTCCACGCCTTCGGAGGCAGGTGGGCCTGCACTCCTCACTTGCGTGGCTCCTGCCGCGCTGAGGGAACACGCGTCTGTCGCAGCGTGGTACAGAGATGACTCTGTGTTGCCCGCCGCTGATCATATGTGTAAGTAAAATAACATCTCAAATCAAATCAAATCATTTATTTGCTTGAATATGGGTAGGTACATGAGGTGATACATAATTACAGCAGTTCCTACCTTAATAGGTGTGCAAATATCTAATAAAATAAAATAAACATGTCTTTATTTTATTTTATTAGATATTTTAGTATATATTTCAGTTTATGTATGTACATAAACTCACGCCTCCTTTCCCTGGGGCTAGGCCTGGTTAGGCAGAAAATTACAGAACGCCACCTACTACGATCCTTACACACTACTTTGGCGTCGTTTACGTTCACACATTTGATAAATAAATGATAAATGATTTTTATTTTGTAAGTAGGTTTGCACAAACACTTTTACACGTCATTCATATTTTTTATAAAACTAGATGAGGTCGGCGTTTCCTATCTGACTACTCTGAGAAGAAAGGCCGAAACAAACTCAGAGGTCACAGTCTCTTTTAAAGTCCAGACATAATCTTGGTCAGGTTATATGAAGACCATGTAGATCGATGTCTGAGGTGGTCTTTTGAGGAAAGAACCACACAGATTGAGAGGACCTGTCCAGTCAGTGCACGCATTTGTCAGAAATCGTGCAGCTCAACTCAAAACTTAAGGAGCTCAACGATTCGACGAACAATACCAAAGAAAGGACATTTGGGTAGGCCACATAAATTACTCAAACTGCCAGACCTAGAAAAAAAACTAACAGAACAAAGACAATAATAAAAATTAAACAAAAAAAATAATAATAAAATGACCCACATTGTCTTCACATGCACAATATTAAAATAATATAATACTTTACAAAGTAAGCAAATGTCAATGTTTATATAAAATTCATTAATTAATGTCAATGTGTATATAGAAAAAAAAAAAAAAAACATTCAATATGTAAGAATTGGAAGCAACTCAATCCCAAGCCTTTTTGTCCTCAATATAATCCTTAACAGTATAAAAGGCTTTCTGGCACAACTTACGTTTAATGAATGATTTGAATTTATTAAGGCTTAGATCTTGAACGTGGCTTGGTAGTTTATTATAAAATTTGGTAGTACACACACGGTTGCACTTTTGCGGTTGAAATATTTACATTACCTAATCCATGATTTCAATACACACAATATCTATCACATTGAACATTATCTATAACATAATAATACCTACATTATTATTGATATTAACTTTATTTACATAATACAAGCTAACATGGGGTCCGAGTGCTCACTTGGTTTTTCGAGATATCGCCAAGCGATTAGTCGACTCTTCACGTGACCAGAGGGCTGGCCTATTTCTTGGCCAAAGACTTAGCATCGCCATACAACGTGGCAATGCTGCCAGCCTTTTGGGCACTGTTCCTGTTGACAGCGATGCGGACGAATTTTTTGATGCCCTATGATTCTTTTTTCATACAATTGTACTTATTGATATTTATTATGTAATTTATATCATTGTAAAAATTATATTTAGCATTTAAATAATCATTAACTTTATAATATTTGCTTCCTTTATATTATAAGGTAATTTATTATACACTAGCTTCTGCCCGCGATTTCATCCGCGTGAAATTTCACCCTTCCCCCATTCACCCTCTTAGGAGTGGAATTTCGACAAACTCTATCTTAGTAGATACCTATTCTTCACAAAGAACACACCCTCCAAATTTAATGTCTCTAGGACCAGCGGTTTAGGCTGTGCGTTGATATCTCAGTCAGTCAGGACTTTGAATTTTATATGTAATAAAGACAACTTAATTGCCGAACGAACACCAGCAATTAATTTACGCTTGACCACTGTCAATAACAATCAAGTTATCAAGTAGCAGTTAAAACATACAATTTATAGAATGCTAATAAGAACGAACGCTCGCCACTCGACACGTCCGTTCAAATCAAAGTTCAAAAAATGTATGATGCGCGCGCTCAGACTCCCCATACTCGTCCATAGATACGGTAGCGATCCGTGGCGGCCGCGCGCCACGTGTGTGCTGCGAACGGTGCAAGCCAAATTCAACCTTCAGCACTACATATTTTACAGCATAACTTAGGGGCGCTGCACACGCCTAAGATACTATAATATTTTATCTTAAGAAACAATATCGCTGGCCATACAAATTCATCTTAAGATACGAAAATATGAAATATTATTTATTATCTTCGTCGTGTGGGATAGTCCATTGAATTGTATGGCGAGCGATATTGTATCTTAAGATAACATATTAGAGTATCTTAGCCGTGTGCAGCGACCCTTAGTGAACTTCACTGCGGGTGACGTAACCTACGACAAACTTATTATTTGCGGTTGGTACAGTAATCGGGTCTAGGGATCGAACCGCAAAATTAAGTTTGTTTTTTATTGTGTATACCTACTTTTCCGGGATAAAAAGTACCCAATGTGGTGCCCAGGATATTAAAGAATAATTATACCAAGTTTCATCGTAATCGAACCGGTAGTTTTTGCGTGATGCCTAAACAAACAGACAGACAGACAAACATTTTTTTAATCACATTTTTGGGTTCGGTGTCGGTCTAGTAACACCCTCTGCCTTTTATTTTTTTGTTATTTTCAATGTACAGAATTTTCACTTCTACAGATTTAGTATAATTATAAACAGAATAGATAATTTATATTGAATGTACTTAATTTTGAATTTTTATTTTTGAAAGTCATTATAAATGTGTTTGTTAAGTTCATTTAAAAGCCAGTTAACTATAGATGATAGCGTTAATAGTTAATTTCATGTGAATGAGTTGTAAGATCTTCAGACACAACTATCGCAGTACTATCGTCAGCATACAGAACCATGAAGGATTTGATAGATTTGGGGAGGTCGTTAATATACATAATAAAGAGCAGAGGACCCAAAATACTCCCTTGTGGTACACCTTTGCAGACTTTTATTGATGTTGTCAAATGCTTCTTTTCGCCTTTTGTGCGGGCCCACGAGCTGCTTGTGTGCCCGCCGATAAAATCTTTGCGGTGCGGTGCCGCAACGCATCGTGTGCTCCGGCACAAAGGGCTGATTTTTCCAACGCCAGATTAATTTATCCGAAGAATAATTTTGCTTTTTGACAATTCTTCCATACAAAATCTATCAGACGTCAATTTTATTCCACGAATCAAAATCAGCCCTTATTGAAACAAGTATTTGCTCCCTTTTTTTAGCTTTGGTCACGTTCAACTAACTTGCTGTCCACAACCATTATCTACAATAAACCATCTTTCCTAAAAGTTCGGAGAGCGAATTTAATTTCACGTAAATTCTACGGAACTTCATACTCAGGGGCAACATTAAAACATCGTCAAGGCTGATTCCCTTTTTTATGACGGAACCTTTTACTTGAACAGTCAAAGGAGAGTCAACATAGGTATACCCACAGGCAAAAACCGGCCAAGTACGTGTCGAACCACGCACAATGAAGGGTTCCGTAGTTGGAATTTATCCCAAGAACAAACTTAACATTGAAGTTGAAAAACATGTTCTCCCATACATTACAACTGAAAATGTAAGTTTGTACGCACAATATTGAGAGATTTACCATGTTGTTTCAGGATCATAGACTTCTTATTAATTTTACTGTAATCTATAGGTATAGAACTATTTTCAGTATTTTTTTCAAAATTTTTGGCTCAGTAGTTTCGGAGATAAGGGTGGGGGAATGGTAAATTTCCGTCTATTGTCTTAAATAACTTTAATACAATTTACTTTAAAATTATGAAAAAAATATATTTGAGATCCTCACGGTAAGCCCCTTTCGTTTGATATGTCACACGGTACAGATTGCGAAACTTTTTTTTTAAATTGTCTATTTACCCCTCAAAAATGACTCCCATTTTAAAAACTCATTTATTTACGTTACACGTCTATGTTTGGGTCACAGACATTCATATGTGTACCAAATTTCAACCTAATCGGTCCATAAGATTCGGAGAAAATTGACTGTGACAGACGGACAGACAGACAGACAGACACACGAGTGATCCTATAAGGGTTCCGTTTTTTCCTTTTGAGGTACGGAACCCTAAAAATATATTACATTTTCCAGTACATTGTCATTAATTAATTATTGTTATTGGGTGCGTTATTACTTATGTATAATACAATTGTAAGCGAATTAATACACATTAACCCCCTTACTATTAAACGTATTATCAGATGAATGGTTATACACCGATTTCTCTCTTTCACTCGTCAGTAATTTGACTTTCAAAAGAAGAAGACAAAGCGTTGTGTAACTATACAGACGCTATACAACGTTTATTAGTAAGGGGGTTAGTAAAAAGTTTTGTACCTAACAAAAAATTACAAAATAAAAAAGAAACCGACTGTACATACGTATATGTAAACGTGTCTCAAGGTGGCAGTTTTTTAGTTCAATCTCAGATTTGATGCCAGCAAATGCATCAGACTGCTTGAAAAGTGAGCTTTTTTGAATTTTTTAGGTTCAGTCGGATTTTTGATTATTATTTTTTTCAACCTTTTCGTCATCTGCCTAGCTTTTTCCCAACTATGCTGGGGTCGGCTTCCAGTCTAACCGGATGCAGCTGAATACCAGTATTTTACATGGAACGACTGCCTATCTAACCCCCACAACCCAGTTACTGGGTAATACGATACCCCTTGATAAGACTGGTTGTCAGACTTTCGGGCTTCTGTCTACCCGTACGACTGATAAAGACACACGAATGACAGCCGGGACCAACGGCTTAACGTGCTTTCTGAGGCACGGACGGATCTCGGTTATGTAAAGATGGTCACCCATCGACAGACCAATCGCAGCAAACGTAGCTTTACTTGATTTATTATTTATTCACGGGTCCCTCCTTTTCTTTAAACCTTTTAGTGTGTTATATTTTTGGAATCGACTTTCAAGACTTTTATTTTGATACCCTATAATCTTCTTGGCCATGGCACTTTTTTTTACAAGTTTTTAGATGACAAATGATTTTATTTCTGTAAGTAGGTTTGCACAAAGACTTTTACATGTCAATCTTATTTTAAAAACTGGACGAGGTTGGCGTCTCCTATCTGACTACTCTGAAAGGAAATGCTGAAACATACTCGGAGGTCACAGTCTCTTTTAAAGACCAGACATAATCTTGGTCATATCACGTGAAGACCACATAGATCGATGTCTGAAATGTTCTTTTGAGGAAAGAACCACACAGTGACAACAGTATCATTGAGTGTTACTTATTGACATCTCAAATCCGCCATTTTGATTTTATGAAAACTAATTCTTACCATTTCTTGTATAACAAATCCATCCAGTCCCAGTATAAAGAACCCCCCATACAAAGATACATAACCTTGACACATAGATACACGTGTAGACGTAGACACGTGTAGAAAACATAACCCTGTCTTTGCTGTTCACACATTCACATAAAGTAGTTGCAAGTCATCTGGCTAAATAAATATATCTTCCTATGTTTGACTGTCCATCTGAACTCTTGTTTTCGGCAGCTGGTACCACACTCGTGGCTGATGAAGGCTGGCGACTGATCATCCGGTCCGCTCGAGTGGAAGACTCCCGGGCACAATACTCGTGCTCAGTACTTGACTCTCTCACTGGTGAAAGGCGGAGAAGTACGCCAGTCAATATCGACGTCGCTCGTAAGTATTACCCATTTTTGCCATTTTTTCCAAGATTCAGAGTTTTTATGATTCCGTACCAAAATGGTAAAATGGAACCCATATGATGCGACTCAGTCCGTCTGTCTCTCTGTCCCTGCTGGATATCTCAAGAACTACTAATGCTTTTGAAATTTGGAATAGTTTCAGATGACGTTTAGGCAATTTTACAAATAAGATTGTTTTTTTTTGCAACAGAGGCTGAAAGGGGTCTGAAAATTTTGAAGTGAGGCTACTAGAGCATATGGGGTATCATATTAAAGAGCGCAGTTTGCACATTCTCAAACAGTTTTTCTTTTTACTGCATAGTTTTCGACATTTGATGCAAAATGTAAAAAAAAAATACCGTTCCCCCACTTATCTCCAAAGTTTGCTAACAGAAAAATTTGAAATAATTCTACGTGATAGAAGTTTATGTAATGATTACAGGAAAAATAAAACGATGTCTCTAAATAGCACACTTTTTCAGAAATCGTCAACAAAAGATACATTAGTTCCAGTATCGGTCAAGAGATGGTGCTGACGTAAAACTGCAAAATTCTACATCGCAGCGCACAGTGTTAAAATTCTCTGACGAATATAGGCCTCGCCGATGATTTAAAACATATTATTATGATGTTACGGAACCCTCGGTGCGCGAGTCCGACTCGCTCTTAAACAGTTTTTTTTTTTTTGAGAAAATCATACAAGATAAAAAAATTTACATTGAACTAAGCTTACGTTAAAAAAATGAGAAGGTAGTGAGACGAACTTTGACTGAAAGTTTCATAGCATAGCTATCATCTTGACTTACAACAACATTTGGCCTGTGTTTGCAGCCATTATATAATAGTCAAATACGGTTTGTCGTAATAGATTGCTATCTGACCAACAACGGATACCGCAATAGTTGATATCACTTATTGTTAGTTCGCTCCTAAAACTTTGGTTTCCTAGAAAACCGGTTCAGTCATATTATAACGGCGATTATGAAAATCTGTCATTTTGACAGCCATTATTGTGTGACAGCTCACTGCTTTCTTAAGACACCAAAGCTTTACTAAGATGTATTTATGTAAGTACAACCTACTACAATACAATTTATAAAGTTCCAATCAGATTAAAAATAATTATTTTTAATTTAATTGAAATTTAGTTTCATGAATAGAACATAAAATAAAAACACAATAGAGTCCATGATTAAAATAAATGAAAGTGTGGATTATTTAATTATATTTCAGTAATTTAAGATATTCCGTAGCTTAATAAAAACCTTCCTGGAAATTGTAGAGAAAGAAAAAAAAAATTTGGTGATTATCCCGGAATATTAAAAATGCTTTCATTACCTATATATCTTTCTGTAACAATAATTACGATTTGTGTTTAAAAAAAAACTGTTTAATTAAGGCAAGGCGCCATAGTAAATTATAAATCGGTTTTTATTTTCTAATTGAATTTCTTGATAACATCTGGATTAGAATCGTCATTGTTGTGAATACTAAATAAACAACCAACCATTACACTACAGTACCCGGCAGTTGCAGGCACACGGAATTATAGGAAATGTTCGGCTCTGTAGAACATTCTCTCTGTCACTATAACTGTGTCATTCTGTGTAAAAAATTACATATGCCAAAACAATGGTTTCGTAGGTACTTTAACGCATTTTATTTAACCCATTTTGGGATGAATGTTCAAAAATCTTCCAACTCTGCGTTGTCTTTCAGTGAATGAATTTAAGATTTCTGATTAAGTTGATGGTGATTTGCCCTATGACTTCTGTTCTAGCCATGAGCGTGGCATCAGCTCCGCGCGGCGTATCACACGGACAGTGGGAGGCGACAGTACGGAGAGGTGGTGATGTGGTCCTGCCCTGCTTGGTACATGCTAACCCTCCGGTCACCGTCACGTAAGTCATTATTGATTATAGTCTTACAGATATATGAGGTACAAGGTGAAAAGTTCTTCATCCTCCATAGAAAAGGGATGGTCTGTGAATGGTGGGCTACTGCCTGACGGTCGATGTCGGAATGTTGTAAGATAGGTAATTGCTTATTGCTTGATAACTTTGCTTGCGCGATGTGTAGTGTCATGCGTAGTTCACATGTGGCGTTGTAGATACCACCACAGTCATAGCATTTATATTAGACAAGTTAAACTTCATTCAATTAGTTTTTAAAATACTATTGACATGTTTGTTTGTAAAAACCTACTTAAAAAAATAAAATCAATCTTAAAGCAGCTCAATATTAGACAAACAGTGATTTGTCGCACGGTTTTGTGCCATATTTGGTACAATTGTTAACTGTCACCTAAACCCGAGGGGTAATTGTTTTGTGCCATGTTTGGTACAATTGTTAACTGTCACCTCAACCCAACGGGTAATTGTTTTGTGCCATGTTTGGTACAATTGTTAACTGTCACCTAAACCCGAGGGGTAATTGTTTTGTGCCATGGTTGGTACAATCGTTAACTGTCACCTAAACCCGAGGGGTAATTGTAATAGTGCACACACTCACAATCCCTGCATTGCCATTCATTTTGACAATTCAACAATTCAAATTTATTGTGGTATTTACGCTGTTGAGCAGACGATTTTTTCAAATATATGAAGCGATGGATAAAGAATTTCTATCAAAATCCTTCAGATTGTGATAGAAAGTGTATTGCTTGTTGTCATTTGGCGTGCTGCTCTGTACATTGTAATGAAGCCTGGTGATAAAACCATAAAACTTGACATTGATGAATATCTATAAATATTAAATTTTTACTGATATATCAACGCACAACCAAAACCGCTGGTCCTGGAAATTTGGAGGGTGTGTTCTTTGTGAAAAGTAGGTATCCGATAAGTAAGGGTTTTTCGAAATTCCACCCCAAAGAGGGTGAATGGTGAGGGTAAAATTTCACGCAGACGAAGTCGCGTGCAGAAGCTAGTTATATATAAAATCACGTAGATATTTACTTTGAAAAGTATTACTTTACTTAAATTGTTGTGAATGTGAGTGAGTGTCATTTCTTTGTTATTTTTGTTTTTCTCAGTTAGTTTTAATTATAATCTGGTAATTCGAGCTGACAGCTGGCGCATAAACTATGCGCCAGCTGTCAAATGATTACCCAAATGTCCTTTCTTTGATAATCGTCGAGTCGTGGAATTTAAGAAGAAGAAAGCTATGCAGCAGAAGCTATGAAAAAATCAAACTTCTAAGTTAACGTATAAAAAAGATACGGCCTTTTATGCTGCAAAAAACGTATAATTCGACACTCTCAAGGGAATCAAAATATATAGGGTACTTCCCATTGACCTAGAATCATGAAATTTGACAAGAAGTAAGGCCATGTAGCACAAGTAAAGGAAAAAATCCCAAAAACCAAGTAGTTACATTGAAAAAAAACCGTGATAAACAGCTATATACATACCTACAAATTTGTACGGAACCATCGGCGCGCGCGTCCGACATGCACTTGACCGCTTTTTTATTTTATTAAATGACGTTTAAATGTGATTGCGATACGTACTAACCTATTCACAGAAAAAAACAATTTCATTTCATTAACTTATTCCCTGCAAATGTATAAAGCAGGAGTTGACCAAAGTTTTTAATCTCTTCACGATAATGAAGGAGTGCACGCCACAAAACACAGCAGAGAGCCTCACATCAGAAAATTAATTTCAAGAATATAAATCCATTTCATTTCGTTTGTGTAAGTAATTAATTCGGAGATTTGAAGTGATTTGAAGAATTCTAACCGAAATGTAATTTCCAGCTTTCCATAATTCCTTAACTTTATGTCTGAAAGTACTAATTCGTAGAAATGTCTTATTACTCAGTCTTTAAATCCCTATAGCAATCTGAACGCACGAAAGCCGTAAGTAGATGTTAACAACCATAATTCTGGCATGATATACCTAAACACATCAAAGCATCTAGGGATCAAACACGTTTTGGCTAGTTTCTAAAAATCTGGTTTTTAATTATGCTAGTAACTTTCGTCATTTGAAAAAGGAATAGTTTTTGAATTTCAATTACGTAAAAGATAAAAATCTACTGTCAAGTCCCTATATCCTGCAACGGTTTTGAGGCCAAATCACTACAATTTCTGCCATACTTCTGAGTGGAATCAATACAAAATAATTTTATAATGGAGAGAAGACGTCGTTTGAGCCGAGATGAAATTATAAAGAGCCGTGGGAATGTTAGAAGCTGGTTCTCGGCAACGTGCTGTGGCAACCGCTCTCGGCACTACGCAGAGTCGACTTTGGACACGTTACCGCATCACTGGTAGCGTGGCAGAGCGACATGGAGGATGAGCTCGCATCACCACACACAGACAAGATCGTTACTTAAAAATTACTATTATTACTATTGAACCCCGCAATCGCAGAGCCCGTTTTCAATGGATTCGTGAACACAGAAATTGGAAAGAAGTGTAGCGTGCATCCATGGCATATATGCTTCAAAGAAGAGCTCTACCAAATACACACACCAGAAAATCTCGGTTCGTAATGTGGATTACATAACTCATATTTGGTATGCCAAATCGCTGCATTGTTTATTTTAGGCATTAAAATCCTTTATAGGTACACTTTTATTTTTATCTTTTTCACGACATTTTTATTTATTTTCAATAGGGCAATAAAATGTATTTTTTAAATACCTCAAGAGTGTCTAGGGATCAACCTAGACACTTTTGATGTGTGTAGGTTTCTGTTATTGTGTAGTACCTACCTACCCGCTGGAATTTTTGGGAAAAACATAATATTTAATCCAGCAAAAGTATTCACAGAAAACGAATCCCAATATAATTATTAAATAATTATTTGCAATACAAACCACCATCATCGGCACACACAATTCTATCATAATCTTAACATCTCATAATACCCTTTTAATACTTCCATCTAAATCAGAGGGGCAATTCTCGTAATTTTAAGAACGTTCACAGTCTTATCTCAATCTGTCAAAAATACCTCTAATTTCTCTTCATATTTAACAAGTTTTTGACATTGATTGTCGCTGAGATGAGATTGCGACTAGATTTTGAACGTTTTTAATTACGGGAACCCATTCCCGTAATTAAAAACGTCATCAACAGAAGTATATCCCGGTTCCCTGCCAACCGAACGCATTCAGCGGTAATGCGGACGGTATCACCAATTCATTTACGTTATCCCGACCAAACAGGCCAGGGTATGGCTAATGTAGGCAGGGATAGCACCCTGGGGGGCCGTAACTACTAGCTTACAGGAAAAGTGAGAAAAATAATGAGGTAATACCGACGCAGTAGTTCGTCGAGCATATTTAACGAACTCGAATAAAGATTGCTTTTATGAAAGGTCAGGAAAATTAACCCCTTTATTCATAAGCGCTGCTTAAAGTTAAGTAGTGATTAGCGACGGTTTAACTATACATTTTTGATGTATAAACGTCACTTAACTTTAATCATAGTTTAAATAAACCCGAAATTAAACACGGCAATTGACACACTACGTCAATGGTAGTAGATAACTGTCAAAGAATGACGAATATGTTTGAAAAGACAACAGAAAACGACGAGAATTAGATAACATGGGAGACTTTTTGTAAAAGTGTGTTTAGAATAAGTTAGATTATAAGATACCATGACAAGACCTCTTCTCCACATATCTTTCTGTTGCTGTGCCCGACAGGGTTCATGATTGTTTCTTTTTTTTGTCAAATATGTACCACCTAAGCCTTGGAATGCAATAAAGAATTGAGTATTGACTTTCCACAACTGTTTTGTCACAGCTACAAAATCGCTTAAAATTGTTTTATGTTCGCCCTCCATATTTCGTGTTGTACTTCTGTCCGATTTATATTAGGTACACATGACATACATGATTCATTGTTCACGAGTAGGTAATTTTATGAATAGAATAGAATCATTGACATTTTATTTTTCACTACAGTTTGGAACTATAAAGCCGCTATCTTTTAGCCAACTTTATTGTCATAATGAATAAACATTGCATAACAATCTACAAACATACAAATATTTTACAATATGCGAGACCACACAACAGACAGGCAGCTCGTAAAACTCTATAGCTAGCCAGAAATGTCATGAAATAATTTTGTATGTGACAACCCAGTTCATTCAGCAGCCAACAAGAGACACTCAAACAGAGCTAATCAAAACACTGCCGCATAAAATCGTTTCTCAAAAACCAGCATTCAACGCACTTCGCGTCCTCAACTATGTTTCTGAAAACTACACAAACCCAGCAATGTAAAGTGAGCATCACAAAGAACACATAAAGCCGGGATAGACGTCGTAAGCGCTGAGTGCGTACGACAGCGCGCCGACTGCCCGATGAGTCCCCGACGACTCGTAAACTGGAGGCCACTAAAACATAATTACCTCCGTACTAGGTACGTGTCAGCTCTACGTAATATACCTACTTGAATTTGGTGTAATTAAGAATTTCTTGGTACTTATTTTTATTGGAGAAGTTTAATATTGTAACGAACCATTGCAGCATTGTGGGAGATTCATTCAGGGCTACCAATAAAGGGTTTTGGTTTTGTAAAGTTAGAAATAAATAAAATTATGAAATATCATGCAGAAAACCGTCACTGGCAATACCAGAATCATACTTTAAACGGACTGCTCAAATTAATAAATTTTTAGTTAGGGGTCAAAAATCCGTTAATTAAAAACATAATTTCTAGAAAAACATATTTTTGAGTCCAGCTATTGAAGTCGTAAAATAAACATTAATTAACACGAGTGTCGAGCACATTTCGCAAAAATATAGAATAGAGCCGGCGGTGGTGCAGTTAGTACTCAAAGCCACTTAAATCAGAGCTCGCAAGTGCACACGACTACACGCTAACAAACTGCGCTTTGTTTGTTAGATATACGACAGGACGTGGTTTTTCACGCACCCAGTGTATTTTTCCGAAAAATAGTTTTTTAGGAGTTTGATATTCCACCAGTTATCCGTCCACAGTTCAAACACCAGTGTTATTGGGTCAGTTTTTAAGTCCGGAAAATTCCAGCAAACTGGGTTATCCACTATGACTTCATCAAAGAAATTAGGTGACAGAACAGCATTATCTATTCCTTCATATCACTGTGGTATGACATTACGGCCCTTGCACACAAAAATACATTTCCTAACGTAGTATGTTTTCTTTGGTTTGCAACTGGCCGGGTTCCTCCATATTATTTTATTTTTGGGAAAATATTACTATCTACTATAATCTATCTAGGACACTTTATTGAACCTCAATTGCAGTTGCGTGGTTTACACAATAAAAAACCCCTTCTTTGACCAGTTAGGGTAGTGCACAACACTACACACTATCAAGTTTTATAATCCAGAGGATGTGTTGTTGTTGAACTAACGAGGTTTTTTTTTAATAAATTTGGATGTGGCATTCAATTAATAAAGATAACTGCGCTTTTTTTACTCGAGACGACAGAGAATTTTTACTTTAGCAAATTGTTTTGTACTGTTTTTGTAAAACTTGTGTGTAGGAATAATTAAACAAAGCTTTTATTCTAAACAACGAATGTAATAATTAAGGGTTTTGCAAAACTGTTATTGAAATATATTTTTGTAAAAACTAAATGTTTTGGTACAAAATTAATGTTCAATAATAAACGATTCCATTCTAAAAAGGGATAGTTACTTTTAAAACATTTATAATTTTTACCACTCTCATTCATAAATATTTTTGTTTTGTTTAACGAGTCACTCTTATTTCTCAGCTAGACGTACAAAATACTACAATAATTTATCACGAACTTTTTGTAGGTAGATCAGATACAAAGTTTTATCTATTACCCATATAAATAAAAATTGATTAATATTATTGTCTTGTAAATTACGGGTAACAGGAAATTTCCATTACTCTTTACTCGGCTATCAACATTTTTATCGGAATATTGGCAGGAAACTCGTGCTTGGCTTACTAGGATGTCAGCAATAAATCATTTCTATTCGAAAACAAGCCAGCTAGCTCGAAAATAAACGAATAATAGCTAAACTTTGGTGTTAAACACGTCTTTATGATTCTTTGATATATTTATGAGGACTACGTAGCGGTTTGTAGAAAAAAATATTTGAACAAAAGCAACGGAAATTCTTTGTAGCATCGAAAGTAATAAGCAATAACCCGTCTGCTTAATTGCTCTGGCAGAATTCCTTTAAGATTTTCGTAAAGAATTTGTAACGTTACAATCAGCTGAAGGCTAATTGTAACTTTCATTTGAAATTAGAGACTGATATCAAATACAACAAATTATTCAAATGATCTTGACTTTAGATCAGCTTCGATACAGGACCCACTGGAACTGCAGGTAGTGGAAGAGTAGGATGGGGTCAAATCAGCGTCCCTCGCCAAGCAGGAGCGGCAAGACCGTGGTGGAGGAGGTCACGCGCCGACAACCGGCACGTGCAATGAGCGCCCCAATGTCGGAGTACTCCCGTCCAAGGATGGCTGATCTTGACGTCTCTCGTCACGCAACCAAGGAGTGATGCGTACATCAATTGTCACATAGAATGAAAAAAGAAGCAATTGCAGTTTTTAATATTTATTGCCACGCTATTACAGTTATTACACAGGGTAAAGAGGCCGAACTGAGCCAGAGAGCACGCTTAAACAAGTTATTAAACAGGGTACAGAGGCCAAACTGAGTCAGAGAGCACACTTAAACAAGTAATTACACAGGGTACAGAGGCCAAACTGAGCCAGAGAGCAAATTTAAACAAGTTATTACACAGGGTACAGAGGCCGAACTGAGCCAGAGAGCACACTCAAACAAGTTATTACACAGGGTACAAAGGCCGAACTGAGTCAGAGAGCACACTTAAACAAGTTATTACACTGTTATTAAGACCCTCTAGAACGAACTGTAGATAGCACAACACTGATAAAAGATTGTTAGAGGCTGAGGTGGCCTAAGCAAGCTCTATAGAAAAGTAAAACTGATAGATGACAATTTGTGATGAAAATGTCAAAATATGAAAATCAATAAAAATATTGATTTACTCACATGGACTCTTAAGATTATGTAAAAGTAAGAAATTAATAGTATAATATACAGATTTGTATGTAAAAACAGTCAAAGGCAACTAAAGGTTTGCTTTTCAGTGGTAACAGTTTTCAAAAAGTGAGTAAAATAAGTGTCATACAATTTCGAACGTAGTTTCTAAAACATATTTAGGTATTGGATTGTAGCAAGAATTGTTGGACATAACAACTGCCTAAATTTTAAGTGTAAGAGATTTGATTTTTATGCAGTAAAATACCACGAATTCTGTAAAAGAAAATGTAAGTATCATTTAATATCATAAATCGTTAAATAAATGTTAGCATAAACTTAAGACTCTTTCCCAATGACTACCCTACATTTACCTATTCTATTTACATAAAAATGTTAACGTGTACATTTTTTGCGCCGCAAGTGTAAGCCGACTTCGCGTCAAGTGTGACAAACATACGCGCGTTTCTCGCTGGGTTTTATGTAAAATTTGTGGAACCCTCAACTAGGTCTGTTGTTATATTTTGTGGATTTTAACCCTTATCTGTCTGCCTATCATGTCGCTTCCAATTATGGTGACTGAGGACCCGTTGTTACACATTCGCGTTTATTTTTTAACAACAATTGTGTTCTATTCATTTAAAAGGGTAAGTAAATTCGACCCTTGGATTAAGTGCGGTAGTCACCCTTTACTAATTTGAAGTTAACGGTACAAAAATCGGTCTCCATAATTTATCATAAATGATAAATGTTGAATGATATTATTTCTTTATGTAGCATACCGTACCTACATACCTACCCAAAATTAGAACAATATTAGAAAAAGTAACACAAAATTAACATAGCAGGGTGTTGACAATTTGACTTACGATTTTATTGGTGTTTACCTAAATTCTTAAAATAAAGTTATAGGTACATTCAACCGTGTTTAATATGTCATATACATTCAAATCAGAAACCTTAATCTTTATTGCAAACTGTTTTTTATCTTTACTTGTTAGTCAGTTAGTATACATATAAGGTATGTTGGGGTAAGTTCGGCGCTGGGGTAAAACCGTACGAATCAAATTTCCAGATAATTATTATTTATTTGGCAATAAATAATAATTATCTCCAACATACCTTATATGTATACAACATTCTTTATTTGTCAAATATTGCAAGCTGAATTAAAACTACTCCCTCTTAACCTGCGGAGTTGAAATTTACTTAGTTAAATCACTGCGTATTACATTACAGATGTACGTAATCAAATGTTTCTGTTGACAGACAAAAATATTCGTAAAAATCTTCTACTTTTTTCCGTAAGTCGATATACTGATTGTGAAGATTATCGCGCTGACTTCTGTTTTTATGGGTCAGGGGGATTTCGGGACCGGGACCGCGGTCCCGGATTACACCTATAATTATTTTGAAGTGGTATTTTGGGACCACAAAACAAAAGAAGGTAAAGTACAGTTAACAAAAAGCTGATATAATATTTTGATCATGGTCCATGTTTTCTTTTGTTTAATGAAATTTACGATTAAATAAATTTTGCCCGACAGCAAAAACTGTGCATCTCTGTTAAGAGTCATTTCAAATGTGATCGCATCGCTCTAAAACGATTTCTTATCGCGCGAGCGGCGGTGACAACAGGACGGCGCCTTAAGAGCGTTTACGCCGTACGGCATTTGATACAAACTTTCAAGCCCTTGTTTTTCGTGTGTTACAGCCAAATTAGACCGATTTTAAAGTTTCCATAGAAACAGAGATTTCCAGTTATCTTTTTTTAAATAAGACATTTTGAAAATGTTCTCAGCTAACTTTTTAGACCTTTTTATCCTGCTTATGCGTATGAAGTTTCATTAAAATCGGTTCATTCATTTCGAAAAACAACGGCTTGAAAGTTTGTATGAACAGCCGTACGGCGTAAACGCTCTTAAGAGCGAATGTTCTCAATATACCGCCATGTCAAAATTATAAATATTGTACCCGACCATTAATACGGAAAATCTATTTTGGTTCGTGTATATGTTATACAATTAATTAGTAGTTGTGTTAATGATATGTTGGAGCGAAATGAAACGACCGCACTCGTTGAACACTAGTTTATTACTGCGCCCCGCGACCGCGCCGCTCGGTCGCGCGCGCGGCTGCGTACGCGTAGGTACATACAGATCACTCCTCCACACTTAGATTTTGAAACCTGGTGACAATATAAAGCTAGCTAAGTACAATAATATTATAATTAAAAGTATTTCTTATTAGCTAAGGCCTGAGTTCACCAACATTCTAACCATCGGTTAGGTATTTAAACAGTTGATTTATGTCAAATTTCCTAAGGAAATCAACTGTTTAAATACCTAACCGATGGTTAGAATGTTGGTGAACTCAGGCCTAAGTACAATATAATATTATATTTAAAAGTATTTCTTATAGTCAACTATAGTTCTAGTACGCCTTGAGCGAGAGGGTGTGGGCGATGGTGCTGGTGGTATGACAACGTTTTGCTCGTTGGTACTTGGGAAAGGATTCCCTTCGGGCACAAGAGTTTCGCCCTGCTCTGCCGGTAGCGTTGCTATATTATCGGCGGCCATTCCCTCACTCCCGATTTCCTCACAATCGCGCCATTCCTCCCCATCGCCATCGCCATCATCAATGACACATTCCCCACCTAGTGCTGCATGCCCCCCACTAGTTCCTGGACTGGTATTTACTGTTTCGGGTGATTGCGACTGATGTGACACCGTCTCATCAGTATTTGTGATTGACGTCTCATTATTACCCGTATATTTCATGATTTGGTCAACGTGTCGAATACACTGAACATCCAAATTTTTAATAAAAATGTTGTACATTTTATTACCTATTCTATCTTTTATTATACCTAATTGCCAAGTTTTACCATCGGGTCCAAACGACATCACCAATTACAAACTGTCTTTTCCCGCGTACTGCAGATGTGTCATCCGAAGTTTTTGCCCTTGAAGGTACAACTAAATCAAGACGGGATCGTAGGTTGCTACCAAACATCAATTTAGCTGGCGTTTCCCCAGTGGTACAGTGCACAGTATTTCTTATAATTAAACAAATAGCCTAATAACAATTCATTGATTAGAGACAGTGGTAAATTATCTTTTAAAATACATTTCAACATTAATTTTTTTGCAAGTTCTGACCGAATTTTCGGCTTGACCATTACTGGGCGGGTGATAAATGGGTGACGTCATATATTTAATACCATTAGAACTACAAAATGTCTTAAACTCGATTGAATTAATTTTGACGTCGTTATCAGATAAGTACCAATAAGTTCGGAATGCCAAAAGTTGAAAATATTACTTTTAGTTTCGCTATCAGGGCGTTAGTTGTGGTTCCATTATTCATTAATATGCATTCTACCCACTTGCTGAATGAATCTACCACCACTAGATAATCCCTCTGTCCTACGGTCATGTAATCAATGTGCACGCGCTGCCAAGGTGCGGCGGTGGCGGGCCAGGGCGCGGGCGGGTCGCGCGGGGGCGCGGGTCGCACACTCACGCACGTGGTACAGGACCCTATCCAACGCTTGATGTCGCCGTCGATGCCGGGCCACCACATCCTACTTCGCGCGTTACTTTTAGTTTTAATTATACCTAAACGAGTATCGTGTAATTCACGTAACATATTCTCTTTCAGAATCGACGGGATAACTATTCTATGCCCCCTAAAAAGGCATCCGTATTCGTACTGCAAGTCAGATTTGCACTGAAAAAAGGGTAAAATGTTTTTACAAATTATTTTCCGTGGCCAGCCCTTTTGCATGTACCTAATTACTGTCTGAATCACAATATCGCGCTCCGTAGCTTGCGTGATCTCGCATATCGTGGTAGCGGGTGACGATTCCTTTAAAAACTTAAGCGCGTAATAAATATCTACACTATTATCGGTGTTTTCCGCCTTATCTGTGCATTTTAAGGGCGCGCGTGAAAAATAGTCTGCTACTAGGTTGTTATCACCGGATACATAATGCACTACATAATTATAAGCCGACAATATAATAGCATATCTTTGAAGTCTTAGCGCTGTTGTTACTGGTATGCCCGTCTTGTTATTAAATATAGAAACCAAAGGCCTATGATCAGTTTTTAAAATGAATGGCTCACTACGACCGTATAAATACTGATGGAACCTTTTTACTCCAAATATAATAGCGGTGGCTTCCTTTTGTATCTGGCTATAGTTCCGCTCACTGGAGATGAGCGAACGAGATGCATAAGCGAGCGGGCGTTCGTGCTCGTCGTGCTCCCCGCGTTGTGACAGCACGGCCCCGAGCCCGGCCGGGCCCGCGTCAACCGTCAGCACGAGCTGCGCCGCCGGCTCAAAGTGCGCCAGGACGCGCTCCGATGCCAATTCGCGGCGCACTGCCACCATCGCCAGCCGCTGCCTTTCTCCCCAAATCCAGGGCACATCGCTCCGTAGTAACTCGTGAAGAGGACTCAGCAACGACGACGCGTTAGGAATAAAATTCCTGTAGTAATTAACGACACCTAAGAATCTCTTAACTTCGGTGACGTTCGTTGGCTCGGGAGCGTTTTCTATGGCCTTAACTTTATCGGGACTAGTCATTAGCCCCGCTTTACTGATCACGTAGCCTAAATACACTTTGCTTAAAAAAGTCGCACTTTTCTTTTTGAAGACGTAGCCCGCATCGTTTAATCTACCTAAAACTTCTGTTAATCTTTTAATGTGCGTATTTCTGTCTGGACCCGTAATACATATGTCATCAAGCCAGACGCTGACTCCGTCTATACCTGATAAAAGTGTCTCCATGGATTTTTGGAAGATAGCCGGTGCGTTAGCTAATCCGTAAACTAAACGTGTATATTTAAATAAACCTTTATGCGTATTTATCGCCGTTAGTTCCTGTGATGACTCATCCAAAATAAATTGATTGTACGCATTTTTTAGATCAATTTTACTATATAACTCGCCCCCTCCAATCTTAGCAAAAACCTCTTATATCCTGGGTAAGGGGTATTTTTCAATTATGAGGTCTTTGTTCAGTGTAACCGAAAAAACTCCCGCGATTCTCACTTTTCCGTTCTCCTTTAACACCGGTACAATCGGAGTGGCGTATTGCGCGTGACTTATAGAAACCAAAATACCTAAACTTACTAATCGTTTAGGCTAACTTTGAATTTATTGAACGAACCTAGCTCTTTTTTTGATTTTAATGTCTCGCTGCATTTTATTGTAATTTGCTGTAATGGTAAAAAAACCTATCGGAGAGATTTTATGTCCATTGTACATGCACATTTTTACATTGCAGCTTTGTAATTGATAAGATGAGAACATTTTCAAGTAAATACTTTCTGAAATAACACTGCTGCTAGATCCTGAATCAAGTTCCATTTGGATAAATTGATCACCCAAAACTAATTCTATTAGAAAAGGCTTATCAGCCGCGTACCTTATATTAAAATTCTGGCACTCTTCACAACCCGCGTCCTGGGGTTGGTAACCACTGCAATCTTCCTTAGAGTCCATATGAAAAACATTCGTCGAACCACCGACCGCGCCGCTCGGCCGCGCGCGCGGCTGCGTACGCGTACATACAGATCAGTTAACCCATTCGGGAATGTTATTTGATGTTACATAAGTGTTAGTGTCAACGCCCTTTGATTGTTATGGACATTTCCTAAATGCATGCTAAACGTGTGTACAACTTTATTTATTACCAATATTGTTCACCACTTCTGTGGAAGACTCACGCCAGCCGGCAGTATAGTGGGCTGGAAGGTTTCCATGCACCTACCGCCACCGGCCTAAAGCTTTCCTGGCGCCCTTATGTAAGTCGTAATTAAGTTTTAGTGCCATACTACCACTGCCTCTTAGGTTTGCCAAAATTAGCTTAATTAAAATATTTGAATAAACTAACGTAAAGCAATTTTACTGTCAAACCAACGCCATCATTCAGGTACGTAACAATGTTATAAACACGGAAAAAACTAGCCAACGCTCGTGAGCGTCATAGGCAGCCTTTATTTACCTGGAAGTGCCCGGAACCAACCTGACCTTGTATTTCCAAAAAAAAATAGTTAAAATAGTCAAGTAGTAGAAAGTTTATATTGGTATTGGTCTGAAAGTTATGCAATAAGTTGCAAACTGCTTTTCTCTCATTCACATTTTCAGTAAGTATAGGTAGGTACCTAACCTAAGGAAATCATGATAAACGTTATTGATTTGATATTACCTAAATAAGAACCCTCTAATTATTTAAATTCTGTTGCAATGGAACTTCTCTTCTTCTCTGTTCTGCAGGTCTTAACATTAAGAACAATGCACCTGCGTATTGTTTTTATATTAAGGCCTGTAATTTGAATCAAGATGACCTGAAGTAGGTAAATACTCATATCACCTTGATTACACACGTTACGTATCTAGCCATGTTTGTTCTGTGCCTGGTCTACTTAGGTACATACATAGTAACAAAACCGCGCGCAAACAGCCTGCTACACAAGGCCTACCCCAAGGGAGCGATATACACGGTCATATTGCGAATATTACCATGTGTGCCTAGCTTATCAGGACCTACATATGATATACCTACAGGCTAGTCAGGCTATTGTCTCGTTTCATACCGGACACTGTCTATAGGCTGGGTCATTTGTACTGAGTACGGATACAGACACAGTTATCACGTCGTGTTCCGTTTCGAGTTAGACTCGAAATCGCAGAAGCATTACGCGAAGCTATTTCCATTTACCTAAGTGATTTAGATGTCTCTTCTCTTTCTAACCAAAGAGTGTCAGTACCAGGAAAAATTACAGGCTTTGCCTCTGCTAAGAACTGATTTTTAATCTATCTAATCTACTTTTGTATTCCTCTCATGTCTTGTGATTTTCATAATCAAAATAAAAGTAGATTTCCTGTCCTTAATCACCTTATCAATGAATTTCCAACCTTATTTTACCTATATTGAAATTGTTTTCTTGTATCCCTCCCTTGTCTCCAGCTTTCTAAGTCGGGACAAGGCAAAACATTCTTGGGAATTTATTACAATCGGTGGGAGAGTGTCCAGTCTGGAGACGAGCTCTACAGAGTCGTACGGGGGTGGGGTGCGGCTCTTCCCCCTACGGGGGGAACCGACCTAAACTCTAGTATTATCATTCATCTCTAATATTGTCATCCTAGGGTAATTTAGGAACAGTCACAAAAGAATAACGCTAGATAAAAAATTATACTTATACTAATTTTGTGAGCCTTTTCCTACCACAAGTTGTACCTAATTGGATAAATAATTGTGCCTACATCAAGTAGTTCAGATAGTAGATAGTGAGTAACATTTCATGCTCTTTCCTAATCAATACTGAAGTAAATAATGATATCCGTGTAAATCAAAGGAGACGCTCCTTGTTCATAACAAACCATTGTTTGCTATTGTCTGCTCATAATGGAAGCGCCTATTAATCATAAGTTTGAAAACGTAAGAAGTGTTACATTCCGCTGTGATTTATTATTGATTAGCTTATAAATACGAATGGAAAACCGCTAAAACGCTTGTTCTCTTTTGAAATGAAGATTTGAAAAGCTGTCCCGTTGAAACTTTATTTCTTTATTTCATCAATAGATTTTCCCTGAACTACGTTAGAAAAAGAAGTCCTTACACTGTCGGTGTTTCCTTTATTATCCATTCACCATGGCAACGATAAAAACGTAAATAAAAGATTAGATTACGAAGCGCGTCAGACAATGCTTGCGCGCTAAATTAAATTAGGGAAGGCCAAAAGTTGTCTTCACGGTTGATCCTTATTACATTTTCTGATTCCCTATGGTTAACGGGTGAATAATAGAGTGACATTGAGAAAGAAGCTACGGGTTCATGTAATGTTTTGTTCGTAAATTACGACAATCACGGCAGGAGCCGGGTCTCTGTTAAAAATCACACGAGATGTGTAGTTAAATACACATTCTCTTTTTCAACTCGTGTTGAGGTTGACCCGATGCTGAGTTAAAGTACGCTTAACACTCCATTATTTCTGGTCTTTTTTTTTTTTTTTTTAAGGATGGGAAATCATCCAATGACCCCTCCCGCTCTGGGTGGAGCGGAAGGGACTGTCAGACTCTTACTGACTAAAACCCATCCGTGTTCCTTCCTTAGCCCTTTATGTTCCGGGGCAGCGGTAACCCTTTCGGACAATCCCGCTGCCCCGGCAGGCTTCGGCCCTGACGGGCCCCTCCATGTCTGCTGACATCTCTTTGAGGCGCGCGTGGAACACATACGCGCCGTCCGGCACGGGCCTGGTCCTGATCGGACGGCGAGCTACCCATTACTCGCCGTCCGCAGGCCCGCGCCTATGGTGGCCGGGAGTCGTCACGCGGCTCCCGACGCCCGGAGCGTCTACCGCGGCGGCTGGGACGGGCGGCCCTCTCGGCTCTCTCCCTCGCCCATCCCGCCACCTCCTTCGCTAGCATGACTGCTTCGCAGAAGGAGGTGACTGCCTCCCACTCCCTCTCGCCCCGGACCATGGCTTGGACCAGGGCCGGGCGCGAGAGGTCGCCGCCGCTGCCGATCGCCTCTACGAGGACACGGCGGTGCTCTGCCCAAGCGGGACAGACCTCCACCGTGTGCACCACCGTGTCCTCTGGGCGATCCTCGCAGTGGTGACACCCGGGAGTTTCCTCCCGCCTGATTATGTGCAGGAACCTCCCGAAACATCCGTGTCCGGTGAGGACCTGCGTCAGGCGGTAGGTGCGGGCGCCGTGATGCCTCTCTAGCCACTCCTCAAAGAGGGGCCTTACCGCCGCTATCGCGGCGTGCCCTATTATTTCTGGTCTTAGGCTGTATCCTACTCTTTCCTGCTACCTTGACCAGAGGGGCAATTCTCGTAATTTTATGAACGTTCGCAGTCTGATCTGTCTCAATCTGTTAAAAATACCTCAAATTTCAATAAAAAAATGATACGTTTTTGACACTGATTGTCGCTGAGATGCGATTGCAAATAGATTTTGAACGTTTTTAATTACGGGCCTCCAGGTCATCATGTCTACCGCGCTTTGCCTGCCCACGTATCGAGAGCTAGCTTTGGGTTTCCATTCTACCTTCAACCACATCTGTGGCCTAAGTCTTCCTTATGCCTATTATTATGGTAGCCTGTCCACTTCAGGAACAGTTTACGTGGAACTTAATTATTGCTTTGAGTAACCTCATTTGACCCCCATGGGAAGAAGGCGTGAGTTTATGTATACTCAGTTTAACTGAACTGAATCTTATCTTAATCTAGGATCAAACTGTAAGCACTTCGTTCAGTTCGACCGAAGAGCCTTGAGATCAACTAGATCAATTAGCTGGAAAGACCTACTTAATCGAAGATGACTGAAAGAGTACAGAGGACGCTTCTTAAAGTAACTTTTAAGAAGTCCTATCCGTTCTCTACTGATCTACTCTACCTTGAAACGAGAGTCCTCAGAGTTCGCCAGCTTTTCATTCTTTCTGGCTGCACAAAAATATTAAAAGAAAACCTGACTACGCATCTATCATAAACAAAAGAAATTACAGAATCCCAACACCTGACAGCACCTCATTGCTAGCTAGACGCTCCCCGGCCTACTCTCTCATTGATACGTAGGTACAATAAAGTCTGCAAACTCTGTCCAAAAAAATATAAAGGCCTTTCATTAAAATGATAACATGTATACAATATAATTATAACATAACTAAATATTTACACTTATTACAAAATTAAATGACTAACTAATAAAAAAATAAATTCAAAAGTACCTGTTTTTTTGTATTCTGGATGTGTGAATTCAAGTCATCAAAGCAAAATATTAAATAAAATCTGCTAGCAACCGCGAAAACAAGGCAAAGTCAAATAATTTATTTATTTAGAAAGAAAGAAAAGTATGTATTGTGACTCGCACAGGAAGATCACAAACTAAACACACAATCATAAAAATATATAAAACTTATAGTCCTGTACGAAGCCAACAACCTGCTATCTCAGCATGATGATGTGACATTAACTTATTTTTACAATTGACATAACATACTCGTACAACATGACATTCAACTACATTTGACTTATTTTTTCATCATATTTCAAGTAGGCCATTAAAAGGTACTTTATGACGTCAAAAACAAGAAAATAGAACTGATTCTAGTTGGCCCTTCCAAAAGGTAGTTTTGTTTGGAGATTGAGCAAGAACCTCCATCCGACTTCGACAATTTACGACCCTACTTCAAAGAAGAATCTTGCATCCAACTCCGTTTTAGCAACAGGGCAATCACTGTGTACGAGCAAACCCGTACAATTGCATTGTATCAATTTTCTGCTGACATCGACGCGCGGCGAATGAATAAAATATACATGTTTGATTTAGCAAGTAAGTAGTTGCATATCATCGATCGACTGATTCGCCGCGGATCGATCATTTTATCAGTTTTTGGACATATGTGCTTTCTTTTTACCATACTATCAATATACAAGTCGAACATTTATCAGTTTATCATTTAAATGTACCTTACCCGTACACATTGTATCTCAGCAAAACAAAGCAAAGACAACAACCGCGCGGCCTTTCAATTAGCTGGCTCGTCTACAAGTTTACTTCAGCCAGTTACAAGAACTTAGCAAACAGACGCCGAGTTCTGTAGTATCTAGCTAAGCACAGTGCAGGTTTAGTCCATTTTAGATCTTATATACCATGTTTCCGAAAGTTTAGTACTATCGTAGAATCTATCTAAGTTTCATATCTTTCATGAATAATTCGTAATACCCATAATAATAATTACGTGATCATTAATGGTGTCAAATCTCATTTAAAATCTAATCAACCGATCACTAGGCTACGTAACAGCTATAGCCAAAGATTTTTCAGTTAATTTGCAAAATAATTATGAGATACGCACTGCATACCATACAAGGGTGTATGGTACTTGCCTTTTCCCATGCAGGATGGCAGAAACTACAGAACGCCACCTGCTACGATTCTCACATTAAGGTCTATTCAAACCTAATCGGTATTCGCTGCCGCTGTGGGTAGAGGTACATATTGCGCGGGTTTCGCTCAGGTATTCAGTATTAAGGTCCGCGGCTATAGCGGAATAGTTGGTGCCATAGTACCGCAGAGGTATTGTTTCGCTTATTGGGCGAAACAGATTCCGTCAGTCGACGCAGCGCGGGAGCAGCGGTATGCATCCCGAAATCCGCTTTGTTGTGAAATTACCGCATGCCCACTCGGTTTTCTCTACCGCAGACGGTAGCGAATACCGTTTAGGTTTGAATAGGCCCTAATCCTTTTGCCTCTTCCACGTACAAACTACAATGTATGCAGGCAGCAAAACTTTACTGCCTGTATGTGTTCGTGTGTCAAAATGTAAGACTAAGGTCACAATATACTCTATTGTATGTAACAACAATGTGAACTACTTTGTAAATCAGTTCCATACAATACAACAACAGAGTATCAAAGGCAAAACAAACAAACGACATAGTCCTCCTCCAATTTGCATGGTCTTCAAGTTTAGTTCACCAATTACAGTGAGTAAACAGGCAACGTCAGAGTGTAGTTAACGTATCGCTTCACGTTCACTTGTCGAGGGCTCTCGTTAACCCCAGGCTTCAGTTTTAACCTGTGGGTTTGGAAATGTACACGGTATTAATTTGTGCGGAATCACTAGTTAACAAATAAAAATAAATAATATTATGTTACCTTTTGACTTGTTAGTTTGATGTGTTTTGTTTGTTAGTTTTATGTAAGTACTATTTCTTATTGTTAGGTATTTGTTTGTTGAGAGCAGTGGTGGGCCAGTGGTAACGGCCGCGACTTAAGAATTGTAGGTCGTAGATTCGAATCCAGACAGGCGCTTTACTTTGTGTAAATTATTTCAGCACCATTGCTCTCCAAACGGTGAAGGAAAACATCGTGAGGAACCGGCATGTTTTAGAACCAAAAATTCGAAGACATGTGACATCTACCAACCCGCACTGGGCCGGCGTGGTGTATTACGGCCCACTCCCTCTCAGAGAGAGGAGGCCTGTGTCCCAGCAGTGGGAACATTATAGGCTGATTATGTATGTTATGTAGGTATTTGTTCCTTATTGAAAATATGTATTTTTTATTGAAAGCTTCCTGTGCAATGAATTGGACCTAAGTCTGTGATGTAATGATGTTGTGCATGAAAATATGTGGTGTAGTTAAAAGCGTCAGAAGTCCTACATATAATATTCTCTTGATGGAAGCGCTATTTCTTCTTGCTTAGTCACAGAATGAAATATCTTTATATGTTAAGGTTTGTATAAGTAGTTTTATTGCTGTCTAGTCGCAACCCTAACAGAAAAACAATGTCTTCACATAATGGTCATTGAGTGTGACTGGTGACCTAAGTTCATTCAACGATGTATGTATTAGCAAAGGTAGTTGAATGTCACAAAATATTCAATACCTACTTAAATTGTATTCCCTGACGTTACACAAGAACCCATCTTGTTTAGTTTTCCTATTTTCAGTCTATTCATTTTGTTTGACCTGCTCTCAGGGAACGTATTTAAAAAAAAAAATACACTCGTCATTTTTCAGGGTTTCGTACCTGAATAGATAGACAAATCAAGCCTTTATGAAACTTTACATCTTAGCAAAATAAGGCTAGTTTTTCTCGTTCTCTAAATTTTTCCACCATTCATCAAACAATGTGCCCTCTCACAATATCACGACCTATGTTTTCACAAACACACAGAAAGTTATTTCTCAAGTAATTACGCACTCGTGCGCGCAATATAATTTTATTGGAAAGCCCTTCGGTTATGTTGTAATTGCTGAACAAAGGCAGCAGCCGCATTTAATAATTAAATACCCCCGTCACAGATACCCCCGTTATATCTTTACGATACTATCTTTTTCCGTACCTATCAAATAAAATGTAGGGAGCAACTTTATTACAAGCAAAGAGGTTCTTTTTCTCTTTTCGCAATATTGTTTTAGTGCCTTCGTCGGGTAGCTGGTAGTATGGTAGAACCGAAACGCTACTATTTATTTATTTAAGGATTACCAACGAGATACATTACAATTATCTTTAACCATAATATAATTTGTATAATATACATTATCATGTAATGCACACTCAATTACAGGTAACCACAGCTTACTAAGGCAAATAATAAAACACAAGTTTGAAGAAATATAAATAAACTTTAATACGCAGTATATACGTAGTTTGTTTTATAAATGACATATTTGCACACGAAATCATTTAAACAATAAAAATAATCTTTACGTATAAGTTATGTTTTTACAGTTTTACCCTTAATTTTCCCCGTTAAGGTGCCACTAGTCGATATTTTTTCCATTTACATTTCGGGAGAGTATTACTCCACTGTTTGACATTGCGCATCCAAAGTTAAACGTGATCTCGTTTTGTCTTGTTATTAATTTTGTCTATACGGAAACAGAATAGTAAAATAAAAAGCCATTAAAATGTTATGAGCCAACAAAAATTTGTTTTTCTTGCTATTTTTAACGTAACGTTGGGTGTTAATAAGTAAGAAAAGACCCGTAAAATCTTCAAAACAAAGTCAGAACCGACAAAGCTTAGTTATGGAAGAGTTCAATTAACTTTATTTGTAATTGATTTATGCAGTGGTTTTTTCACTCGATTTTCCAAAGCACTTTTAGGATTTTTGTAGCGCCTTTCAGTTCGGAACGGTGTTTCTGTACGTGAGAACTAGAAGTTGTGTATGTAGACTAACGTTAACAGCTCATCACTGATACTATCTCTATCGGACAAGATGCCAGGTGAGACAGCGTGCTTTTTGGCCATGACCACCAGTGAGTTCGAGCTCGCGACTAGTTCCACCTAAACAATGGAACTCATCAAGTTTTTTGGGTTCCAAACCTGTTATGAATAAGTTTAATGAAACACTTGTTTAATCCTACAAATATAGCATCAATTCGCCACTAAAACATTATTAGTGGCCTAGTTAGTATATAATAGCTATCACAGTCACTGTTTTTGCGTAGTTACCAACACTGGTTTCATCGCGTGGTGCCTATTTCAGTTGAGTTTGCTACACAAAAATAGTGAAATCATTTTATGACACGTGTTGAAAATGAACGCCTATTTATTACCTCTAAAACCTACCCATTTTCCGTCACCAAAGCTTAATTTAATTTCACAAGTACAATACCTACCTGTAATTCCACGCCTGGAGCTGGAAGTAATATATTCAACATAAATAGCCAAGAATAAAATAAAGACAGTATACACTCCATATTCCCGCGCGTTCACTTGTTTAGACGGAGAAATAAAGGCGTGACACATCTACGCGTAAAGCATAGACACACAACATTGTGTGAGTGGGTCCGTACATCCCTGAACAACACTTATTACTTTTGGGACCGCTCCGCGAGCTCTGTTGACCTGTAGTTCGAGGCTGACCTACTTTAAATTTACTCCCATTTTTTTATGTCAACCTGACTTATCCCTGCCGTTTCAATGGAAGTAATTTCGGAATAGTTAACAATACACTCGTGAGTTCTTTGCAATTGTAGTAATAGTAAATACCTAGAGAGACGTGATAAGTACTCGTATGAATCTTGGGTAGGTATTCCGTGTTTTGTCCAGAAATGTTATTTATTAGAGGCATTTGCCAGAAATAAAGTATGTAGGAAAAAATATCTTCAGACAAAAACACCACATTGTAGTAAGTAATTAGCTATACGGATAAAAAAACACCAGAAACGCGTCTAACAAGTTCCAGAGACATAATTTACTCCAAGGATTTTTGCAGCGAACCCTACTTTTGCGCACTTAGCAAAGTTAGGCTCACACGTTGGTAGTTAGCCTGATGTTTAAAACATTATGATGTTATTATTTGCATGTTTCATAAAGAGTTCTCAGTACTCTCAGAGAGACAGCACAGTTGTCGAGTACTTTGTCATCACCGACGGTTTGGCAGAGGTTTGTGGTTGATTGTGAGCGAGGAGCGAGGACCTTAGTATTACACTCTACCATTACCTACATAATTTTTTGTATACGCTGCCGTTTGATTGACTTTACTAGCAGCAATATTACATAAGTATTATACATGATTATTGTGTTACATCAAATAGGGAGTTGAAACTATCTCTCCTAAATACAGATTACTCCGTGATCTAGCTAGGAGAGCAGCGATTCACACAGCAACTCGTTGTACCTACACCATGTAATTAATAATGCATGCTTTCTAGGTCCCTCATGGACTACAAAACCTTTATGTACCTACCTATACCTTAATAAATTTATTCATTATTATGTTATTATTGTGTTGGTAAATATTTGGTTCCTCTATAGTTTCAAGTCATTTTTTGAACACCCGAGAATAACTTTACTTATGCACCCCGATTGTTTATATATTAAAACCATTCCAAACACCAAAAATACTCGCAAAATATATCAATAATTAATCTCAAATTCTTCCCACCTCAGAACCGCTCCCGATCGCACCGCAGCTCAAACCTCGGCAATAACCGACCATTTGTCATGTGTCAGCGACCCAGCGCACGCGGGGTCTGAACGCTAATGGATCTCTTACGAAATATACGTCACGTTAAGCAAGGCCTAGTTAGGTAAAAACCTAACGTAAGCAGATCCCTAAGCACCCACTCCTGTTTCACCATTCCTTTCTCAATAGACAACTGTACGCTTGAAAATTTTAATTGTTGACACTTGTCTGTGGTTTTTTTAGGCAAGTTCGGTATCTGTCTATTGTTAGAAATCTGGGCATTACGCATCGGCAAATCGGTGTAATAACCACCTTCGACCTGTCTGCTAGGGTAGATTGTGGTCTTGTTATTTGGGTAGGGTAGATATCAGGAAGGTTATGAGTTAGTTGTCGAAGATTTTGTTTTACATGCTCTGTGGTAATAACTTTACCCATCGCCTAACGTAGGTGAATATTTTTTTGCACTTAGTACGTAACTGCGTAATATTTACGCATTACATTTAGGTGTCAAAGTCAAAGCATTTATTTCAAATAGGCACATAAAAGGCACTTTTGAACGTCAAAAATTACAATGAAATAGAATTGATTCTAGTCGCCCCTTCCAAAAGGTAGTTTTCGTATGGAGAAGAATGGCCAAGAAACTCCTCCGTTACTCTTTTAAAATGTTTTACAATATTTTGCATACATTAATTATATAATAAAATAATATGTGAAGACGATGCACCTAAAATAAAATTACTATACCACAATAGGTAAAATAATTAAATATGAAACCATGACATGTAAATTAATAATCTGATAGATACATGGTGCTCACATATTTACAAAAATGGAAAAAGTAAACGATTTTCATTAAAAAAAAAAACAAAAACAATTTTAACAAGTAAGTAACAAGGTGTTCCCTAGTGTTAGGGAAAACAGGCATAAGTATCAAAAACTGCGCTGCCGACAACTTTAATGTGCGACGTGCGTTATTAATTGTCGAGGCTCTCGCTATGTCAGCTAGGTACCTACTCTGCATCCGTGGCGAAGATTTCAAGGGGTAAAGACTGACGTGGTTTAAGGGGAAAAGGATGTGTGATGGATGTCGTTTTAGAAAACAGGGAAAGGATTATAATTCGTGGTGATTTATTGCCGTGAGTTGAAATATTTGTATCCAAAATTGTGCTTAAAACTGTCGTCAGAAGCTACCGTGTTTTTGCACATGTTCTGCTGAAATTACTAGTAAACAGACGCGTTGCTGAAAAGTTTTTACCGCACTTCTATCATTTGCGTTTGGAGGAGACAGTACGAGTAATAAGACCCGACGTCGCGACGCTACATAATATTGTCTTTGTTTCATCTCCGACATGAATCTTGGCAACATTTCATGCAGCAGAAAGCTGCAATTTGACACAGTCCCAAAATATTCCGTAAATTTTACCCCCAGGGCAATCTAAGCTGAACCTTCTCATATCACTGTAGCTTAACTGCAAAAACTAGGACACACAATAATACTTCTACCATCAGTTACTTTTACTGAAAGTAAGTATAACGTTGACTATTTGGTACCTACTTGGCAGGAGTTCTGTATCGACCTCCTGCAACTCGCAGGTCATTACTAAAAAGTTGTAAGTACACTGTGACTGTGTTATTGTCACTGCACCGTTTATGATTTGTATGCGTTGCGTGTGAACGGGAGCAAGCTGTGGTGGCTGTTTTTGTTCATAGGTGGGGGTAAAAATAATGTTGCGGAAATAGTTGTGGATGTTCTTTGATCTTTCAACGAAGAGGATACCCCGAGTCGCGAACAATAGATAGTAGGTTAGTAGGAGTATGGATAGTAGGTAGGTAGTAGGTAGGCGGATAGTAGGTATTCTTATTGCGGTTTTTACCCATTGCGAATTTTAAACAATGACGCGTAAACTTACTTTTGTTACTGCGCAACAAAATCAAAAGAATACCTATTACCGTTCTATCAAGGTAATGTTATCTTAACATTACAGTGGTTGTACGTTCCTACCTTTAAAAAATAAGGGTGCTGGTTATTTTAGGTTAAAACTATTATTAACAGTTTTAGTAAAAATACATACCTACATTCTGTATTTCTATTGTCAGCCTCTCCTCGCCACCTCTCATACCTTACACCATTTCTATCGTATGAACTGAAAACTTGTATCGATAAATTGCCGGCGGCAAATCTTTAACACATTTTCTTTGCTTATCGTTATGTACTTCAGTTGTGAACGTTCTAGAAGTAGTTTGCACGTGTAGTTTTGTAACAACTTCGAGTAGCATGTATATGACAGTTTGATTTGTTTATATATAAATTGTAAATTCCATTTACGTCGGTATTTGACTGCAGGATTTACAGTTATACCGTAAAACGCCTACCTGTGAATTACCTGATGATTAATTTTCCTGGCGCTTTGTATGTATGGCCGGCCTGACAATAAAATTCTGGATATTGATCAAATAAATCAGAATAAGTAGAGAACTTAACTCGCTATTATTATTATAAAGATTTTACTACGTGATTTTTGATTTTAAGGCAGAGTACCAAACTAACAAACATGTTTGTGATTTTAATGAAAACCTGCATCGTCGGTTCTTTACCGTATCACCAGTCTGTATGTTGATAAAGAAATAAAATGTGGACTAGCCCCATCCCCGTGCGCCGCCCATCCCCGGTACTTGTTTATTTCCCCTGTCGGTTATAAATTCATCCATCATCCATCCATCTATCCTCAGCCCGCCTGTCCAGTATATCGATACGTCAAACAACGTTTATTTTGTGTGACATCGCAGCTCTACTAAAACTGTACATAGACTCACTTGGCGACCGACTGCGCGTGCGCGCTGCGATGTTGTATAATACCTAAACGAATTGTGCATTATGTCGCCAATCGCCATGCGTAGTTGATTATTAAGACCTTGGCAAAGAAAAAGTGTCTTATGATCCATGATAACTAGGATCTAATCACTTGGCAAGACATAATGTACCTAATTATTGGCAAAAATCTTTGACCACTTTATCGGCTGCAACATTTATCATCGTTGCCCAGTGAATACATAGACAACTTTACGAAACCCTTAGGTGAATAGTATGAGAAACGACGCATTTCACGACAATTTATGAGATTTCGGTCATGGCGTCGCGGATGGTAAGGGATTTACTCGTGATAGATTTATTAACCTGTCACGGTGTCTAAACGTCTATAAGTACGGCATCTCCCGAAAATATATTGAAATCTGTGCTTTCCAATCGTTTCTTTTGCCAAATCTTTGTCGCTGTTGTTGATCTAGTACAACGATAGGTCTGGGCTGGTTTTTAGATTGCGGCTATTCATTGTGGGTATACAGAGCTGTGAAAATTTTCTGAAGGCGAAACAAATGTAGGTATGCCAGATTTTCCGAGTCAATTTTAAACAATTATGGAGGTCAAAGTCATAAAACATCAATCCCATTACCTTCTCTTCAGGCACACAAAAAAAAAATATTATTATCAGTCTCCATTCTTCTCGCAAACGGTCGTGACGTCACGGCTCCGGAACGAATAAATCCGAGTGCTCGGCGCTGTATCCGCTTCTCTCCCGGCATGCCACCGTCACCGTTTCCGGTTTTCTGTAGGTAAAGTAATGAATTGACTTACCTTCGCGCCCTCTAGAAGTTATTATTGCCAAATATTCTAACTAAATAAGTGAAAAATATTATGTTAAGTATACCTACTCTTTTAAGTTTTAAATAAAGGAGGACGGCACATTTTTTTTTTGATTTTTGTTCAACTACTTAGGTACACGGTTTTAAATAAAGATTACAAAATTCGTACAATTTTATGAGACTTACCTATTCATATTCAAATCTAGCGTTTATTTACATGATAATGATTATAATAATGCAAATAATACCATTTCTTATTATTTTACCTACATTTTTACATTACATTTCCGTGTACATACCCTGGTTGGGTATGTACACGGAAAAATATTAACGGACGTAGCGTTGGAAGGCCTCCCACAAGGTGGACCTTGTGAAAGCGGCAGGAACCCGTTGGATGCGAGAAGCACAGAACCAGTCGAAGTAGAGGTGCTTGGGGGAGGCCTATGTCCAGCAGTGGACGTTTTTCGGCTGAAAAAAAATGGTGACACACGGAAAAATATTTTCAAAACCTTATTTGCGTTCTCTCCTCCGCAATCCTTTACACAAACACGGAGAGAGCATCTTCTGTCATTCCCTGGAGGGTAGGACAAGCGTTTTCCATTACCACAGATAACTAAGTGAAGCCTTTACAGTCGAGTTTTGAGGATATTGGAAACCAGTGCAATGGTACCGAGGAAATTTGCGTACGCTTCCAGTGAACTACTTTTGGCAGGCTTAGCTTTGAGATAGTTTGTAAGAATAAGCTTATTTGAATTTAGGGATATTGTTATAGAATGTTTACGTAAGTTCGTTATTGATTGATACATACTGATTAATGAAGTGTTTGTATATTTTTAGATCTTTCTTACTGAACTAGTAAGTAAGATCTAACAATATACAAACAAGTTGTGCAAGTTTCACACCTTTCAACTTTGATCTCTAACATACAGCATCGCAGATGTTATATTTTCTTCTTGAGTCTAGAGCTTACTATTAGTTTGTCAATTGCTTATACTATTTCACGAAGGAAACTTAAAATAATTGGCGCAGTTTTTATTAAGTTTGCTCGTACCTACCTATTCTGAAAATCTTGCATTTCTTTGTCAGCTTGTAACCAAACCACCACTAAGGAAGTTGGACCAGTCATACCTACTTGCGTGTAAATCTTCATAGGTACTTACACCTAAATGTCTCTCCTTTCAGTTCATTAACAGGTTGTCTGTAAGAGATCGACTTGTGTGGTAGTATCGCCCATCGTGTACTTATCCACCATCGTGTTTTATGTGGTAGTACACCACGTGGTCGTAAAGTGTTTATTTAACAGTTTAGTTTTATTTAACTTGCAATGTATGCATGTATGAACTATGTTTGTTCTGGTGGACTCTTGCAACTCAATTTTGAAGCAGATATCTTCAACCGATTGAGCTGAAATTTTGTAAACACGTTTAGTTTGGATGACAATGCATGGTTAGTATGTGACGTCATTCTAAATCCAACATGGCGGAACACCCAAGATGGCGGACTAGTTATTTTTAATGCAATCCTACAATATGAGTATCAAATGAAAGGGCTTGCTGAGAATAACTCGAAAAAAACGTGACGTCACTCTAAATCCAATATGGCGGATTTCTATAGATGGCCGACTAAGTTTTTTATGCTTTCCTACAATATGGGTATCAAATGAAAGGACTTGCTGAGAATACGAATGCGAGTTAAACTCCGCTGCTCCAATCCGTCTGAAATTTTGGTGTACTGGGGTTTTTGGAGTCCTCGATTATAATATTGAGGTCAAATTGTTCGAGTCTGTAGCCTCGGTTGGCTAACTACGAGAAACGAGATAGTCGAGATAGGCGTCAGCAGCATTGGTTTGCAACCTGTCTAGGAGAAGGATAACTCCAAAATCAAACCCGGAACTGTGTTTCGTAAGGCACAAGTAAGCTTCAAGCTGAAAAAAGTGGCGCATTCCTCCAAACACCCAAGACAAGGTGAGGCCGTACTGAGGACTGAGTGGCATCAGGGTGTAACATGATATCGTGAACGTACCGGCTCAGGGCACCGGGGCGAACATTGTTGTATAGAAGGTCTCCATACTAAAGAGCTAGACTGTTCGAAATTAACCTGGCAAACGGCCTTGAAACAATGATGCGTTGAATGAGATGAACAGACTGAGAAACCTGTCCAGCGATAACTAAAAAGTAAAAGATTAATTAAAAGTAATTATTTTTTTCAGAAACAAACTTTTTATTAAATGCGCTAAAAATAATAAAATAAACTTTTCCTTTAAAACTTTTATTAGCAACGTAATATATAACGTCATTACACAATTTATATGATATAAAAGCTTGTCGCGAGATTTACCTGTGTAGATATACAAGTAAATTAAATAAATTGATCTGATTGATTATTTTTTTTAAATTATCAAACTTTTTTCAATTCATATAATTTGTGTAATGACGTTATAAGTTGATAGTTAAAGTTTTAACGGAAAAGTTTATTTTATTCTTTTTAGCGCATTTAAATAAAAGCTTCTTTAAAAAAAAGTTTTATTCCAATATCATATGAATCGCATCTCGTTTGACAATTTCGGGACACTAGCATTTAAACATTACAGAAAAGTCGGTCGGTAGATCCCGTCATTCAAACTCAATATTATGAATGAATTTATTATGTTACTTAAATACATTAATAAATTGATCATGACTAACAAAGTTTTAAGATAAAGTAATACTAAAAAATATGGACATTTAAATAGTCTGAATTAAGCAAATTTTATTTTAACTACCTGAAATCCGATTACAAACTTAATCGAAGAAATAATAGGTATGAAAAAAATAAGTTTAAAAACTAAAACCCAACTACTGAAAAGGATGAAACAAGAAAGTACCTTCCCGTGGTCGCATGCTACCATAGCTTATATTATGTTAGTACAGCGGCAGCGGTTTTTATGAAACTTATTTTTTATTTAATTATTTTTAGGCAAATTTTGGTAATATTTATATTTTTGAAATGTGCTAATTAAGCCCTTTCATTTGATACCCAACACGGCATATTTTTTTTTGTTCATATAATTATGTGGGCGCCATCATCAAAAATAATGTGACGCCTATAACCAGCGGACGAACAAGAGGCTTCCAATGATACTTCATTTGTCCAATTATGACAAGTAGTTATGAACATACTATACACACTCACATACATACCGGTCAAAAATCATAACCCTCCTGTTTGCTTCGCCGTAGTCGGGTAAAAAGAAAGACTACGTTGAAAAAAAAACAAGGAAATTATGAATTAATACAGGGACCAAATTATTAAACGCTATGTTCGTAATCATTTTATTTATGAGTATCTGCACTGGATCTCTTATTACTCGTGACTAACCTCTCGCTTCCTTATGTTAGAGGTACACATACTTACTTAATATATTTTTCACAAAACGTTTCAAGATGCTGCCGACTTGTTGACGTCACACATCAACGCAGTCATAAAAACGTGAAATTTACCGCCACCCGACATTACCGATGTGTATAAAATTGGTGGAGCAAGTGATGAGCGATCAGCGATTAATAATATTGCTGTGGATTTGTTTTCTTTAAATTATTATAAGCTCGCAGCTCGCTTAATATCAAGACCACTGTCGCCTGATTAATGATATGGTAGACTGTGCATGCTCACCTATTAATCTTTGTTGGTTAACCGACATCAAAAAAAGGAGGTTATCAATTAGTTTGATTTTTTTATTGTAAGACGACCCGTCCAAATGCCGGCCGCGCAGTGACGCCCTCATCGTTTGTTTGGTTATTTCTTTTCTTTTAGAATGAAAATGCAGAAAATAAGCACGTTAAGTTCTTGCTCCACAATATTAGACGTTAATATTATTACAAACGGTAGTTTTACATTGTTTAGTTTTATTATAATCATTAAAACGGATACTAGTGGCCACTGCTTATTTTCTGGTATTAACTTTGCTTGGGTAGTTTTTGAGTTGGCTTCAATATTTAATTCTTTCTTTGGAAAAAAAAACTATATTACATTAAATATAACACTTATCAGGTAATAATAATACGAATTTTTACAACTTAGTTTATGTTGATGATGTTACAATAACTTCCTGTCACTGATATTTACATAGAAAGTAGTGTTATACGAATTTGTGTCGGGTAAGTACAACTTATAAGTGAAAAATAAAAAAATACACTGACTTCAGATATTTCACATATCTGAATCCTTCGGTTTCAATAAAGCTGCAGTTTGCATGCAAAACACAATGTTATTTTACCCGCCTGCTGCACATACAAGTCATAATAAACTATGAAAATTAAATTGTAGATACCTACATCTATAGACTGCACAACAAGTTCTTGAGCAGATTCCGTTCAACCCTGCTTACCGTGCATAAGGCATAAGATCAAAACCACACGCTTGCGCACGCTCCCCTGGGGTTACAAAAACGAAAATTTTGCTACGATCATATAAATAATATCGGAGAAAGTTAGCAGCACAAGCTACAAGCGACAAGCGGTACTGATTTTGTATTTTAAGTGAATTCGTTTTTTTTTTTTTGTAAAGTTGCTGTTTGTACATACCTACATCTAATTCTTCTTGTGAAATGCCTAAATATTAATCTAGTCAATATGAAGGATTATATTAGATAGATATGTGAATCGTAGTTTTAGATTGGCAACATAAATCAGGGTTTTAAAATTTTACAAGAAAGGTCTCCCGCAATCGATAGATATGTGAATCGTAGTTTTAGATTGGCAACATAAATCAGGGTTTTAAAATTTTACAAGAAAGGTCTCCCGCAATCTATGTGTTGCACATGTTAAAATATCACAATTCACACTAGTTCGCTTCCTCTCATAATATGCCGTCTCTGATTACCTCGGGGCTAGTCATGGCTGTATTTATCACCCGCTGAGTGTTGCCCCAGGGGAAAGGATCAGCACCAACTTTTTGCGATGCTCAGACAAACGTAACCAATATACATTATACATACCTACTCTCATACTGTTAGGTGCACAACTATACTCGTATTTCTCATTGGCCCTAGTGTCCGCTTTTATTGTTTAGGACACGAATTGTAATTCAGCATCCAGTTTTCATACTCATTGCGTCACTTCAATGTTTGTATATGTTTACATAAATATTAGGTAATTTCTATCCTCTAGTTATTAATTTAGCCCATACCATAACAATAAAATCGTATTTATTAAACTATTACATCAATCACGGTAACATTCTAGGTTTAACTATGCAATTTAGAAAAGGATGAGAAGGAGGAAGGAAAGGAAGGAAGGCAACAAACCCAGGTTTTAGGTCGGCCTGAACATATTGTATGTTCGGGCTGAAAGGCTTTTCCGTATCACCTAAACCATGCCAAGGCGAGTTTTTATCATGTCCCTCGGCAAGATAGCCTACCTGACACCTCCGGCATGCATGACGCAAGGTGATTTCCATCTAACATACATACTACATTATGTACATGTGTTTGATTCAACGGATGATGCAACTTTGGTGAGTTTTGTATACATAAATACGTAATGGCGGGGAAGCTGTGATTTTTATTTATAGAAGCTCAGATTTCAGATTGTAACAGATTTTCGTGTCGTAGATTGCACAAATCCATATGCATCCTCTTTGAAACACAACTTTTTCCAAAAAATATAACCTATTTTCAATCGAGAATTACGATAGTATCCCCTTGCATCAGTCACAGTAGGTATGTTTTGAAACTGTCCTCGGAAAAATGCCTTCCCTTTACACATCAACAATGTCTTTGTCACCAACAATTTCCGATCCGCTTGCTCTCGTCACTTGCACCATCCTCTTTATCCCGGGGCGAGTCAAAGCTGTTCCATCACGCGTTGAGTGCTGCCCCCGGGGAGTCCGCCTTGCTGCCGATCCCGCTTTGATTCCCATCCCTACACCACGTGCGTTTGATTTGAGAAACGATGCGATTTCGCGGGATTTTGCATACGTTAGTACACCAGTATGAGTAAATGTCTGCGGTAGTAGTGCGGTCATGATTCCGTGTTATTTAGGTCGGGTTTGTGAGATTTGTGCCAGCTAAAGGTTCTAGCGTGTTTGTTACAAATAATTGAGAGAACACGGAAACATGTTTAATCATTTATTTATGTTTTTAAGCAGATTGGTGGTACTATCCAATGAGGAAGTTATCTTAGGATTTCTGTCCACGATTTATTTTATTCATCATTCATGTATGATAATGTTGTAAAAAAAAACTGCTTTTTCATAGAAAAGTGCAATACCAACGCGGTCAAAATGTGTGGCAGAGCTACTTTTATTTTATAACCGACGGAAAATTTCAACGCAGAGATTTCAGAACCATGTACTGAATAACTGAATTCATGGTTACAGTTTGCGCACTAGTTAAAAAAGTATCCTGTATTCGAATCTAACTTACAGAATCAGTCGACAAAACAAATCATTTACAAGGACACAGCAACAACTGAATTAGGCAAGTTTCTATAATTACAATACAATGCATTAACTAATATAAACTTACAAATAATTAAAAGCAAGTCCGTTGTAACCCTAAGAGACCCTTAATGAAAACAACGAGAGTGTGCGCTAGGTATGTATGTCCTTATAGCAAACAATATGTCTGTGTGTGTAAGTAACAAAGGAGTTCATTTCTAGTTCAAATACAAATAAATGTTTTGAGCCTTCTGGGTAAGCAGAATTAACCCTGTTAGCGCAGGCACTCGCATACATAGTGGACCGGTAGGAGTCCCACGATGTAGCGCGAATTGGAACTTTACGTATTTGAATGTGGTGAATGCGGATAATAATGTCCACTATTTTCCATTTTTATGAATATAATACAACTAAACAATGTAAAAGTACCATTTATAATAATATAATAACGAATAATCTTGTGGAGCACAACTTAACGTGCTTATTTTCTGCATTTTCATTCTAAAATAAAATAAATAACCAAACAAACGATGAGGGCGCCACTGCGCGGTCGGCGTTTGGTCGACGCCGTCTTAAGAAATAAGCATGTGCAGTACCTTTGTATTCAAATTATTTTTATGTCATATCCCTATGTATTTTACTGTGTATACATAAATAATAAAATAAATAAACGCTGCGCGAAAACGAAATGGGCAGGCGATGCGATGCGACGGGGTGGGTCGGGGAAACAAGAAATTTCAGGCGGACAAAATCGCGGGCAGAAGCTAGTCACTTATAATCATAAAAAAGGCTAGCTTAGTCTAAACTTAAACATCTAATGAATTACTACTGCTCCTATTTCCATAGATAAAGAAAACCACAGTGAATTGGTCGAAGTTGCCGACGCAATCTACATAGTTAGGTATCTATGCAAATGAGCGGAATTGGTTCCTGTGCATCAGAAGTCGCTGAATTAGTATGTAATTAAATGCCCCACGCAGTTAATTAAAGAAATGTTTCTTCACAATCAACGGTATTGAGTTTTGTTCGTTGTACCTATTCATTGTAAAAAGCATTCTAAAGTAGATTCCACACTCTTTAGAATACTTTTGATACGCTTTTGCTACTTGGAAAAGTGCTTGAATGTCTTATCTTAATTAATATTTGGACATATAGTTAAACATATACCTACTTATAGTGACTGAATACACTTTAAGTAAACCGTGTCGAGCAGGAACATTCACGAATCTGTTTATTTAGGTATAAAACAGGTTACCTACCTACAATAGTTGGATCAGTCTTTTAGTTCTTAGAGTGTCCGATTGATTGCTAGGATGTTGTCACAAACATCCTAGCAATCAATCGGGCGTTAAGATTAGTATTTATAGTATAGTAGTAGTAACGAAAAACATTGTCGTCCTCTACGAACGCATGGTCAACATGTCGCGTCGTCCGCGTTGACCTCCCAAACCTAATTACGTGGGTCACAGAGAGCTACTGCGACTGACGACAAAAAGAAAGCCGCAGCGACGGGTTATTCTTAATAAGAAATTTATTTGGTTCCAGAAAATGCTCTGGAAGTAACTCATTACGGACGGCGTTTCTGTTCAATTTGCTTTTAATGTAGCTTTTATGAAAGCAGCAGAGGTATTTTATTTATTTAATTTTTCCTAGTAATAATGTTTTTCCGTTAAAGGTAGTTTAGTAGTACTTTTAGATGGCCTGTTTTTAATGGAATGCCAAATTAAATTAACGGAAAATGACACAAACTTATTTAACCAGTATTATGACTAGGCAAATGTAAACTTTTAAGCAGTATTGTGACTACGCAAATAGAAACCTTTAAGTTTATTCATTTAATCCGAGCATCTGAGTGTAGTGCCTACAATGCTTTTTGCCCAGAAAAAATACAATGTGAATTTCCTACTTATTGCTTTTATGATAAAACCTATATAGGAGTAGTACCTACAGGATCAACAACAATTTCAAGGAAGGCTTCCACCAGCAGTAGGTGACCTATTCAGATGATGAATGATGATGATTGACTTCACCTATATAGGTTAATCTACTACCTAGGTACATTACCTATCTGACGATTCTACATCCAAATGCATGTGACCATAATTTTACCTGTGCTACCAAATCTTCGGCGAGATACCTGGTAAAGTTATTTAATTGTACGTCAGACACGGGGATAAAACGTACGTGTGTAGATAAACAATGTTTGCAAGTATGTACATTATACCAGTATCGGTTACAACTGCGTAAGTTAATGGACGTGACTGGAGGACTACCATATGCTATAGCTGGAAATGGCTTCTGTCCTAGTAATACCTAATTAAGATGCTAGCTTATTTGCTTCTAATTAGGGAGTCGGTCTTAACATTTTCAACGATATCTAAACATTAAAGATTTTGATTTATGTATGCTATGTATTTATTTATGCTGCTATTCCAATTCCATTATTTTATTTATTTGGTAACAATTTATTGCTAAATTAAAAGTAAGAAAGATATATTTTGGGTACCTACTATTTGTCAAACTCTAACCTCTTCTGAATGCTTCTCTATTGAACGCCATGTTTACAAAAGCGATCTAAACCCCTCTTCTCTCCCTCCGACTGCTTCAGTTGTTTCATAATTCCCCGAAACATATAAAAATTACTTCAGACTGCCTTTTAAGATCACATTATTTAATCACGCTGAAGAAACTTTTCAAACAAAATGTTATTTTCAATGAACAGTGTTTCTTTGATCAAAGTTTAGTTGGACAGTGATCAGGCAGGCACTGGAGGTAACAATATAGCCTGGTCGCATTACAAAGAGGACAACTTTTGTACAGTTTCTATGGTAGGTATATTTAATACTGGCAATACTGCTTTGCTTATGTCCGGACTGGGTTTTTTCTAGCTTCGATCTAGTTACTGTATTTTGGTAGCAGTGCTTCTTTTTTACTCCTGTGTTGGTTTAGAAAAGGGATACATTTCCTCTTCGATGTAAAAGCGTTCACACACTCGTTCAACTTTAATTTTTTCAAACTAAAAGTTACTGAACAAGGTAAGTTACTAACCCGGTAGGTTACTGAAACATCACCAACTTACAAACCTATTACTTTTATAAAATAAAGCATGTGTACACATACTGACCCATTTTCAAAATCCTACTAAATTAACATAAAATTAATATAAAATTTATGAACTCCACTTAGCCCAATTTTCTTTTTACATAGCCTCAAAAACCAAGTTCCAAAAACAACAGCTAGACCAAAGCTTCACCTAAGTCCTTGTTGAAAATATTCCTAGTTTCTCTTTCTTCGTAGTAATGACCGGGAAACGTGCCGTTGCCTAGCAACCGACTATGAGAAAAATAACGCATTAACGAGGGACCTTCTAGTCTGTAGGGAAAAAATGTAGTTTGAGATCGAGGTGGCTTGGGGTGAAGTTCCGTTTGAGTTAGTGCAGACTTAGATGTGTACCCAACACTACTGAAGAAGGAGAGAGGATTAAATATGAAGAATGTTTTGTGTTGTGTTCTTGAAACGTGATATTCAGTTGTTTTGTTTTACTAATGTGAAGAAAGTCATTTATTATCCCAACTACATATACAATATGTAACATAATTAACGCAAGACCTCACATTGATTGGCATCTGATCACTACAATATCACAATTTAGTTACTGGGAAATACCAATAGTCAAAGTCAAATCATTTATTTCAAATAGGCATATTAAAGGCACTTTTGAATGTCAAAAATTACAATAAATAAAAAATAGAATTGATTCTAGTCGCCCCTTCCAAAAGGTAGTGTTCGTATGGTTTTTATTCTCATAATGAAAAATAATATGTAGGTAAGTATCTATAAACATTTCGACATAATGTAAACGAATTAAATAAATGAAATAATATTTTTTTATTCATAAACGAGAATCAAACGAGAATTATAAATTTAATTAATAACTTACGTGCCCACATTGAAGGAAAAAAAATCGTTTACCAAAAAAAAACGTCGAACACGATTTTCACAATCTAGGTACGTTGCCTTATTGTACGCCAAATTAGACTAGGTACAACTTTTCCGAACGCTGCCAAGCGTTAGCTGTATAAACGTAATGAGGACTTCCGGTTTCCGGTAGGTAGTGATGTGATCTTGTGAGCACACTCCGTATAAAAATCTGTTAACAAGGATGTGGGCCATTCATGCGGACGCATTGTGCCGGGGATGGGGTCCAATGAGGGCTCGACTGCTCGACACTTCGCCCTGATTGAGAGGGTAGGCGAAGATTTAATGCGATTATTAGGAACTTTTCAGAAATACCAGAGTACAACAGTCCCTAATAGTGTCAGGGACTTTTTTGGATAAGGGACCGAACGATATTTTCTTTATGAATGAAGTGTTACCTACTGGACATTTGAATTATCATCGTTTTTACTATAACGCTAGTGTTTACATGTCATTCTCTTTGGTTTTTACTATTATGTACCTACTCTTGTATTACTTGCCCTTGAGTTCGTGAAAGAACTCGCATGGAAGTCATTTGAAAACGACAACTTCTTAACGTGACCAATTCCTGATGTCCTCAACAGAAAACTGCCGGTATAAGGTATGAGTTTAGTTCGTAATGTAGGAGAGACATTAAGACTGTTGAGAAGGGAACATAAACTTCCGCAATATAATACCTACTCGTAGACATACTTTTTTGTCGCGTCGAATCGCACTATCAATAGCTCATTGCTAACCCCTGCCTTTTTTCCAGATGGTACCGCGAAACCGGTGGGGGTGTGCTTCGCGAAATCCGTGACGGTGACGGAGGTCGCTACAGCCGAACACACGACGCGCTCGGCATCCGACGGGCGGAGATAGCCGATGGTGGCCGATGGGCCTGCCGAGCGGCCAACGCTCATGGACATCTGACCCTGAGGCTACACCTGGCAGTGAGGGCGCATCTAACTGCACATGCACAACCTCATACACAGGTAAGATAGCGGTCCCAGTCTCCGTAGTAGGTACTCTAAGACGTTACCTATTTCTTCCTACAAATTGATATTAGCTTTATTGGTACTGGTTTTGATACCTGTGACACCATGTTTGGTCGTGAGTGATGAAATAGAAATGGGTAATTGCGTGAAATCCCATTTACAAACCATTCTATGGCCTATGGAAAAGAACTGATTTAGATACATTCCCTGTTTCTACTTTAATGAAAATCTGAACCATTACGCCATTTTGATAAGCAATTACCTTATAAAAAACCCGTCACCGAAATTTGAAAACAAATTCTCTCTCAAACCTTTTCCAGCGACTTGATTTTACCCAATAATAATTTGTGTCGAAAAATATATTTACTCTTTTTTGACGTGTTCTATTTCGAATAATCTAATTGGCTGCGTTTTATTTTCTCAACGTTTGAACTCGTATTCGCCGTGACGAAGATGAAAATAATATCACCAATAAACTCGATACGTAGAGCGTCATATTTTTCAATGAAATGACGTCAAATGCCAAGAGGTGGGTAGTAAAAGCTTTTTAATTAATTAAAACGAACAGATGTATAGTAAATAATGAATTTGCAACGGCTGCATTTAATAGGTGTCGTGGTAGCAGGCAATTGCGGTTTTGATGTTATATGACCACTTAAATGTATTTGGGTTTAGCGTAGCAGATATCGAAGCGAGGCTTAGGTAAATATGTCGGTTGGAGGTGGTATTGTCGGAAGAATTAGGTACGTCCAAATTGGGAAATATTCCTCGTTTATTGAAGTATTTTGATCAAATTTAGGTACCTGATACCGTTGTAACTGTACCTGAATCACTACATATTATAAAGACAACTTCGCGTCTGCCTGTCTAAACTAAAAAACATAAACTCAAAAACTACCGAATTAATTTTCATACTTTTCCACCAATGCACGGAGTGATTCATGAGGAAGATTTAGGTGTAAAATTAATTACGGGTTTGTGTGAATTGTCTGAAATATGTTTTACTGGCGTGTGTCGCGTAAACGTTGGATGAAATTTGGCACACATTTTATAACCTGGATTAACACAAGGGGTACTTTTAATCTCAGTACTTAGTACATTCCCGTGGGATAATTTCCGACATCCAGGCGGGCGAAGCCCCGGACTACAGCTAGAATTTTATAATTAAAAAACGTAGTCAATATAAACTGCAGCGTCAACACCACGCCTTTTCATAATGAAGAAAAATGATAAGAAAACTCGGACATTAAGCCGAACCCTGTGACAGTTTATTAATTATTAATTATTATTAATTATTATTATTTAATTATTAATGAAACAACCTGCGCCAAATTAGATGCATTAATCTTAATTAAACTCCTAAAAATATAATCGAGTAACAGTGTAACGAACCTGACAAGAAAAATGAAAACGTTACCTTACGTATTGCATAAGCATAGGAATGGTAATGAATATAATTTTTGTTTATTATTATTGTTCGGCTCAACCAAAGCACCTGCCATCTAATCTCTTCACCACCCTTGGATGACTGGTAGAGAATGCCTAAGGCATTAAGTCCGCCTTTGTACCTTTTTGTGTCCGAAATGATTAAATAAATAAATAATGGTATTTTCCTGAAAAAAGAGTAATTGTCTCAAAAATTACGCAATCCACTTTCTTCTCTCCTAAAGCGTACACTGCGAAATTAAGGGTACAACATTTAAAACACCTTAATGTGCCTTACAAACTGAAATGGTTTATGTAGTGCCGCTTGCAATGTTAACGCAAAATACAGACCTACCTCCACATAGGTTCACTTAAAATTATTTAGGTGGCTAATCAAGCTACAATGTAAACTAATTAATACTACTTTGATTAACAATACTGTGCATCAAGACCTACGTCGACTCTATGTACCTGCATAAATTATGGAAGATAACATGATATGAGTGTGCCTAGTCCATTTTGAGAGCTGGACTGATAGTACCGGGCTTACCTACTGACCGTGCCCTTAGACACAATCCAATTGAACAGCGCCATCCAATTCCAACTCGTAACATCGTTACGCCTCCGATCTAATTCAATGAAAGCAACTTCTTTCTTCAACAGTTCCACTATTTGCAGACCTTTGTAAATATTGTAGTTGGAAGTGGGGACCTAAACTGCCTCCCAAGATTAACCTCGCTTATCCAATTAAATATTAAAGTTATTTCTACGCGAAATTGCGATTTTTTAAAGTCGAGAATTTTCGTGTTTTTGTGGAAGACTTGTTTGCCTTTTTCGAACATGGAGCTGTGATCCGTGACACGAATAACGTGTGACTGGCTTTTTTATTTGTCACGGCGGCATGTTGCCGATGAGAAAATAACACGAGGATCAGAAAAATCGTATGAAGGCAGAGTGGGGGTTTAATATTGATGGAGGTTCGGAAATTGTGACATCGGTGTTTTTTTTTATTATCGGAATGCTGATACGGATTTTATTAAAAAAACGAAATAGAACAGGATTTTACTGAAAATACGAAATATTAAGCCCTAAATCATGTTTGTATAAAAAAAACGTAACTCGGAATTAATTATCCTATGTAAAGGTACGAAATTAATTTAAGGATGACTGGCAACGGCGTTTGCTCTCAGCTAGAAAGTTACGAACCTATAATATATGAAATTATAATTCCAGAATTATATAGATAGAATAATGTTTGTTATGTAGACTTATGTAGAAATTTTACATAGGGTGACATAATGGTGCCGCCGATTATGTCACCTTATGTAAAATTTCTACATTTATGTAGCCACTTACTGTCACCAAGTGCGTACCTTACCTACCGTACCTTCAAAATCATGTTTTGCTTCGTTAGTTATTAAACAACTGAATCAAATTATGAAGGTATAAAGTAGCCCACCATATTAATGCTTTGCAGTAAGAAGTCGTAAATTCAACCATTCCACATTTCAGTTATAGTGATGGATTTTTTAAGCATAAATAACCACAAATACTATAAATAACTGAACTACACAAGCCTAGAATATTAATCTCTGCCCTGAGGTCTACAACAGAGCACTACCAGTGGTTGTTGCTGTTTGCCACCAAAACCATGTTAACAAGGTGTCCGGTACATGTAATATAAGCTTAGGCGCTTCCTTCCCTGATTGTTTTAGATTGGGTCGGATGAGGCCACTGTTTGGAGGCCCGAGACTTGTTACCAGAAACCCTTTTAAGGGCTTCGAATTGCAAATAAGATTGTTTCAACTGTCCTAAGATTCTCACCTCCGTTTGTGGAAAAAAATCTTAAGAATGTTTTAGAGGTGTTATTTTTTTTATTGCTCGTTTTTGCTGCGGGCGCTATAAACTTGGCTCTCGACAGTTTTGTTTGGATGCAGAGTATTTTGGCTAAAATGTAGCGCATAGCGGCCATTGGTGGCTTTATACTTGGTTCGAGATAAAATCTTAGGTAAGAACGAGATTCTTTGGAGGAGTTTCGTGATTATAACTACGTATGTTGAAGTTTAGAAGGTATTTTGTTAGATGTTTTCGGTAGTAAATTAATGATAGATAGTTTTTAACTGTAAAAGTACGGTTTTTATCTACTTTTTACTTAGTAGATTAATTATTTTAGGTACCTACCTATATTTACACAATCAAACGGGGAAAATTAGACTTCGATATTAGATTTTCATTTTGTCTCTTCTAACAAGTATATGTAAGTGTATTAAGAAAAATATTCCAGAAAACAGAAACCGTACAAATATCTAAGTAGTTTTTGGTATCAAAGATCAAAAGTGCAATATGAATCACAAGGTAGTAACATTTCAAAAGTAGGTCTTGTCCATTACAATGATAACTTGCTTTTGGCACATAAAGAGCTATCAAAGTGGAAAATCGGTGTACAATCAGTAAACGTTCTCATAATTCTACAAAATGATCAGTGGAATGTGCGAAATAGCCGTTGATTGCAGCTCGTATCGGCTCGATCGCTGTCATTATTCCGTTCAGTGGTGTTCCTATTGATTTTACAAACAATTCTATTATAATACAATGTTATTGGTTATTAGATTTGTTTGTGTATCGTTACGCAAATAGGCTGCTATTGCATGGTTGTTGAAAGTTTTGTTCTAATATTTCGTTTATGTTAAAGTGAAACTGTGTGTAAATAATATTATTGTACCTACGTAATTTATTTTATCAACGAGGCATATAAAACGTAAATTAAAGACAATTAATGTCATTTCCAGATCATAATGCCGAATAATAACAATTATTTAATTTATTATAGAAATTATTCAAAACTGACCAAATAAACAGAACAATAAAATTCACATATAATTAATCAAGTATTGCAATCAATTTCAAAGTCAATGTGGTATTTTATCAGCAAAATAAACAGCAATCACCGGCGATTGCTGGAAAAAACCGGATATTTCGAATATTTCATTGTTGTTACGCGCAAAGTTATTGCTGGCAGGATATTTGCGACGTAAAATAAAATAAATGCGTCCCGATACCGGGCCGCAAACATTACGCGCGCAATTATAGATAGGGTTGACTCATGGTGATAAAAATATTGATGTTTTCTAGCGCTAACTTTGTATTTGAGATTTTCATTGAACATTCTTTATGCTTATTTTCTCTTCTGGCTCATTTTATTAATTATTACATAGTGGTACAAATTGAAATAACCCAGGGACTTATCTACATTATAATGATTGAGAAAAGTTGCTGGTGTCAAAAAGCAGGATCATAACAACTTAGAGACCTACTGAAATTAAGGTAAAGCTGCGACATAATACGTCTTTCATTTGGTTAATATTATATCTAGTAAGGTACCACAAAATTGTATAAGTAACGCCCCGGGCTAAGATTCTGTGGTCTGGGTCTGTATCAAAATAACCAAAATATATTTTCATAAGAATAAAATATACCGACAAACTCTTTGATTTATTATAGCACAAATATAGGTAAAAGGGTACTTTATCTTTGTCATATTTAGTAAAAAAAAGTTGGTTGGCTGGGGGCTGACTGATATGTTGGTCATAAAGATAAATAAAAAATACTTTTGTGAAGATTGATAACAAGTTGAATCACTTTAACGTTATCCTACCCTCATTTATTCGTAGTTAAGAAGGAAGGTACTTCTATGTAGGTACAATAGTAAGGTTAAAACGAAATCAAAAGGCGAATTTCGCAGGAAAGCGCTAAGGAAGCCCGCGAAATTCAATTATCAATCATTGAATCAATTCAATCGGGGCCGTAACAAATATTTATTTGTAGAATTACAATCATAAAAATCATCAAACATCTCTCTAAGATCATTTACATTATTGAATCACTGATAAATGAAATCATGACATTTGAGCCCAATTATAAGTTAAGAAGTTGTATTGCTGATTCTAATGATTTTAATTCTTTAAAGAATTAATTTAACCTTGTTACCGTCGCGCAACCTGACACTGACCTGCAAATTGCAATAAACGTAAGTAAATTTCGCGGGCTACCTTAGCGCTTTTCTCTTAACCAAAAGTGCACTAAATTCCACAAGGCAGTCTCTGTCATTATTGTTATGGCCTGAATGGAAAACAGAAAAACTAATTTTTCATTTTATTCGTGTGCTGTGTGTCATCCTTATTTGTAGATGCCGTGTATGTAACAAAATTATTGATAATCGTGCGCGTATATATTCGGTTTAATTAAACGGGTCGTCGTAAAAGCAAATAGCGTCGTTTATTAGCAAATAAACCTCCTCTTCCGTTATGAACGAGAGCATATACTTATTTTCTTGATTAGGTTAGGCATAGTAAAAGCACTCTGTGGAGTTACGTTATCAGAGAGAGGAAATAAAGATAATAAATGTGGCTTGTACATACAAGAATAATAAAGGAAATTGACCTCTATAGGTACAAATTCGAAATACTTGTACAGTAGGTACCTATTTGACCATTTCCTCTCCACCGTGACGGTCTGAGCTTATAATATAGTAATAATCTATAAGAGATTTAAGCGAGAAAAAATATAAGCCCATTAGCAAGGCTGTTAGAGGATTCACTGCATTTTTTCCTCCGGGCATCCAAAAATATCACTGAGATTCTCTGTAGATATAACAAAGCAACTTCTCCTCAGGTGGTAAATAGTGGTGGAACAGCCATCATCAACTGCACATGGGGCGGCTGGCCTGCCCCTCGTCTAGAGTGGCTGCACAATGGCGTGCCCCTTGGTGCCGGGGTGGCAGGGGGCAGGGTCAGGGTGCAGAACAACGGAGAACAGCTGGTCATCGCGTCAGTACATAGGGCTGATAAGGGCGTGTATCAGTGCATGGCGAGGAATGAGAGGGACTCGGCGCAGGCTAGCGCGGAGTTGAGGTTAGGAGGTGAGTCTGAATCTTAAATTTTCATTATAAGGTCTACAAGATTCTATGTCATGTTGGTGCCCATTTTCCAAAGTATAAGATGTAGCCTTTGTCCTACAGTGGGACAATAGGCTGGTATTATACTCGTATTATTAATTCCATTCTCCTCGATTTGAGCAATCTTTTGAGATGTCTACGTAACCGAAACTCTCTGCCAGTATGAAATGACAAAAACTATTCCCGACTAAAAAAAAAACCTTATACTTTCCACACAGACACAGCGCCAGAGCTCCAGTATACATTCATAGAACAGGTTCTGAGACCTGGACAGGTGGTGACTCTCAAGTGTTCGGCTGCCGGCTCCCCACCACCCCATTTCACTTGGATGCTCGATGGGCAACCACTGAATACCATGGCTAGAGGGCACAGGTTTGTAATCATGCCTCAATAGAATGCCAAAAGCTAAAAATGGAACCAAGATTCTATACTGCTTGTGCAAAAAATTGGAAGTCCATGTGACTTTTTATTTTTTACTCTAGGCATATCTAATAAATTTGGACTGTGTAGCTTTTTAAGTACGCAGCTATAATCCGCTATGGATCGCTTTAAGCATTCTAAGTTGTTTTCAAGCAAACATCATTTATTTATTTCGTCTACGTTATAATTAGATCTGTTTTCCATGTTTCATTTGTATATTATATATTTATAAGTCGCATCTTTTGGATAATGCTTCAACATAAATCTACTGCAAATTGCTTTTCCTTTTCTAACAAAATTCTGTCTGGCAGATACAGCGTGGAACAGTTTGCAACTAAAACCAATGACGTAGTGAGCTACCTGAACATCTCAGCCGTGAGGTCTGAAGACGGAGGCCTGTACACCTGCAGAGCGGCCAACTCACTCGGAGAGGTGTCACACACGTCCAGGCTTAATATTTATGGTAAGTGCTGACTATAAACCAATATTCTTATTCACATTTACCTTTACACGTCTACTGTAAAGGTCTGATCCCAGTCTACAATAAAATATTTGCCTAAGATTAATGTTTACATATTGGTACACAGAACACACAAATAATGTTTGGCACGTACGGCTACGCGAGCTACGCAGTCGTAGCAAAGTGCTACACAGTCGTCGTAAAGAGCTACGCGGTTGTAGCAAAGCGCTAAGCAGTCGTAGCAAAGCGCTAAGCAGTCGTAGCAAAGCGCTACGCAGTCGTAGCAAAGCGCTACACAGTCGTAGCAAAGCGCTACGCAGTCGTAGCAAAGCGCTACGCAGTCGTAGCAAAGCGCTAGCCGGTTGTAGCAAAGCGGTAAGCAGTCGTAGCAAAGCGCTAAGCAGTCGTAGCAAAGCGCTACGCATTCGTAGCAAAGTGCTGAGCAGTCGTAGCAAAGCGCTACGCAGTCGTAGCAAAGCGCTACGCAGTCGTAGCATTGCGCTACGCGGTTGTAGCAAAGCGCATCGCTGTCGTAGAAAAGCGCTACGCGGTTGTAGCATAGCGCTACGCAGTCGTAGCAAAGCGCCCCCACGTTGTAGCAAAGCGCTACGCAGTCGTAACAAAGCGCTTAGCAGTCGTAGCAAAGTGCTACGCGATTGTAGCAAAGCGCATCGCAGTCGTAGAAAAGCGCTACGCGGTCGTAGCAAAGCGCCCCCACGTTGTAGCAAAGCGCTACGCAGTCGTAGCAAAGTTACAACAGCAAAGCTTTATTCGCTCCAGTAAAATAAAAGTATTGCTTAATAGGCATGACGAAAGATTTTGAAATCCTCTTCCGTAATTTAGGTACACATTTACTATTTACGAAAAAACCTTTATTTCGGTTATAAACTAAAGTTTACCGAAGTATAAAGCCATTTTTCAAATATTGTTTCAATAGTGCGCGAAAACAGCTCGCAGTGTCATGGCGTCGGGTTTGACGTCACGCCTAGGTAAACGTCAAATGTGTCTACGCGGTCAGAGGAAAGAACACACTGACGTTTACAATGTTTACATAGGCGTGACGTCATGCGCTGTAATTGTTGTTTCAGTCAAAATGGCCGATTGCAGTATTTTAATCTTTTATTTTATTGAAAATCCGATTAATCTCAAATTATTAAATAAAACTAAATCAGTGTTTTAAATCCTTTTAACAGGTATTTTCCCCTAAAATCATTAAATCCTTGATTATTTGATACTGTCGTCACGCCTATTGTCACAATCTTGTCAATTAATTCACAATAAAAGTTTAATACTGTCATTTTTACGTTATGCTTCAGGTCCGCCTTACGTAAGGTCCATAGGACCAATCAGAGCTGTAGCAGGTCGAGAACTGATTCTCTATTGTCCTTATTCTGGCTATCCAATCAGGTGAGGGAACTGAAAATTACCCTAGTCTTAGTTGCAATTAGTACACTTGCATAAAATATTTCTTGAAATCGTGCCTTTTCTTTTAGTTCAGTGAAATGGGAGCGAGACGGCAGCCCAGTAGAATGGGATAGCAGCATAGATGGTGCCCTCAAAGTGTCTCGAGTAGAGCCTTCATACGCAGGCGCTTATACCTGTGCTGTCATGGGCCCGCATGGAGAGATAGCCAGGCGAGAGCTGCAGCTAGTTGTTAGCAGTGAGTTGTTTGGTCATTAATATGCTTATTTTTTTACAAGTAACTGTAAAAATGGCTTTTCTTAGTCCTGATTTTTCAGCAAAACGTTAAATGAGTTGTTAGTTTACAATATCCGTATGCTATGTACGACTAGGCATACTTTTCTATCTATGAGTTCGGTGCTCTCAACACTTTATAAAGCCTACATCGTGCGACGCGTCGACAAAATTTGGCTGTTTTACAGATCCCCCAGAAATAGAGCCGTTCTCCTTTTCTGCAAACTTGCAAGAAGGCAAGCGCGCGCAGGTCAGCTGTAGCGTAACGTCAGGTGACATGCCCGTACACTTCACCTGGCTCAAGGACAACGCGCCCATCCTTTCTACTTTACAGGTCAGATCATTGATATGCAGCTTTTGTTAACTGCGATTTAGGGGTTGATTCTTGAAATAAGAGTGCATTTTATAATTTTCACACTCGAGAAAATACCAACCATATATGCAACCTAGCACGGCTTTTTACCTGGACCAATGCAATCCATAAAACTTGCAAGTGGACGAAGACAAATCTTATTCCAAAACAGTCGGTCCATCAGTCGATATTTCGGTCTCGTTCAAGAATCAAACCTCGAAATCCAAATTTTCAAAATTATTTACACAAGCATATCTTCAAAACCCGGCCTGGTTGTATAGGTGGAAGAGCGGGGTGCTGATTTTTTCAGCAACCTCGTATTCAAAGAGGTGTCGGCCCGCCACAGCGGGCTGTACACTTGCGTGGCCTCCAATACTGCGGCCAAGGTTAACTATACCGCCGAACTGGTGGTCAAAGGTACCCGCCATGTCAATATGCACAAGAGCACCGAGCACCGTCATGATGTCCAAGTGAGGTGGAAGCGCGGGAAGAGACGGTCGTTAATTGTCAATTCGTTTAAAAAGATTAAACAGCAGAGAAAAATGATCATCTATGGGTGGCACCAGACTATAATGTCTTTAAAAAAATGTATTTGAATAAATTCATGTGCTGGTATAAATATAAATAATAAAGATTTACCGCTTAACTTTATAAAACTACAAGGACTGAAAATGATAATACACCTAACAGCTCATGTCAGAACGCATTCGATTTTTTGTAAACATAACGTTTAAGTACGGTCCTATGGATGCTGAGTAATCTAGGTTTAATGTTTACCTAGTGTTTAAACCAGATTTTGGTCCAAAATACCCAGTCAACAGCTTTGTTGACGAAGCGAACAAACACTCCACCCGAAACCGCGCTCCCACCATCAAAGAGACTAACCACGCTTGCACAGAGCACAGACTTGTCATCATTTTGTCTATATCGCTGGTTTCTTTGCAGGATCACAATTACCGCAATGTGTAGTTCTCTTGTTCCAAGAAGTGTCAAAATGATGGTTTTATTCATATTGCATCATTATAATTAAATTTATCTGTTTGCACTCTTTTCTTACAAGAAAATTAAAACGTTCCAGTCATCTTGAAATCTATTCATTTTAAATATCGCAATTTGAATAAATGCCATTGGAAATGTATTACTTTTATAAGCACTTTATTCACAACGCACATTTATTTTCCGCAGCAAATGTATTTCATATAAATGTATAAATTCTTGAACGTTTTTGTTTTGCACAGCGTTGGATTTCAGATGGCTTACGAAAATGGTAAATTTTATTTATAAGAATTTTGTTTTGGACTCGACGATCTAAAAGTGTACAAAAGGCAAAGAAACTGTTATTATTCTTGGCAATTTTCTGATGGTAATTTGTTTGAAAAATCTTGATTAACTTCGTTTTCAATATTTTCGAAGTTGATGTTAGTTATTGTACCGATATAGTGTTCAAACCGATCGTATAAAATATTGTTTAATCATTAATGGAATTATCTTGTACGAAGTATGAAAATTTTATATACAAAAAGCTTAAAAATGCACAGACGGTCGTATATTTTAAGAAGCGATGTTAAAGTTCTTAGCTTTAATAACGTAAGTAGCTCTATTTATAACAATGTTTTGCTGCTGACGGAAAAGGTAAAGTATTATTATTATAATGTATGCAAAGAACTCATTAAGGCAACAATGTTTTACATAGTAAGTCGCCTTAAGTAGCACAATTAATCATAGTCAAGTTTGCGTACCGTAATTTAATCAAAATCATGTATTGATCCAGAAATAAATGAAACTTGACTTACTTGCACGCTGCAGTCTCCCCAAAATGGGTGGTGGAACCCAAGGATGAAGCAGTGCTGGCTGGTGAACAGTTGACTTTGCACTGTCAGACCACGGGATCACCAGCCCCGCAAGTCACCTGGCTGAAACAAAGAGGTAGGTTAAAATGTTGTTTCTTTTTAACCGACTTCAAAAAAAGGAGGAGGTTATCAATTCGTCGCGTATATTTTTTTTTATTTATGTTAACCGATTACTCCGTCAATTGTGGACCGATTTTTTTAATTATTTTTTCGTTTGAATGGATACTATACTCTCGAGGTGGTCCCATTGTCATCAAGTTGGAATCTGATGAGAGGATTCCATGGAAATCGAGGAAAACCCTCAAATTTTATAGGCAAACGTATAGTGATTTGGGTATTTTTTTTAAGTAAATTAAGCATTTGCTCTCGGAAATCATCATTTAGTAAAGTGGAGCTGATGATGAAGACCACAGATGGACATCGGAACTACTCAATGATAATATTTCACGGGTTGCGATTCGTCACAATGCGTATGGTATGGTTAACGTCCCAGCATCGGGAAAACAATATTTTGTAAAAGGCGATGAGCAAGTTGACATTAGGCTATTGTAACTTAGATAAATAATTATGAGCAGACCCACTAAAAAGCGAGAAATAAAAACTTTTAACAAAAAAAAAGTGTCTTCAAAAATAACACTGCAACGTGAATAATAACTTTAATTTCGGAAGTCGATGGCAAAAAACTAAAATACAGATCAAGTTTCATTAAAATCGGTTCATTAATTTCGAAAAACAAGGGCTTGAAAGTTTGTATGAAATGCCGTACGTCATAAACGCTCATTACTTACTGAATCTCACATATCATTATTTTCAGGGTCATCGACCGACTATGTCCCTCTAATTAACCTGGGTGGAAGGTTTCAGTTCCTTTCAAACGGAACTCTATGGATAGAGTCAGCACTACCCTATGACGAGGGAAACTACATGTGCAAATCAGAGAATGGAGTAGGATCTTCACTTACCAAAACTATATTTGTTTCTGTCAACGGTAAGTTTTACATTTTGAATATGCATGTGAAAACTACGAATGCTTTTATGCACACAACAATGGATGCTAGATGGACCAATGACCTTAAAAAGGTGGCTGGGACAGACTGGATGTGGAAGGTGGAAGACATAGTGCTATGGCGCAGCCTGGGTGAGGCATAGGCCTAGAAATGGTCCAGGAGTGGACTGCAATGGGCTGAGATGGTTGATTCAACAATAAACATAAAAAAAATACATGGTCCTATGTTTTTCACGAACACTAGTAATCTTAATTACAGTTTCTTTCCAAATTGTTTCATAATAATATTTATAGTCATCCTTAAAGATTTCGATAGCGGCGATCCTAAGAATTGAATTTCTTTTGTGTGCTCTTAGATTGCTCGCAGGAGTGAATTTAGTTTTGAACTCCCGGTCACAACTGAAACAGTTGCCTGCAGTGTTGTATGTATACGTGTACGTGTCTTTGCGTATTATATAATAATATATTACGTATCTAATACTTCAAGACTGCTTTTATCAACGATGTATTCACTGCTACGTAAATAAAAAAAGAAAATTTTCATGTATTCTTATCTTGTTCAGAGCCTGCGAGGTTCGAGTTGACATCACATAATATGACAGCACGTCGAGATGCGCCTGCGACACTGGTGTGCGACGTGCGCGGAGACAGTCCCATTAGAGTGACATGGGCACACAACATGAACCACTTAGATCTTAATACATATAGGTAACGAAACTTATACATTGTCCTGCCAAATGACCATAGTAGTCTTTGCAAATGACCAACGAGCGTTATTAATAAATGTATTATGGCCCTGCCACACTATGCTCGTCGCGCTGCTCATCGCTCTGCTCGTCGCACTGCCGCGATGTTGCTCTCTCTGCCCACACACTGCTCTCCTCGCGCAATTAATCGCGACGCTCCGCACTAGGTCGCTCGCCTTTGCAACAAAATGGATGTTGAAACTGTGGCAGCTATGATTTATAGAATAGCTAATTATTATCAAAGTCATAAAAAAAATACGTCATCGTCGTAGTCCTCGCCAACGGAGATGGTGGATGACATCTAATCATCGCAATAGATTCTTCCGTACAATTATACAATACCAGCTGTTGCCCGCGCCTTAGCCTGCGATCCAGGATAATAAGTAGCCTATGTCCTTCTCCAGGTCATGGTCTACCCATGTGCCAAATTAAATCTAAATCCGTTCTGCCGTTTTAGCGTGAAAGCGTAACAAACAAACAAACTTACACTTACTTGCATTTATAATATTAGTTAGGAAGATGAAAAACCGGTCTATCGACACCTTGACTCACAAAAAGTATTAGGCTTAAATAAAAAATAAAAACTCTAAGCTCTAAAGTTTCTAATATAATTGAATCATGACTCGAAAGACACGTGGCGCAATCTATTATAGTTAGGATAATTCTTCCATAACGAGCGCTTGATGCGGACTGCGCCCGCGCGGTTATGTGGCCGGCCATTCGCGCTCATAATATTGCCGGTCGTTTGACTCGCGCCCAAAAAAACGACAAAACAGGGATCAGTGGGCATGACGAGGACTATGACGTGCGGCATGACAAGTAATGCTGCTACACTACGTCTCTTCCTTCTTTCCTCGCTACATCCCATGCCACTCGACGAGTGTGTGGCAGGCCTATTAGATGCCTTGAAACAGAAATGTAAAAGTAGGTAATTAATTACCTCATAAAATTGGTAATTATTTGTCGTGATTTTGCTGTTTTGACATACATATTGCTGTTTTCGGAATAGAGGCTTTATTTTTCACTAAAATTGTTAGATCTCTTTGATAACTAAGTACTAACCAGTTTTGCCATATGTTTTTACAGGTTAAGCATCTCTGAAGCAAAGACTGATAGTGGTTTAAGATCCCAGCTGTACATCAGCCGGGCGGACCGGCAGGACTCCGGCGTCTACAAGTGTCAAGCCGTCAACGCGTACGGTCACAGCGACCATTATATTTATCTTTCCGTCCAAGGTGAGTATTATCCAGATAAAACACACAAAAAAAAAACACAATTGACTTTTAGCTTATTGAACCACAAAGTTGTTTTTATGTTATTAACCATTACAACTACAACCAAACAAGCAAGTACCTAATAGTGCAAGTTGGACAGTCTCCAAATTATTACTATCTACCAGATAAATGGATCCAATATCCAAAATTATTTGCCAAATTAGTTATCCGAAGCTGGTTAAACAAGCAGTAACAGTTGAAGAAATGAAAAATAACCCTACAATATTCTTTACTATTTTATTTTCACTCCCCAGAAAAACCTGACACCCCTCACTCTCTATCAGTGACGGAGATCGTAAGCCGCGCTGTCCGTCTATCCTGGAGTCAGGGCTTCGACGGCAACTCTCCCCTCGTGGGTTACACCCTGCAGTACTGCGCGCTGTCAGCTCAAGGGGCCATCAGAGTGAATCAGTGGGATGCAGCCGTAACGCTCAACGTGTCCGTCCATGGGGTCGCACACTCGCATGTCACGTGAGTAGAAAACCAATGAACAAGTCGTAATTTTAAAAGGATTTAGAAGCATTAAATAAGAAAATAACTCCTAAAGTGCGATGACAGGTGACTACTTGCGAAACACGAATCGATTGGTAAGCAAAACTACTTGTTTTTGGACATCGAAGTTCTGATGAAGTTTGCATTTGAACTTTTGAAATAACCTTGCTACTAATTAGCTATAGGTATTGAGTATATTTTTTCTAAAATTTTAGCCTAACCAAGAAAGGCGACATACATTACGAAGCTCTGCTGAGCAGTCTGAAGCCACACACCGCGTACATGATCCGAATAGCGGCCATCAATCAGATCGACAGGAGTGCTTACACTGAACCAGTCGTTGTAAAGACGCAGGAAGAAGGTAAGAAAAACTTGAACAAACAAGTGAATACAACAACAATACAAGGTCAAATTAAATTAACTAGCGAAACTCCACATATGATGGTATCGATATCTAAAAATGTTAAAACAAAAATCATTACATGTTTGTTTTGGGGTCAACGACTGCAGGTATTGTATTTAAGTACTTGAACAACAAAAATACAAGGTCAAATTAAATTAGCTAGCGAAACTCCACATAGGTGATGGTATCGATATCTAAAGATGTTAATACAAATATGATTTGACGTTTTTTTTTTGGGTTAACGACCGCAGGTTACTGGTTACTTGAAATATCAGTTAAAAAAATCTAACTTTCCACTTCAACTGTATACTAGTACCGTATCCAACTCCTTATTCCAGCGCCATCAGAAGCCCCCACCAACGTGCACGTGACTCCCGGTGGGCCGGGAGAGCTGCACGTGTCATGGCGCCCACCACCTCGGGACGCATGGCACGGAGAACTACTGGGCTACTCAGTTACGTGTTCGGAACTTAGTCCTGCTGCACCGGCTATGAGGAATTCTACCAGGTAACTAGTAGCTCCTTAGATATAATCAGAGATAAAAAATATATTTTCTCAAACATGCTTGGAATTTTTGAGCATTATTTTGACAACCTTCTTCGAGATAAATCGAAATTGCTGTACTGGTCAAATACATGCGAGCAGCGGCCAAAGAGAATGTAAACACTAGCGTTACAGCAGCGGCCGGCAAAAGTTGTATGAAAATTCATATCTGTCGTGGTTTAGCGGCCAAATAAATTACATTTTAAACTCACTGTCGTGTAATTTAAAAATGGAACGATCTTTCACTCCGAAACATGGCAACCAAGGAGGTAACTTATCAAAGGTTTTATTTAAATTTCGAACTGACTTGCAAATAGAAAGCTGTTTATTGAAAAAAAATCAAATGAAGACTTTAGCGAGAAAAATTTTTGTTGTTCGTTGTCAAATAAAAAGTTCTGTCTAGGCACTAATTGGTTTTCATTTCCGCGCCTTATTTGAGAAAAGCACTATACAAGCCTTGGCCACAACTAGGCATTGGTGGACTTACACGTTCGTCCATCAATGCCTCTTTTGCTGGCCGCTGCAGTAAAGTACTATAAAACTATAATATAAAATAGAATATCAACCTTAGCACTCCACCCCGCTCCTGAAAGGCACTTAACTTAAACTTTTTTTAGTTAAGTGCAAAATAGCCACAGACATCATATTGAAAAAAAAGATGGCGTCGATAGCGATATAAATGTCAGTTCTTTTGCAATGACTTTCCAGACTTACCACTCAAAAACTTCTTCGATTGGATTTTCAGAACGCTAACAGTGAACGGGTGGTCAGCTACAGAGCTAAGTTTATCAGCTCTCCGCAAGTTCACTCGATACGAAGTACGCGTGAGGGCATTCAACGGTGTCGCTGCGGGGCCTGCGTCCGCGCCGGTGTCTGCTACCACGCTGGAAGGAGGTGAAAATTCATTGACAGCAGAATCCTTGTCAGACGTCGTTCAAACTAAATTTTTAAACGTTATTTCCATAAAATAATTTTTTTATAAACCTTATATAGAGGTTATTTTAATCGAAAGTGTAGGTATACATATAATTTTTATAAACTACTTCCACAGATTCAAAATAACAATGATGAGTAAATTGTTATTTCAGTCCCCGAGTCTCCACCGACAAGAGTATCCTGTTCAGCCCTGTCGTCTTCTGGCATGAAAGTGTCATGGAACCCACCACCAATCGGCCAACATGGCGGCCTCATACAAGGATACAAAGTTATTTATTCCCCACTAACCACAGATCATGGTGAGTATGTAGTAGATCACCGAAAAATATGTATAACTTTAGTTTTAGGCACTGACTCTAAGTAAAACATAGAAACTAATTAACACTTTGCGGGACACAAAACGACACCAGACGTAATAACAATAAAACTATTGTGTCTCGTTCTGTGTCAGACCAGTTTAGCAAAATCTCCTTTTCAGTGGATGTCGGTGAGATCAAACGAGTGGCGACAACAGACACATACCTGCACACTCTTCGTAAATACTCCAACTACTCCATACAAGTCCTGGCATTCACCAACGCTGGAGACGGCAAACGAAGTGTGCCGGTCTACTGCATGACCGAGGAAGATGGTAAGATCAAATATTACATTTAGATGGGTATTCGTAAGTAAAAGACGTCCATGATAATAAAATTGAATAGGTAATGGAAATTCTAATAAAGTTTCATAACGTTTCTATTAATTGCAGTTCCTTCAGCGCCCGAGAAGATCAAAGCACTAGCGTATTCCAGCGACTCTGTATTGGTCAGCTGGTTACCGCCGCTGCATCCGAACGGCGTTATATCACATTTTACAGTTTACTACAGAGAAGCTGGACGGTAAGAACAAAAAACAATTTATTATATACTTTAGTATAGAATTGTTTTTTACTAGTTACCTACATGATTTTAAGTTCAAGTAGATGAAATTATATGTATAAACCACCGATTTTGAAAAGTGAGGCAAACCAAACCTAATTTTTAAAACTTATTATGTACTTACATATTTGCCACCTATCTACTTTCATAGACACAAAAAAAGCGCAATGATTTCTTATTGTAAAGCAATAAAAGAAAATTGCCAATAGCCGTGTATTACACAATAAGCAACGCCTCTGACACCACAATAAACTTGGCCACCTACGGCGCCCAAAAAAAATTAGCAACATAGATGTACCGTCGAAACGAAGAGAAGAAGACACCATAAGCCGAATAAAATAAGCACCGACTAATGAATTCCCTTATTCAGCCTGGGCAAGCACTCGAGCTTCACAGTGCCAGCAGACAAGAAGACCGACACGGAGCTGATGTTCCAAGTACGAAACCTGATAGAGAACCAGCTATACGAGTTCTGGGTATCGGCCACCACGGGCTCCGGAGAAGGAGAGTCCACGCTTGTCGTGGGGCAAGGACCTAGCTCCAGAAGTAAGTAAAAACCATTCCTTAGTTAGAAGTATTCTTGGAAAAAATGTGTGCTTGACAATTGCTTGTATTATAAAACGTGTTTGGTTTGAGTTTAAACTTCTTCCGTAACGGTTGAATAAACAATCACAGTGTTAAATAAGGCACTGGCCATCCTGTGTTGAGCACTAGCTAGCACGTAAGTTGGGCGTTTAAAATGGGTTGTTTTTTTGTAACTTTTCACCTTTGTGTGTGTCTCTTTGACGTTATAGAAAAAGAGAAATGAGACTGTTTTCCACTTTCTATGAAACTTATCAAATACCTACCTTATTTTTCCAGTTCCAGCCCGCATCGCCTCGTTCGGTCGCTGGGTATCCGTGGGCGCGGGCCGCGCGGCGCTGCTGGCGTGCACGTGCGTGGGCGCGCCGGCGCCGCGCTCGCGCTGGCAGCACGCGCGGGTGCCCGTCACACACCATCAGTACTACCAAGTTACGCATCGAGGACATCTGCATATACGGGGTAAGTTGGGTGACCAATCAAGGGCTGCTTCACATTTTATAACAAGGAAAGTCAGTTTTCGCCTAGCTGATTTAAATCGGCGACCAATTAGTCATACGAAAGGCGGTTAATTGAAAATATGCACGGGTTCACAAGTTTAAAATACACACATCAAAAGTGTCTAGGGATCAAGCATTTTTATGCGGATTTCTTGAGATTGAGATGTGGCTTTGTAATAAATTTATGATTTTATAAATTTATATGGATCCTTTTTGGTGCATTTCATAATTTGAATCAGGAACTGTGAATCAAATTCGAGTAAAAGATGAAAATCAGCTGTCAATATTTTCCCTATAAAAACATACAACGCATTGAAGACATTATTAGTGCTACTGTTTCCCTACTACTGATTAAAACCAACGTTATTATGGAGCGGCGACGTCATTTAAGCAGGGAAGAAATGCTCAGAGCCGTGGGAATGATAGAAGCTGGTTCCCGGCAACGTACTGTGGCTTTAGCTCTGAATACAAGTCAGAGTGTTATCAGTCGACTTTGGACACGTTACCGAAGCACTGGTACCGTGGCTGAGCGCCATGGAGGACGGTATCGCTGCACCACACGGAGACAAGACCGATACATTCAAATCTTAACTCGAAGAGCTCCAACAATAACCGCCATGATGTTAGCCGTGAGGCTTCATCACTCTTCAGGGAACTTAATTAGCGACCAAACAGTCAGAAACCGCTTGCATGAAGTGAACCTTCATTCCCGAAGACCGCTACGGGTACCACCTATAGCAATGCACAATCGTAGGATTCGATATCAATGGGCTCTTGAACACAGAAATTGGGCAGAAGAACAATGGCCTTTCGTGTGCTTTTCTGATGAGTCTCGTTTTGGTATGAGACCGGATACAAGACGTATACGACACTGGAGAACCCCTGGACGCCAACAGCGATTAAAATCCTGCCAGGAAGTCCATCCTTATAGTGGTGGAACCATCATGGTATGGGCGGGTATTTGGATCGGCGGAAGAACTGAGTTGATTTGGATCAGAGGCAACCTCAACGCTCAAATTTATGCTGAGACGATTGTATCAGACGTCATCGTTCCTCTACAAGTGCAAATCGGTCCCTTATTTCAGTTAATGCATGATAATGCACGACCGCACACCGCAAGAGTTGTAAGACAGACTCTCGCCGCAGCTAACATCAATGTCCTGCCCTGGCCTGCTCAGTCGCCAGACTTGAACCCGATTGAGTATGCATGGGATATGCTACAGAGAAGAGCTCTGCCGAATATGGAGGGTATCCAGTCGCAAGAAGACCTTTTTTTGTTGTTGCAACGAACATGGGCGGCCATTCCACAGCGTGATTTGGATGAACTCATTTTGAGTATGCCAAACCGATGTTCTTGTGTTGTTAGTGTTCGCGGTAGAAACACGGATTATTAATTGTTTAAGTTACCCAATAAAATTTTAAAGAAAACTGTTATTTCAGTCTTTTTTTCGAACTTTTGTGTTAGTGGTTCAAATGTCAAAAATCCCTTTATTAGGAAAATGGCAAATTTCTTTATTAATGCAAAGGTGACTTGGTTTATCGTTACTGTGACAAACGAAAACACTTTATTTGATGAATCCTTAAAGAAAATTTTAATTAATATCAATCAGGAGAAAAGTTATTGCAAAAATATATGTTGATCCCTAGACACTTTTGATGTGTGTAGTTGAGTGCGAATTCAATCTTTCAATTTCGCCATTTAGTGAGGAGATAACTTCACATAAAACAATAAATTCCAAAGACAACCCGGATAGGTATGCAGGAATATTGTCCATAACTAGTAAGTTTAGAATATCAGCATAATCATCAACCTAAGCTTAGGTAAAAAAAAAATACCCCGCACCTTTCGAAAAATGTATTTTCGAACGGTGCGGTGTTTTTTTTTTCTCTAGGGCAATTTTCTCTCAATTTTACAGAAGTAAATGAGCAATCCTCCGGCAACTTCACGTGCACTGCCAGCAACACGATCGGCGAAGACTCCATCGTGTACGTGGTGGCGGCCGTGCAGCCGCCCGCGGCGCCCGCGCTGTCGCTGCAGTACACCACCACGTCCAGCATCAAGCTGCACTGGCAGCTGCCGGGGGATGCTACGGAACCTATATTAGGTTAGCAAGATGATCATTACCTATGTTATAAATTCGCCAAATAGTAAAAATTTCGTCAGTTGGATAATAGTAGATTGTACCTACAACTAGTGCATGAAAGAAGCCATTTTACCACGAGACGTTTATATCCATCCGAGCCGCAGGGGAGGGTGGATATTTAAGTCGAGGGGTAAAATGGCTCGTTTGTGCCCGAGTTAAACACTCTTCAGTTATACACACTTCGATTGCGTGAAAATGAAACAGGCATAAAGTATATAACAGTATTTTAATGTTTAAAAATGTTGCAAAATTGAAGAAGAGAATAGTTAATTCCCGCCACAAAACTTTATTTAAAAGTTCTATTTTTTAATTTTCAACATAATTGTGTCGTTCGACTTGGGTACTTCATACTGCCGAGTCATAAAAATGTTTCTTTGCGTTTTTAAATAATAAATGACAACTAGTTTTATTAAATTTACTATAGAAAGCACCGAAGTGATATAAAACGACTTTAATCTGCTACGTTTTATTATGCGTGTGCTGATTTTCTTAGTCTTAGAAAAAATATACTTTATGCACTAGAACATACAAAGCGACTTTATGTCGCCTACGCACTACATAAAGACTAACTTTTAGAGCATGAGAAGTGAAATAGTATATTTTTATGGCTACGCATTATACGGTAGATACCATATAGCGATGATTAGATGAGACCTTTGTCCAACAGCGTGGTTTTTTAAAACTGATAGTTTGTTTATATTTTCCTAAAGCTGGTGTAGTGACAAAGGAATTTTATCGTGATGAACATAAGCACCATTTTTTATCATCCACAGGTTTTCTCCTCCACTACAAGCACGCCTCAGAAAGTGAATGGCACACAGTAGACTTATCTCCCGAAGTGAACTCTTATACAATGGACATGCTGAAGTGCGGTTCTACATATAACGCAAAGATACAGGCGCGGAACAGAATATCAATAGGACCACCCAGTGATGTGCTTACAGCCACTACAAGAGGGGGACGTAAGTTTAAAGACAAGGAACCCTGATTAGCCTCAGCTTGCAACTTAAAACCGTTGACTTTGGGTAGAAGCTACTAATTCTGTTAAAGAAATAAACCGACCATAAGAAAATATTATCCTCCTAGATTCTAAACACCTTTGTTTTAGGCCCCAAGCCCCCAAAATCTGAGGACCACGTGCACATGAATTCAACGGCCATAAAAATAAATTTCTACGCGTGGCGAGATGGCGGCTGCCCCATACTGGGATTTAGAGTGTCCTACCGAAGAGCAGGATCTGAACATTGGATCAAGGTAACCATGCGTATTTCATTATAAAGTAATGAAACCAGCAAAATATACACATGATTTTGACAAAGACGGAAATATTTCGGAGTACCTAAAATTGTAATTGAATTTTGTTGCTAGGTTGGTGATGGCCTGAGTTCAGCAAGCCACGTAGTGGGTGAGCTGTCACCAGCCACATGGTACGAGCTGGCGGTGGAAGCATACAGTGATGCAGGGTTGGAGCGAGTCACCTTGACTGCTGACACACATACCCTCGCAGGAGGTAAATCATCATATGTAGCATTAAGTTAAGAAAGGAGGATTCGGTTTGAACACCGCAGTTTATGTGAGACGACGTGTTATCGATGACTTTGCTTGCCTTCTAATTTTGCCTTAAAATGAGTTCATTGAGTCCAAAAAGTGAAAAATTACTTTAATTTCGGAAGTCGATGCCGTTAGGTTCGCATTTTTGTTTTTTGACACCGACTTCCGAAATTAAAGTTATTTTTAACTTTGTAGTGTTTTTTTTAAGACGGTTGGATTTTTTTTTGTAAAAAAGTTTTTTTTTCAGTTTTTAGTTGTACCTACCCCCACACGAATTCAATTAACACTACTTGCTATGTAAATAGCATTAAAAAAAATAGGTCCACAATTGCCGGAGAAATCGGTGAAAATACATTAAAAAAACATACATAAATTCGAACATATAACCTCCTCCTTTTTGGAAGTTGGTTAAAAATATAAAAAAATAATCGGCCAACATCACATTAGAAGGCTGCTTTTATATCAGAGATGTACTATGCTATGTTGCTATGGATGCGATTGATATATCCACCAATCATATTCATTGGCCCACATAGCATAGTACTGGTGGAAACGGGTTCAACTAAGCTATGTTTTTTATACGGAGGGATGCATGCCATGGATGGGAGCTATCGCACAGCTATGGATGCGCGAGTGGTGTAGCTATATGCAGAGCAGAGTTGTGCCTTCCCTACAATCGATGCATCGCATAGCTCGAGCTGCGCAACTTACTCGCACAGCTACCCCACGGCGGCGCATCTTCAAGCACATCTTACTCGCTCTGCTACACAGCTTAGCATTATTGGAAACTTTCGTAGCTTAGTTTTCACATCCTCGCAGCGTAGCTGCATAGCACATCTCTGGTGGAAAAGCAGCCTTATTCAATCATGGAGAAGACACTCTTAAGAAATTGTATCATATAGACTTTAAAAAATATTGTATACCTAACCCCCAGGTCGCATCCCCCCAATGAAGCCGTCATCTCCCCTGTCGGGAGCGTCCCGCCCCGCGTCACTGCGCACGGTGCTGGTGTCGTGCGTCGCCAGTGGGGTGGTCATCGTCGTCACACTGGCAGCCATCGTGTGTCTTGTGCACGGGAAGAAGAAGTAAGAAGCAACTCCTTACCCACTTATTTAAACGATTCAAATTCATAAGTCATGTATTTTTAGGTTGAGACTCAGCACTTTTTGAATGTCATAATTACAATAGACATTCCCCCAAAACACTCGCCCTTCACCACTGCCTAGAGTTTTAGCTGGGAAGCGAAGAGAGTGGCACAACAAACTCCCCAGCAATACATCCTGTCTGTTACGTTAGAAGAAGTTAATTCCAAATGTATGCAAAGTAATCAATAGTTCTTAATCAATAAATAAAAACTTTATAGGTTCAGAAAATACAGAGTACAATATTAAAATTAGTGGTTGTAATGGCAATCATATCACTTGGTTTTAGTAGGTTTTTTAAAATTTTATTATTTACTTTATCCTTTTGGATGGATTCTAATTCTGTAAATGTGAGGACTTTGTAGGCCTTTAAGACTTTAGATCTGTAGATGATTTTTTATACTTGTTGACAGGCCTACGCTGTCCTCCCATACCTATTGTAACTTGAAAACATTGTAAAAACCAACTATTTTTATAAGTGTAACCGTGGAGTTTCTTGCCGGTTCTTCTCCATAGGAAACGACCAATTGGAACCGTGCACCTAGCTTCTGACGTTTCATAAGCGCCCATTTAGATTTAAGTGAAATAAAATATTTTGATTTTGAAAAAACTAGTACTTAATACATAAAATATTTAGGAACCTTAGAGCTAGATTAAGATTTTTCAAATTCCCTGGACCCACTAGGATTCCCTGTGTGTTGGGGTCCAGTCTCTTCCTAAGTAGGGAAACGTCATAATTAGGTGAACTAATGTAAGTAAAATTAAAAATTCACAATTTCTTCTTTTGCTAAGAAACCCAATTTTTTATTACGTAAGTAGTTAAAAATGATTCTAGTGTACCCAAGGCTTTCCTCAAGGCCGTAACTTTATGATTCTAGTTAGATATGATAAACAAATAGTTTATCTACACCCATGCTATAAATCCAATATAAAAGTTTCTGAAACTGTTAGCCTATCGCCAACATTAAAACAACCAATGTCATAGTAACCATAATATCATCCAAACGAGTGTTATAATGTTGTACTCATTATACAACTCCTTTTCAAAAAAAGATATTGTCATGCACGCACGGTTCACTACCTCAACGCCGTATTTTAAAAAAAGAACAGTTATAGATTATAGGTTATTCGAATTTTATTCACGTCGTATCCCGCGCAATTTTGTTCGATATTAGTATTGCAAAAAACGGTTTCAGAACCTTTTATAGAAGATTAATTCATGGGTGTAGATAAAGTCTTGTATGCAACTGTACATAATTAGGTATTAAAATACTCATGTGATATACTATCACACTCCCCTATTTACACAATACCCCTTATTTTCACAATACCCCTTATTATACAACAGTTGCATAAATAACTATTATGTTAAGTATAATGTTAATAAGAAACTTCAGAACAATAAAACGTAAACTACTTAATATTACAAAACAAATAAACACCAAACATAAAATGATTTTCCAGCCAGCTAGCCATACCAACAGAAAACACCGACAAGTAAACTCAAGATGTGTTATTATACAAACATAACACCACACCTAATAGGCGGATATGGGATAGGTACCTAGAGTAAAGTACCTACACCAATTTTTCGCCAGTTATAGTCAGTCATAAATAGGTACAAAATCCGTGCTGCTACTAAGAAATTCCTAATGGAAAAACAATAACGATTTTGAATACCTATTTATATTATGATCTATCTACATTTCAGATTCTTCTGCATCTCAAGTGACCACTACATGAGGGATGATAGGAAGCTAAGTGAAAGCAATGAAGCAGAGAGGGAGAAGCTCCGAGAAGGGCAGAAGCTGTATTCATCATCCTCTATCAATGGAAATGAAAAATCTAATGATGACTCTTCAGGTTAGCATGAAGTATTTATTACTAAGTTGAGCAAAGTTTATTCTAACATAGCCATAAAACATCACACCTGCGTTTCCCTAGCAGATAGGCAGAAGTGTCTGCTAAGTACTGTACAAGTACACCCACATTTTGCTACTGAAAAATTCCTATAGGAAAAGCCCAAAAACACTGCCCAACCCGGAATTGAACCCTTGACGTCATGCATAGCAGTAGTACATATCATTGTTACCAATAAACCAACATGGCGATATGTTTGTTTTTAACCGCCTGCGCGACAGCAAAGACAGGGTTATGTTATTCACGCGTACCTATCTATACAAAGTGGAGATGACAATACAACAATAAATGAAAACACTAACAATACTAATGCATAGGAGTAAAGTAGGTGGGTTTACCTAGTTATATGGAAATTTGATTCGTACGGTCTTACCCCAGCGCCGAACTTACCCCAAAATACCTTATTTAAAACCATCAAATAAAATCCTAACGTTGAAATTAAAAAAGTGATTTGTTCTACTTTAATAAATAGCATAAAAGTGTAAACAAATAAAAAACAAAATAGAACACACTTTAAATATTGCGGCAACAGCGAGGTGTTATTGACCCAACAAACATAAATAGCCGAAACCTGAAAAAAATGTACTGGTCAGTGTGCCGGGCACCCCTTTTAGCATTGAAAATGTTTTTTCGATCGCTTCTGTATAGCTCCCCATTTTCGCTCAGAGTGAGATATTGGCTGGTGTTGTCAGTTTTAGAGGTATCAAAAGATGCATCTCAGCAAGGTCTATAAAAAGGTGAATTTATTTTAGAAAAATCCGGAAAAATGCAAAAATTTCGAAAAATTTCGCTTTTCTTTAAAAATGCATGGCGTAATTTTTACTTCGTGCATTTGAGTGATATTACTTCAAAGACGATACAATGGTTATTTATGCAACTGTTGTATAATATTGTATAATAATAGTTATCGAATGAGTTATAGTATCACATGAGTGATACCTAATTATGTACAGTTGCATACAAGACTTTATCTACACTCATGATATGAATCCTCTATAAAAGATTCTGAAACCATAGGTTGTTGTACAGTGTTGTAAAAACTATTATTTAAATTCATGGAAAGTTTATTTGCTGAGTATCTAATACAAACAAACTATATCTATATAGGTAATAATTCATAAAGATACCACGAATTGATTAGTGAGAATGTGGCTGTTTGATGAGTAAGGAAGGGATCGAAAAAGCAAAGGAGTTGCAAAATGAAATTTACTACTACTAAATTTCATTATGCACCTCCTTTGTTTTTTTGATGATATCATCCAAACGATTTATTCCGGTCTGATCCCAATGTTTTATACCTAACACTCGTTTGGATGATATCATGGTTATTAAGACACTGGTTGTTTTAATATTGGCAAGAAGCTAACTGTTTCAGAAACTTGTAAATAGGATTTATAGCATGGGTGTATATAAAATATGCATTAGTTCGCATTGGGAAATAAAATTTAAGAACAAAGCCGAAGGTTATTGAACTAGTGAGCTGGCAAGATGTTGTGTTTACCTGCAAATGTCTTTAAACTGTCAGTGCTGGCTTGTTAACAGATACATCATGTAGAAAATTTCAAAAATAAAAAAGAGACTTTTAAATTATACACATTTCATTGAATTTTTGTATGCAGACTGGGAACGTCATTAGGTATAGATACGAAGTTTATTATTTATTGTTGTAGGTATTGTCATCTCCACATAATTATGCTAGTTGCGCGGTAAACTCTGCTCGCAAAATGCAGGATTTCTGCGTGACGTCAGTATGACGCGTAGTTCGCATGTAGCGTTGTAGATACCGCTACATGGGATTATTTATAATTACCCTCGAAGCATCCTGACGGCTGGATTTATATTTTAATGAGGTGTCTATCGACTCGTAGAAGTCGCGCGATCGTTAGAAGCATTTGTTTTTATAAAATCAAAATGGCGGATTTTAGATAGGTATGAAAAAAGGTAGGTACTTGTTTTTTTTTTTTTGTATTATGCTTAACTAATAATTCTCGTAATAACCTTACCTATTACTTGATTCCATCTTCAGCGGAGTTGTACGAAATAAGTCCATACGCGACGTTCGGCGTATCGGCGGCACATTCGCTGCAGTTTCGCACGCTCGCGAGGCGTGAAGACGACGCGGCACCACCGCACCGGCGACGACATCGCGCATGTGATCACTACAGATATGGTTAGTTATTATTAAACTACGATAATATATTGTGCACTTTTCATTCTGTCTCGAAATAGGAACGATAATTTATTTATTTTTTTAATTTTAGGCGGTAACGAGTTAAAGTTTTTGACGTTTCAAAAGGTACTAGTGATGCGACATGATATTAATGAAATTAGTAATATTCGTGGTATGATAATCGATTATACGATCTATCGTATAAGCGACTTAATAATCCATACAGATATTATAAATTCGAAAGTAACTCTGTCTGTCTATCTGTCTGTAGGTATGTTACCTTTTCACGCCAAAACCGCTGAACGGATTTCGATAAAATTTGGCAGAGAGCTATATTGCATCCCGGGGAAAGACATAGGATAGTTTTTATCGACATACTTCGCGGGCGAAGCCGCGGGCGGAAGCTAGTAAATAACAATTATTAACATGTCCTTAATTGATTCAATTTTTTTATACTTACCACCTGTATGTGATTCACTCTCTTCTCAGAGTAGTCAGATAGGAAACGCCGACCTCATCCAGTTTTATAAAAAATATGATTGACGTGTAAAAGTGTTTGTGCAAACCTACTTACAAAATAAAAATCATTTATCACTGATTATGGATGCAATTAGGATTGAATTGAATTGAATAATAATTAACTTCACACTAGTTGCCTTAAACTTTTCATATTGTTTTTTTTTTATATAAAAGGACTTCAATCTAGTAATATAAACTTTTTGCAATTTGAATTGGAAAATTATCAACTAGAATGGTTTTCAACATGTTCCAAGCCTTCGCTTGGTTCCGACGTAGTATTGTTGTATCGACAGATGAATCGAGTCTGTCTAAATGCTCGACAGTGGAGGCGCGGCACCGAATGCGTGCCGCCTGTGCCAGCGCTGGCGGTGGCGCCGCGCCCAACAACTGGAGGGACACGCACACCGACTCCGACGACAACAGCGATAGTGCTGCCAATACAACTACTAAAGGTAAAAAAAAACTGTTGTTGGCCGGCCTATCGTACAGGTATGTGCCTCATCTTCTATCATACCAGTTCTAGAAGCAAATTTTACCTTTTTAGTAAATCTACATCGAAGCTATCGGGATCGGCATAATAATATTATTTTATTTTTACCTGGTTTTTTATTCGATCGTTGCGTTTGCAGTTTTTAAAGTAGCCAGTATTGATCATCAAAGACGCTCAGACAGGTTTTAACATTGTCTTTTTACACCAGGTTCAGGCACATCCCCATGCAACAGCGCGTACGGCAGCGGCCGGCGAAGCGCCCGCACGACCAGCAGGTAGAACTCAGGTACCTCCCCCGCTCACTCCTCACCACTCGCCGCTCACCGCTCACCTTGTCCATGCACCTCCATTATTGCTAGACTTTGAAATAGTTCAATGAGAACTCATTAATTTGTTGAAGTTTTCAAAATAACTGTATTTAATTTAGTACCTATTAGCCAGTTTAGCGCTTTATGTGAGGACTCAGATTCTGTTTTAGTTGCTATAATATTATAATGTATTTCTTTTTTATACACCTTACATAACTATTTATTATTAGTTCGTTTTTGTAATGTAGGTTGTTGGGTTTTAGTTAAGTTTCTGTTCACTTCCATAGCCATGCATTTTATTTTTATATGTAGGTATAGATAAGCGTTTATGCGACCTAAAATATACCTAACATAAAGCTTTACAACAAACCAGCTTTGCTACGAACTTTAAAACTGAATATAAATGACGAAATTTGTAGTATAGGACTGAGTTTAGTGTGTCTTTGATAGCGGAGGCCCGACCGGGAGCGACGGCCTCTCGGGGAGCTTCGCCCCAGTCCCCGCTGATATATCTTCTTTAATTGACAAGTAAGATCTTATTCACTAGGTACCTATTCGTATGATTTTAGCGTCATTGTTGCTGTGTTTTTTTAACACTTCTTTTAATTTTAATATCTGTAAACTGATCTTAATTAAAATAAAAACTTCATCAACAAACATAATTGTAACATTATTAAACAACTCGAAATATTCCCCACCAGAACCTGATTGTTGTAACCTGAATAACCCTGAATAACCTTCCTTTTAGGTACCTACCTAATTAGAACGCACATAGATAGTATTTAACACCTCCAGATAATGATTACCTACTGTTAGTTTTGTTTGAGATGTAACATTAATTTCATATTTTTCTGCGCAGATATCAACAAAGAAAAGAACAAGAACGGCGAGAATGTACAATTCACGTGTAACATTAGTGTTTTAAACAATTTTCTAATTGAACAAGTCCATTCACACATTGTGAAATTTAACGTCAAACTATTTAATTATGAGGAATTTTTTTCTATAATTGTGCAATTTAAAAAACGTTTCGAGTACCTATTAGTAGAACAAAAAGCCGTTTGCTGTCAATAGTTTGTAAAAAAGGCTTATTTCATACATGTGATTACGTCTAAACAGTGACTCCCCATTTACTTAATGTTAAATAAATAATAAAATTGTTAAATAAATTATTTATATAATAATGTGATTTATTTCAAACTGTTATTCTATGACAGTTTAGATTTATAAATGGCATCTAATGAATTGTAAATATTAACAGATGTTAAGTAAAATGAATATTACCTACCTACTCGTTTGCTGTGAGATTTATAGTTGAAAAATTAAATGTGGAAATTTCGCTGTCCATATAATAGTAACAAGCTATGCTCTCAATAGGTATCTCAATATGCTTAATGATCTCACAGCAAACCTAATTAAGAAAATATAACATGTGCATCTGCGTTTTTTTCTAAATTCCTCAATAAACAAAAATGTCTACGCATGGCGTGTAAAATCTGATGCACATTATATGTTTTCAGTACACATTCACATTATGAGTTTAAATAAATAATTAATTAATTTACTAAATTACGTAGCTCTTAGGTAATCTTAACGGCTGTTCCAAACTGCAAAAGATACATATCATTAAAATAGACTGCCAGTATTTAAGTAATTCGTAATTCTTTTTACTATATTGTTGATTAATATAGTTAATAGGTATTATTTATACACTATTGTATAAAAATCTTTCTATATACATGTTGTGTAATAATAAAATTATTGATATTAGTGCGGAGGACAGAAATAAAGATGTGTGTTGTGGTATGACATTTTATTTTCATTGCTTTATTAACCCAGTAGTAGTAACTTATATTACCTACATATTCCATATTTAATAAATAATTCACATAATTATTTATAATAGATTATTAGTTATGCTAAATTTGATTATAGTAGGTACCTCAGTGCCTAAGGCATTAACCGATGTAAGTAAGTATGTTGTTATTGCATAGTTTTTTTTTCTAGCCCATATTCTCCTACGGCTGGGCCACGCCACGGCCTCCCCCAAACCCTTTGAGGAACTCTTTTCCGGCGCCAACTCGAACCAACCCTCGCGGTATCTACGCGTTCAACGGGGTAATTGCGTAACACGATGACAATATTGATCACAATGGCCTTAGGGGTCTAATTTTGACAGTTAACTTAAGTCCATTGCGTTACCTATTTACATTGTTGAACAAACGAAATGTTCAAACCAATAAAGCATGGATTACCAATACCTATGTTTAAAAGCTCTCTGATTGTGATTGAAGGTGTGTTACGCAATTATTAGGTCGTCTCGCCACGATTTTTTCTGTCTTCAACCACCTATTGTGTGGATACTTTTGCCCAGCGGTCATTGTGCATGATTTAATCCTGGTGGCTTTCTTGTCTACTTCCATTATACCCGTTTTGGAACACTGCATGGTGGTTCGAATTCTGTCTTGTATTCTTACTCCCAGAGAGGGGCCCGCGGCTAAATAATAACAGCCTCACAGGTCGATCGATCAGGTTAAGCTACGCTTGCTGCGGTTGGTCTGTGGATGGGTGACCATCTTTACATACCGAGACCCCTCCGTGCCTCCGCACGGAGGGGTCACGTTAAGCCGTTGGAGCACGCCGCGGGAGCACGGGTCCCGGCTGTCATTCGTGGATCTTTGACAGTCGTTACGGGTAGTCATGCAGAAGCCCGAAAGTCTGACAACCAGTCTTACCAAGGGGTATCGTATTACCCAGTAACTGGGTTGTGGAGGTCAGATAGGCAGTCGCTCCATGTAAAATACTGGTATTCAGCTGCATCCGGTTAGACTGGAAGCCGACCCCAACATAGTTGGGAAAAGGCTAGGCAGATGATTCTTACTCCCAGAATGCTGCGTTCCAATACCTACTCTTTGGAAAACTCTAAGATTCAAGGCAGAATATTGAGCGAGCGGCGAGCGTAGGTAGGATGGGCAGGTTACAAAATACACATATCGATGAGTTTGAGCTTCATGAAGACTGGCAGTTTGTGAACTGCCAGTCAGCGTCATCACGGCACAGATGTGAGTTCTATGTACTGTAGTGCTACCATTTACCGGGTAATGATAATAATGTCTTTCATTGCTTAAATGTGCCCTGGCGGCTGATAGTATGTCATGCTCACACAAATGTCTCGCTGACGTGTGTGTTGGATCATTTAGCTCCCTTCAAAATGGTTGAGCTGAATGGTGCTCATCTATGCGTCATGTTCGTGAACGGGCGCCGTCAGTTGGGACTGGCGATTTCTTCGGTAGAATGCGTGCATTGCGTCGCGTTCGGCTACAGAACAGAACATCAACGTACAATGGATTTTTTTTTCCAAAAATTAGAAAGCACATAAAAAGCGTATTTACGTTAGGAAAGCAGACTTAAAAAAAAAAGTGGCAGTTACGTCGATGTTTCTCCAAATGAGCACTAAGGTATCTACAGCAGACTTGTAGATATTGATGTCCTCTATAAAACTGTGGTAGATCAATTTGCTCTATTGTCAAGTTTCCGCAGCGTACGCGATATATCTAAGGATTTTTGGCGTTACTACCTATAGCATATTTTACATGGAAAAGTAGTTATTGTGACGTAACTGTAATAGTTAGACATATGGTATCGGACTTTTTGTCGGATATTGATGTCCTCTGTAAAACTATAGTACATCACTTTGCTCTATTGTCAATAGTTTATGCAGCGTACCTACGCGATATAAGGATTTTTTTTTGGTATTTTTTTCACACCTTGGGTTACATTATCGAAGTTTTCATACGGATCCCTAACCTTATTGAAAATATTCTATCACCTATGTTCATCAGGATAATGTAGGATTCTCATGCTAAAATAATTTTTCAAATTGGTCCTGTAGTTTCGGAGCCTATTCAATTCAAACAAACAAATCTTTCCTCTTTATAAAGTGTAGATATTAATTATTATATCATAAAAGTGTACGTAGATAGATAGATAGTTAGAAGATTATAGTGTAGATTATTATTATTTTACCGTCTCGAAAATTTTACCCATGAATATGAACAACTTTTACCCATGAATATGAACAACTTTCACTATGGTAGGTACCAACTCTGAAATCACAAAAAAAACCAGCTTTTTCATACATTTTGGTCAAGAAGGTATTTAACTTTTGTATTAAACAGCAGATCAGTGGGCCTAAAAAGGCCACTTTGGCAGAATCATAAAACAATTCATATCACGCAATTTCATCTGTATGACAGTTTTGTATGGAGATTCGTAAAATGCTACAGGTACACTTCTGCCTAACCCTTCAGGGATATATAGGTGTGAAACTGTCAAACAGTTGAATTGCGTGATATGAATTGTTTTATGATTCTGCCAAAGTGGCCTTTTTAGGCCCCCAGATATGAGTTGAATAGTAGAACCTGAAACAATTGTTAACATTTTTAAAATTGAAAAACAAAATCAAATATTCATCGTCTCCATTTCGATAAAAAAAAATATATATCTTGCACTAATAATAGGAAGATATTTTTTTATATACATAAAAGGGTATTTCATGATAGTCCCATTGCAAAAAAAAAACATAAAAAGAGCTTGTCGAAAACAAGCTATAAATTTTTAAAGATTTCCCTGAAGAATTTCTCCAAATATTAAAAAAAATATTCATGTATGATTCAATTTTTTTTATTGACGTCAATATTTTGACCACCCTGTATAGCGTGTTTTTAGCGTGATTGAAGACCTTACATTTTCCTAACTGTTCTTAGTCTAGGCACAACCCCGATTCGAGGCCACCAGTAGGCACGTAGAGAAAAAGACGTACACTCGTTATCTTTAAATAAGAGGAACGTGTGTGGTTAGGGGCCCGTCAGGAATGAAGTTCCTTACGCAATACTCGCACGAACACACACTCGTATAATATGTTAAGTATATATTATACGAGTGTGTGTGTGAATAATTCAAAATTTTTTATTGACGTCACTATTTTGACCATCCTGTATAGCGTGTTTGTAGCGTGATTGAAGACCTTAGATTTTCCTAACTGTTCTTAGTCTAGGCACAACCCCGATTCGGGGCCACCAGTAGGCACGTAGAGAAAAAGACGTACACTCGATAACTTTAAATAAGAGGAACGTGTGTGGTTAGGGGCCCGTCAGAAATGAAGTTCCTTACGCAATACTCGCACGAACACACACTCGTATAATATGTTAAGTATATATTATACGAGTGTGTGTGTGTACTTAATAGAAAGAGACAGAGAAAGAGAGCGAAAGTGTGAATTTAAATAAAACGCGTCTATAATACAATCTAGAATGAGTTTCTAAAAGCTCTCATGAAATTGTCGATGTCGCCATTTTGGGTTTTCATTTTGACCTTGAGGCTTTAGGACCCTCAAAGACTATGAAAACGACAACAGATATTTTAAAAAATGGCGGATCCCGTCTTGGGACATAACATTTTTTCGTTACTTGACCGTTTCTACCAGTTTACCTACGCTTAACCCAAGCCGTATTAAAAACCTTTATTCCAAAAATAAAGATTACGAGTCTCAATTTATTGGACGTATTTCTGTGACACAATGTTTGGCGCCGACTGCCTAGTGGCGCCCTCAGCATTTGTTTGGTTATTTCTTTTAATTTTGAATGAAAATACAGAAAAATAAGCACGTTAAGCTGTGCTCCACAAAATTATACGTTAATAACGGACGGAGCTACGACACGGTTTGGTACCGTATCGAATGTCAACGTTATCGACGAAATCCTATAATCGCTATTCACAAATCCGAAACCGTACAATTTTGACAGTTCATATACGGTATGAAGACATCAATTCTTCCGACAGGCATTTGCTGTCGGAAGTGTTATCGAATAACAAACTATTGTTTAAAAAAGAATAATCTAAGCAATAAGTGTCAAAACACGGCTCCGGGCAAGGTCCTCATGCCCTTGCATGAATGAAAAGAGCATCTGCCGCTGCTCCAATGACACCCTTTTCCGAAAATATGCATTTTTAGGTACCACGTTTTATAAAATGAGCAAATAGTAATTTGTTTAAATACCGATAAAATACATACAACCATTTTTCTGTAAAAAAAAAAAGAATTTTTCGCTTCTCAATTTATTCTTTTTTTTTTATTCACCCAAAGGGCAGGCTACAGTCTTTCGACCATACCGCCTTGTCTTCCGTGTAGTTCTCAATTATCTTTATAGCTCAAAACAAGATTCAGAAAAATAATTTTTCCAGATTTCCAGGTTTGACAGATAGTTGAAGTTTACAAATCAAGTTTAATAGAAATCAGGTAAATTTTATTTATTAATAAAATCATTGCTTACTGTTTTTTGTTTGTTAATAGTTACTGAATGCATAATCTATAGTTGCCATAGTGAAATACTCAATAAAAATCATTTAGGTACCACTTAAAATTTTCTACCACGAATATCTATTTACTACCATTTTGTAGCGTTCCCCGTATACACACCTAAAAAAAACCCTTCCACACGGATCTGTGAATAGCGTTTTGCCGGTCCTTCGGTTCAGAAATCAGGTTATCGAACAAGTGTTATTGTCGATACGATAGTGAATCGTATGTTGGTGAATAGCTATGCTGTATTCTGAGCCAAGAATCTAGAGTCGAGTCACGTTGCTTACATAGTCTGTGCAAACAGCAAATAGTAAGTTGAATGAATGGTGGACAATGGACATCACTAGTATCTACTTAGTAGCGCGTACCGTACAAGAAGTGGTGTTGTCGTACTGTCGTCCGTCGTCAATTTTCCAATAAATTATTTGTTATTGTAAAATTAAATAGTAATTTTGTCAATGAAAACATTCTAACTATCGCGAAGTAGTTTATAAAATAGTTTTAATAGATAAGAATATCTAGAAAATCTAAAATGATCGTAGTATATACGCCGTATTTCAATTGTTTTGATGCCGTTCACCTTTATTGATTTATCGTATGCCAGTGACCTGTTTTTAGTATTTGTAATGTGTAACCCATAAATAATGAAAATTATCACTATAAGCAACAGTAGAGCTAATTAGAAATGGACTTTTGATTATAAATTCTTTGCTAGAAAGCGCTACGAGATGAGGCCGAAGTTCGTGAGCGTAGCTGAGTGACGATCGCGATTTTTTTGTTTGAATTACAAATCTAGTTTTAAATTTGGAACGTTCCAAAAGTTTTTATATCGTTATGGTGTGCATGTTCTACAATGATGACGCCTATTGAGGAGAAGAAAGATGAAAAGGTAGGCGGTGTTCATTAATTTCTATGTTATTTCAGTGGCCCTCAGTAGGTTTTTGGCCAGTGTCGACTTAGGACTCATTTGTTTTGATTGAGACTTTTTAAAAGTTTTCAGGTACATTTCAGTGATTAGTTAATGTTTAATTTTGTTTTTAGTAACAAGGTAGGTACTTAAAAAAAAAACATCTAATTTATCACTAACCAGTTAGAAATAATCTCTCTGCAGGTCAAAGACTTATTTTCATTCAGAGAATCAGCAGTACTTGATCTAATGGACATGAATGCCAAACCTTTATTAAAAACAGCTGCAGGATCCAAAAAAAAAATAGGTCAGAAATATCTCAGAAAAGTTAAAAGAAGAACAGAAAATCATCATTTATTTAATTTGATTTACTTACTTTAAAATCTGTATAAAACACGACAATCAAGTAAACATTAGTTTAATTATTATTAAAACACTAGCAGCCCGCCCCAGCTTCGCAATGGTGCATTTTGTTTCGTCAATTAAATGCATGTTACACTGTAATAGTATTAAAATGAAAATTTAAGTTGTATTTTGATTTTATACTTCAAATCAAATGAAATCGTTGATTGCAATATGACACAGTAACATCTAAAATCTTCTATTCCGTGTTAGATGTCACAAACATACCATGGGTTTGTTCAAAAATAACAGTAGGTACAAAATGTTGCAGCTAGATGTAGCCTTCAGAATTCCTTTGAAGTCTCCTATGTGTTGCCACATTACCAAGAGAAAGAAATGTCAATGCATCTGTTCTTCTGGCCATTAAACAGTGTCACCTTTCGATCAGTTATTGTCCACTCAAAGAAATGTTTGGAAACCAGTAAGTACCATACCAACAGAACACATAATTTTCTTCATCTCAACAAAGCTTTGTTGAGATATAGCAAATATGAGCTGTGTTGTATTATGTAGCTCATACATACAATTTTGTCTGCCCAAAAGCTTCAGCACTACTCCAAACAAGTGTTGGCATGAAGATTATAAATAAGCATTTGTAAATATACATACAGCACACAGTTGGGTCAGTGGGTCGTCTTAGTGGCTTTGTAGAGGAAAAAAGGCGGTGAAAGTTGTTATTAAGACAAATTGTTTCACCGGAGCACTAATCATGGTGTAAACAATGACTACTAACGTTTGTCTGCTAAAATATTCATTAATGAATTACTAATTACTTCCCTTGTTTAAACACAGAATGATAGATAATTTTTTATAATTAGGTGCTTTGTTAATTATATTATATACATATTTATGAAATATTGTATGTACAATAAATGTAGACATACACACCACACCCTCACACACACACTCACACACCCCATCAATCACTTGTAATTGTACCACATTGGCAACCTTTACTATGTGATATAATGGTGGGCATGGAGCTCTAAAATACAGGGCTAGGCTTAGTTTAGACTCCAAACCTAAACAGCATTGAAATCATGCTATTGTTTATCAATGATGAATTGAGTGATTAATGAATTGCACCAATCCCAGCGTGGTTAAACCAGACTCAATTAATCAAATGAACCCCAAGATTCGCACTAGCTTCTGTATCCTCACGTTCATGGTGCTACAGCAATCAAGGATTAGACCGGGGGACGCGGTAATGGTAGGGAAGATGTGCCCGTAGGATAGGAAAGGATTTAAGAAAAAAATTAAGATGGACAAAAATTAGAATACTTCAAGTCTCAGGAAGCAGACTTAAAAAATTGGGTTTTAGTGTAAGTCAACGTCTCACTGTTGACAATCTGAACAACGCCTCTGACGCTGCAATTAATGTAGATAGTACTGGGTCCAAAACTCCAAACATTATTATGAAACATGTAATGTCGAGACGAGAAGAAACAAGTCTCAGTTAGATCATTGAGATCCAATATCCTTTAGTAAATATTTGCGGAAGACAGCCCTCCACAAAACGACTAAGAGAACACCTTTTTTTCAGATTCGTACAGGCATGGTTCAAGTGTCGGATGGCAAGTCCCGTCCGAGGCCAGCGCGGCTGGTGCTCACAATGGATGCGGTGACCGTACAGCGAGAGGCACCGGTGTCTGTGCAGCCAACTAAGGACAAGAATGTGCCTCATGCTAGGGTGAGAATCCTTTGGAAATTCGTGAATTAATAACGTTGAGGAGCTATGTTAGGAATGTTAGGCACATAGCCAAGTCCATTGTTTATGTGTTGAACTGTTTGGCTAGTCTGAAGGCATTTCACTTAAGGTGCCACTAGTCGATATTTTTTCCACACTTTCGGGAGAGTATTACTCCACTGTTTGACATTGTGCATACAAAGTTTAACATGATATCGTTTTGACTTATTATTAATTTTGTCTGTACAGAAACAGAATAGTAAAATAAAAAGCCATTAAAAAGTTATGAGCCAACAAAGATTCGTTTTTCTTGCTATTTTTAACGAAACTTTGGGTCTAAATAAGTAATAAAAAAAACTGTAAAAGCTTCAAAACCAAGTCGGTACCGACAAAGCTCAGTTATCAAAGAGTTTTTTTCATAAACCTCGATTTTCCAAAGCACTTTTCGTATTTTCAGTTCGTAACGGTGTTTCTGTGCGTGAGAACTAGACGTTGTGCGTGTAGACTAGCGCCTAACTAATCATCACTGATACTAAGTATCTCTGTCAGACACGATGCCAGATGAGACAGCGTGCTTTTTAGCCATGACCACCAGTGAGTTCGAGTTCGCGACTAGTTTACTCTTAAGGCCCAGTTTTGGCAGTCTGGCTGTATTTATAACTAAAATCCTTACTTTCCCATAGTGACTGTATTCTTTAGAAAAGACTCACACCCGCAATTTTTAGGATGTGCGTTCCCCACTATTCCATAAGAATACAACTCCTTAAGTCCTACCCCTTTAATTGAATAACATCTGCTCAGCCATAATTTTTTTTTACTTTCTAATGTCTCATATTTTTAAGCCATGTTTGTAAATAAAATAAACCCAACCACTGAATCGTCGCATAGCGCAGCGAGTCAGCTTGTAATGAATAAACTGCCTTGGAACAATAGATAGCTGCTGAACATAAGCCCCCAACACAGGCAGTTGTTATTCATTATCTTGATGCTCGGCCAGTATTGATGACATAAATAACACCCATAATTAAATAGGTAGAAAGCTGATTTAAATCTAGTTTACTGCTACATGACTTCATGTCAGCACTTAAAATATTTTTTATTGAAATGACTTTTTGATAGGGACGTTTACCGGTTTCCCTCACATTTCCGTAGCTTTATTTCATGGGTAGTTTGCATAAATCCTCGTTAACCTTGTATGTTGCAAAACAGTTTGATAGCTTACCCAAAACCCTTTGGCATTCTGGTCTACTATTAGCAGCCCACTATACAAAACCAGCCATTTAAAGAAATAAAAAGGAATTAAAACAAATAAAAAACCCGACTGCAAACTGAAAAATTAAAAACTTTTTTTTAACTTTTTTTTATTTCCAGCTTTTTAGTTTATTTACAAATGTGAAAGATTTCGCAGAAGATTCAGTTCTTGGTATTTTTTTTACGATTTGTCACTTCGAATTACTTTTAACCATATTATAAGTTGTTTATATTTTTGTAATCGCCTTTTAAAACCCTTTATTTTGATACCTCACTCGATACTTAGGTCTTGAAAAAAAAAACATTATTTCAAGACAATATTGCGCCAAAAATCGGCCATTTTTTTTTAATTTTGATATTCCCAGTGTCACTCTTACAATTAAGACGAATCTAACGGCACTTGTCAAGCTGAAATCGATCAAGCCGTTCAGAGAAATATACATACATACATACACTCGAAAAACGTAACCCTCCTTCTGGCGCAGTCGGGTAAATGTTTTTCCAGACACGTACTTAGTTCATGGCCGCGTATATCTACTATGTTTGTGTAAATCTTGTAAAACACTCGCTATTTTAAATTAATGCACGAATCACGTGTGCGAATTGATTTAAAGATCATGATTGATTGATACGAAGTCGCTAATGGCGCTAGCGAACCATAAAGCCAGTCTATAGAACTATAAAAATATTATGTTTATACAGTAAGTACCTAATCGATGGTAAACAAATAAAAGTCTAATGGCTGGATTATCTCAGATGTTGAATGGATACAACAGTGGGTATCAAAAACTATTGACAATAGCCTGCTATAGGTGCTGCAACTAAGTCATTTCCGCCGTCATATGCTGGTCGATTAACCGGTTAGTAGTTTTCAAGGCTTTTGCAGTCTGGGAACAATTTCGTAATATCAGGCAGTACCTTAGCTTGAATAACTCTATAATCGTGTTTTCGCGCTAGTCACGAATGCACGAGAAGGTACCATTTTCAAAGCCTGTCGTACGTAAAATTGTTCTATTAAAAAGTAGGGAAGACTAAATTTAGTAGTGGAATTTATACTTCGAAACCCAACAACTCTTGCAAATATCATGACAAAAGATGCTCGCAGAGCCGTGGGCATTCTCCATAACAATTCAGACATAAATCCACGCAGATAATGATTTTTGCATGAAACAAGCAAGCTAATGGGCGGTAGTAGTGAATAATTAAACGCACAATGAAACATTTAGTGCAGGTAGCACTGTGCCCTGTGGCACAAAACAGAATGGTACAGAAGTCAATCACATGACTGTATGTACTTCACTTTTCATACCTACGCTCGGCGGTCGCGCTAGGTTGGTCAACTTTGGCTTATGCAAAAAAAACTATCGTGGTAGTGGCAATCGTATCCAGTTGTTTGATTTAAGAAATTTGTAAATTTTCACTATAAAAAATCCCTAATAACTTCTAAACGGATTACCCTATTTACACAGTGTATTTTTAACCGACTTCCAAAAAGGAGGAGGTTATATGTTCGACTTTATGTATGTTTTTTTTTTTTTGTATGTTCACCGATTTCTCCGTCATTTGTGGATCGATTTCGAAAATTATTTTTTTGTTTGAAAGGGTATACTCCCAAGGTGGTCCCATTGTCAGCAAGTTGGAATCTGATGAGAGGATCCCATGGAAATCGAGGGAAACCCTCAACTTTTTTTGGCAAACATATAGCGATTTGGATATTTTTTAGAGTAACTTGAAGGGTATACTCCCAAGGTGGTCCCATTGTCAGCAAGTTGGAATCTGATGGGAGGATCCCATGGAAATCGAGGGAAACCCTCAAATTTTATTGGCAAACCTGTAGCGATTTGGATATTTTTTAGAGTAACTTGAGCATTTGCTCTCGGAAATCATCATTTGGTAAAGTGGAGCTGATGATGAAGACTACAGACGGCCATCGGAACTAATCAATGATAAATATTTCACGGGTTGCGATTCGATTACTTTAATATGGTTGCTAAGCAATTTATGCTCGTCACAATGCGTGTGGTGGTGGAGTGGAGTTCTTCAGGTTCTTACCAGGAGAACTCCTCAAAAATTAACGTCCCAGCATCAGGAAAAGCAATATTTTGTAAAAGGTGATGAGCAGTTGACGTTAGGCTATTGTAACTTAGATAAATTACAAACTCTCTCACTAAAAAGTGAAAAATAAAAACTTTTTTACAAAAAAAAAACAACCGACTTCCAAAAAAAACTACAAAGTGATAAATAACTTTTATTTCGGAAGTCGGTGTCAATAAACGAAAATGCAGAACCAACGACACCGACTTCCGAAATAAAAGTTATTTATCACTTTGTAGTTTTTTTTGGAAGTCGGTTGTTTTTTTTTTTGTAAAAAAGTTTTGTCCTATCCGTTTTAGACCTAAACCTATCAAATGACACTAAAAACAACAATATCTACATATCATGTACATCATGTTTTCAACTTAAGTAATAATTGGGTCTCAAGCGGATGGCACTCGCGCTCTCACTGATCCCAATCGATCCGAGATATCGTGTCCGTGAGCGGTGTCTATGTGTGCGTTGCTCGAGCGCACTCTGAGCTCTGTATGTAGAATGCCTTCCTGTACTCCCTTTATTTTGTGCCAGTGGTATCTCACTGTAGCTAAGCCAAGAGATGTGGAATTAAATCCGGGAGTGTGTTTAAATTTTCCCATTGTTTAGATAATTAGTTTTTCGCCGCTCGGGTGCTACTCTTGTGCCGGATTAAAAATAAAAACGTCATTTGTTTTAATCTGGATTTACTCCTCTGTGTTCTTCAGGCGCTGATTAATTTGACAGGACTAAATTAAAATGTATCTTCTGTCCTTTTCTTAATGAAATAGAAAAAAAATGCACTGAACTTAAATTTAGTTTATTTTGTGAACAACAGAATCGGCACCATTGGCGCCATCATACCTAGCAGTCTATCAGCAGCTGATCGATAGTCATAAACATACTTATTCATTAATTAGGGACCCGACGCGACACCTACACCTTTTTGACGCATGTAAATCGAAAAAATCCAATTAATTTTGTGACGTTGAAAAAAATCTAATTACACACACCATTAGCAAACATCTTCGATATTAAATTGCGAAAATATTCCCCTTTCTGTTTAAACCCCAATAGAGGCAGGCTCAGGCAGGGGGCTTTGACTTGAAAACAAATTGAGACAACTCGGGGGTGTGCCTCTTGTCACTACAAATCTTTATGCACAGCTATGAAGCAGGCAGCATGATACGCTATAACAGACTGCTAAAACATGCTTTAAGGCCTCGGGTTGGGGCAGCGTCTTTACTTCAGCAGCCTAGGACTTAGGGCGTCGCTTTTACTGCGTGTCACCATAATATTCCATTTAGATTTACGGCGTTATTTCTAGGAGCGCATGGTTCAAATCACACGACAGAAAGTCGGCGGTCTGGGGCTCAGCATAAAGGGCGGTGCGGAACACAAACTGCCTATCCTCATCTCCAAGATATACAAGGACCAGGCTGCTGACCAGACCGGCCAGTTGTTTGTTGGAGATGCTGTTATTAAAGGTATGATATGGATATTTGTTTTTTTTTTTTGGTTGATTACGTACTACGTATACTCCGACTTTTAATTAGCCGCAGTAAAATGTCACTTCTTAATAACTCATTTTGGACTGCGTTTAGAGCATGCATGTCAAATAAGTTTCGTTTGTTATACTATTCTGTACTAGATAGGTAAACAAGATTTGGTTGATGGCCCCGAAAAAACGAAAAGACGCCAATTTCAGTCATTTAAGTAACACGTAAGCTGTAGTTTTACGGCAGCTAATTAAAAGTCCGACTATAGAGTTTCGTGAAAAAATAAACTTAAAAGATTAAGCCAATCAGCAAGCTTGGTTTAAAGGCACTCGTATTACTTGCTTGTGTTGGTAAACGACGCGCAACGGCCAGAAAAATCTGTTGCTAAACAGTGTGACTGACACTTAATAAGTATTGATTTAAAGTTGGCTCAACATGGCTCAAGAAGAATGTATTAGGCGTTGTATTTTAACAAGATCCGGACTACCTACTTAAGTAAAATTAGTAACTACTCGTCTGTTTTTAATATAATAAATAATTTATTTACTTAAATCATGGTATACAATGGTTGGCCACATGTCAATTAAGTGCTCAATGTGCTCAACTGCTCATACACACGAGCGACACGCGTCAACGGTAGAGAAAAGGCTAAGGTAAGTAGTAAAAAGTTCTTGAGAAGAGACATAAAGATAGTCATATCTTAACAAAGTCTCTTTCTCATACAAAAGTTACCGTGAAAATACATCACCTACAATAAATATGCGTCAGCCCTTTGTCTTTGCTAATTAGGTTTCGTCGTTAATATTTTCCTGGTTTAATCCCTTGATACGAGAGTAGGGTAATTTTATACTTAAGTATATGCTTGCTTGATATTAAGGGAACTTGAAAAACATGCTTACATTTGTGTTGAGGTACTTTTTTAACTCCAGAACTGAGAATGGATAAAGAAATTAGATGAATGAAATGGACTAACAGACACAGGAAATGAATGAACGAATCGTGTAACTTTTTACCCGACTGCGCCAGAACGAGGGTTATGTTTTTCGAGTGTATGAATGTATGTATGTAGATACGTATATTTCTTTGGCACGCTCTATAGCCTAAACGGCTTGATCGATTTCAACTTGAGAGGTGCCGTTAGATTCGTCTAGGACAGATAAAGATGTATGAAAAATTGTGTAATTCAGGTTTACGTTAAATAGATTTCCCCCCGGAGTGTATTAATTGTGCGGATAAAATATGCGACGATGTAACTCACAGAGTGGTTTTGGACAATATGTACACAAAAATCATTGATATACTTTCTACATCTGCTGAGCGGACCGCTACATGTATTGGAGGGAAACGTTATAAACCTTTAACAGTTGGAATAGGCATGTAAGAAGTGTTCACTCGCAGGCTCGGCTTGCTTTTCAGATGTGGCGTTTATTTGGAAGCCCAACTCAGGATCTATTTATGAGAATATGCGAAATATGCTTAACATTTTTAAAGCCAAATTAAAGTGGTGTCGCAATAATCAAGCACAAATAAAACAAGACATAATGGCTGAGCAGCACAAATCCAAAGATTTCGGGAAGTTTTGGAAAAGTACTAGTAAACTGAATCCTAAGCCGAGTCTGCCGGTGAGCGTGGCAGGAATTTGTGACCCTCAAGCCATTTCAAATTTGTTTGTGAATCAGTTCCAAGTTGATCCCTTGCCTGGACCGGTTACGCCTGTGTCTTCGTCGGTGATTGGCGCTGAGGTAAGTTCTCCGTGTTTAAGGTTTTTGGTCAAGGAAATAACTGATGTCATTAGAAAGATGGTCGGAGGAAAGTCTCCGGGACATGACCACCTCAGCGTCGAGCACTTGCGATGCGCGGGAGTTCATTTACCGAGGGTGTTGGCAACATTTTATTCGTTATGTATAAGTCACTCGTATTTGCCAGATAAGCTTATGAAGACCATAGTCGTGCCTATAGTAAAGAACAGAACGGGCGATGTTACAGACTCCGCAAACTATAGGCCTATTTCCTTAGCGACTGTTACAGCACTTACAGCTAAGATACTGGACTGTTTGCTGGATATACATATGGCGAGTCGTATAAATATTCACGATGCCCAGTTCGGTTTCAGACCCGGGCTATCGACGGAGACTGCCATCATGTGTCTTAAGCAGACTGTTCAGTATTATGCTGATAGGAAAACACCGGTTAATGCGTGTTTTCTGGACTTATCGAGGGCATTTGACCTGAAGGCCAATTCTCGTAATTCAAAATGTTCAAAATCTAGTCGCAGTCTCATCTCAGCGACAAACAAATGTCAAAAACTTGTCAAAATGTAGGGAAATTAGAGGTATTTTTGACAGATTGAGACTGAGATCAGACTGTGAACGTTCTTAAAATTACGAGAATTGCCCCTCTGGTGTCATACGATTTCTTGTGGGATAAGCTAAGAAAGGAAAGTAGCGTTGACTGTTCTGTTATTTCTTTATTTAAGTTTTGGTACGAGAATCAGACGAACTATGTCAGGTGGGGTGGAACTCTGTCTGATGTGTATGGGTTGAGGAGCGGGGTGAGACAGGGGGGTATTACCTCACCTCGTCTTTTTAACCTTTACATTAACAGCTTATTGTTGAACTCGGCAGCACCCGTATAGGCTGTCACATTGACGGAGTTTGCGTTAACATTACAAGTTACGCTGACGACATGGTGCTGCTGAGTCAATCAATAAGCGCACTCAGGCGTCTTGTTAAGATTTGTGCAGACTACGCTGTCGCTCAGGGACTCAGGTACAATGTAAAAAAATGTGAGCTATTGGTATTCAAGGCGGGCACCAAATGTTACTCTAACGTGCCAGATGTGACCATAAATAATACTCCGTTATCTAGAGTAACAAAATTTAAGTACCTGGGTCACTGGGTCACTCATGACCTGAATGATGACCTGGACATAGAGAGGGAACGCAGGGCGATGGCTGTCCGAGGTAATATGCTGATCCGCAGATTTGCACGTTGTACGACGCAAGTCAAAATAACCCTTTTCAGAGCATACTGCCAGTCTTTTTACACATGCATTCTGTGGGTCAGGTATACGCTGAGGACATACAACGCCCTGCGTGTGCAGTATAACAATGTATTCAGGATGCTGTTGGGTCTACCACGCTTTTGTAGCGCTTCCGGAATGTTCACCAAGGCCAGGGTTGATGGTTTTCATGCCATTATATGGAAACGGTGCGCTTCTATTCTCGGTAGAATGCGTGATAGCTCCCACAGCATCCTGAGTGTATTGTGTGATAGGTGGGACAGCCCCATGCTGGCTCACTGGATACGGCTGCACACATAGGTGTCAGTCGTTTCAATTTTATGTTTTTACTAACATTAGGTTAAGACTTACTAACAACATATGGATTCTAATCTGAAATAAAATTATTATTATTATTATATTAAATAAAACTGCACCGCTTCGTAACGTAGGTATCCTTCGTCCTAACAGCAGTAGATTACAGTTAATTCTTCAAATTAGTTACAGTGCAGTCCCAAACAATTGCTTAACAAGTCGCAATTAGCCACTGGATGCACATTGTACGTCAGCTGTGCTATCAATTAAAGACAATCAACAGACTCCGGGGTCTGGGGATCTAGGATCATGTTTAGACGTAAAATAAGCTAGCTTGATGGATTGGCGGCTGGCTTTAGTAGGTAATCGGATTTCATTATCTGTTCGGTTTATTGATATTGTTATTTACTTATCTGTCGGATCGTGATTGATAGGAATCTCGGATTTATCTGGAGTAGGGGAATATAATATCAGTTCGTATATTGTAGAGTGAAATGAAATAACCTAAGATATCTCAGATACTCTTGGCCTCTTGGGTGACATTGTCGCACAGTTAGCTAGTTTGCTACATGGATTACGAAATTCGCATTCTACGAGGATAACATAAAATCGGAAACTACGTGAAGGATAATGTAGTTATTGAGATGTTCGTTCCTGCAATTACCTACAGCTAACATTGATTCTATTCGCCATCGTATTCTATACCTTCCGCAGTGCACCATTGTTACTTGAAGATGAACCATGTAGACCAAGGAGTCTTTCCGGATCTCATGAAACACAGTAAAGTAGTTCCTTTGTTTAAAGCCGGTGATAGTAAAGAACCCAACAATTATAGGCCTGTGTCAATTCTGCCAGTTCTCAGTAAGGTGTTTGAAAAGTTGATGCTCAATCAAATGTTACGTCACTTTAATAAAAATTCCATCTTTCATGAACAACAGTACGGTTTCACCAAAGGGCGTTGTACCACTGACGCCGGTGTCACTCTAATAAAGAACATTTTTAACGCCTGGGAAGAAGCACAAGATGCCATTGGAATCTTTTGCGACCTCTCTAAGGCGTTCGATTGCGTAAACCATGAGACACTTCTGCTGAAACTTGAGCACTATGGGGTTAGGAATTTAGCTCTTGATTTACTAAAGTCATACCTAAAAGATAGAAAGCTTAAAGTTCAAGTAAATGGCGTAAACTCATTAGGGTCTGAAATGGCAATGGGTGTTCCTCAAGGTTCGATATTGGGTCCATTCCTCTTTTTAGTTTACATTAATGATTTACCCCAATTACTTCAAAATCAACCGAAGATGGTGTTATTTGCAGATGACACCTCATTGATCTTTAAGGTAGACAGACGGGCACAAAATCTTGACGACGTGAATAACTCTATTCTTCAGGTCCAAGATTGGTTTACGGTAAATAATTTGGTACTAAATGAAAAGAAAACCAAATGCATTACATTTAAATTGCCTAATGTTAGAAGTAGCGAATGTGACATCATACTGAATGGAGAAAAACTGGAATTCGTTGATCAAACGGTTTTTCTGGGAATCACGCTAGACGAGAAATTACAATGGGGACCTCACATAACATCTCTTGCGGGGCGGCTTAGCTCGGCCGCTTATGCTGTTAGAAAGATAAGACAGTTAACAGATGTAGAAACTGCGCGTTTAGTCTATTTTAGCTACTTTTACAGCATTATGTCGTACGGCATTTTACTATGGGGTCGAGCTGCTGACATTGAATCCATATTTATTTTGCAAAAGAGAGCTGTCAGAGCCATTTATAATCTACGTCGCCGCGAATCTCTCAGGGAAATTTTTAAAGGGATTAATATTATGACGGTACCTTGCCAATTCATTTATGAAAATATTATGTATGTAAGAAAAAATCTACATCTTTTTAATAAAATAAGCGATAGACATAATTTTAATACTAGAAATAAAGATAAAATACATCAACCATTTTTCAGGTTAGCCAAAGTACATACATCTTTTATGGGGTACTGTGTTAAATGCTACAATAAAATACCTTGGGATATATTGCAATTAAATGAAAGAAAATTTAAAACTTGCATTAAACGTACACTTAGTAAACAAGCATACTATAAATTAGAAGATTATATCCAGGATAAGAACGCTTGGAAACATGCTGGTCCTGCTCCATAGGACAATCTAGAGTCTAGACAAAATCAAACTGGTTGCTAATTTAATTGTAAATTTATTATTTTTTACTTTGTTTACATTCTGTAATTACTCTTAACTCACACCCTGACTTATTACTTGTTAAAATAGCTTATATATATATATTTTTTTTTTTTTATGAAATTCGTTTACTTTTTCCATTTTTGTAAATATGTGAGCACCATGTATCTATCAGATTATTAATTTATATGTCATGGTTTCATTTTTAATTCTTTTACCTATTGTGGTATAGTAATTTTATTTTAGGTGCATCGTCTTCACATATTATTTTATTATATAATTAATGTATGCAAAATATTGTAAAACATTTAAAAGAGTAACGGTGGAGTTTCTTGCCCATTCTTCTCCATACGAAAACTACCTTTTGGAAGGGGCGACTAGAATCAATTCTATTTCATTGTAATTTTTGACGTTCAAAAGTGCTTTTTATGTGCCTATCTTCTTCTATCTATTCTATATCTTCTATCTATCTATATATTATATTATATACATATAATAAATCTGTAGACGAGACGTTTCTGTACATTGAAAATATTTCCAAAAAAAATAGTTGGGGTGTAAAGGATAAACAACAGATGCCATTTCATCAATTTTTGGAATTTTTGTCTGTTTGTCTGTTTGTCGGTTTGTCTGTTTGGATGTGACAGATTATTGATTTGAACAGGGTCAACGTAAAAAGTACCAAACCAATACGGTTACTTTTTATACTCAAATATGGTGTAGAACTCGGAGCAGTGATTAGTTTTTATTTCATCGCAATCGGTTCACTCTATCAAAAGATATAATCAATTTAAAGTATTCTAGAACAACTTTTTACGTTTTTTAGTAACACGTAACGACATCTATTGGCGCGATATAGTACCTACTAACGAAAACATATTGTTGTTGTGATGTGAATAATCACGTCCTATTAGTTTATGCTTACTTAAATGACGAAATAACACAGATACCTACTTATGTCTATGTTATTTTAAAAAGTAATGATAATGATTATAATATTAAACAAAATCGCTTTCCATTGATGGTTTATTTAGTGGCGCCTGTGGCGCAAAAATAATTTTAAACAAAAAGTGAGGATAATGTAAGATAATAATAATTAATGTGGTGTTCTGAGCGATAGAGAAGTTAGATAATTATTGATATAGAAAGTTGAGTAACGCAGAGCATTTTTTAACGAAGTTCTTATATGGAGCTTGCGGTAGGAGTTCTAAGGGAGAAATCGTCAAATAACGAAAAAGCGTTATGCCTCATTTTTTAAAGTAATAGGTAGATAGAGACACACACAGAGAGAGAGAGCTATTTTTCATTGTTTCCGAGGATCCTGACCCCGGTAAGTGAGGTCAAAAAGAAAATCAAAGATGGCGGTTGCCAAAACTTTTAACTTTTTCGTCATGGGTGTCGTTTTTATGGTTTTCGAGGGTGCTGAAGTCGATAGTCAGGTCAAAATGAAAATCCAAGATGGTGGCGGCTGCAATTTTGTTTTGATTTTTTGTCATGGATGTCGTTTTCATAGATTTCAAAGGTGCTGAAGCCGATAGGCAGGTCAAAACGAAAATCCAAAACGGAGGTTGCAATTTCTTTTTATGGGTTTCGTTTTATTGGTTTTTGAGAGTGCTGAAGCCAATAGTGAGGTTAAAATGAAACTGTAACGGCTTACCCACCGTCGATTGGCCCATGAACCGTTGGTGAACATTATCTTTAAACCATTAACTTTTTTCCAAAGGACTTTTCACCCACGAACGTTTTGCCAACATAACTCTACGTCAGTGAATGCTTTACCCACAGAATGTTTTGACCAATAACTTTTCACCCAAAGAACAAGGCCAACAGACGCCGGGAAACATGAAAGTAAAATAATAATAAGACGTAGTCCTTTATTTCTGTGAAAAGGGTATAAAGTAACCTAACCAAGCCTAACCTCGGGGTGCCCTTCGCTCGCTTTGCTCGCTCACTTGAGCCGCCATCATCCCTTCGAACCCTACCTGTCCGAGTCGGGGTGCCCCAAGTCCCGAGCTCGCTTCGCTCGCCCTTGCATCCTTAGTTCTATTTGACATGGGTCAAATGTTCTTTGGGTGAAAAGTTATTGGTCAAAACATTCTGTTGGTTAAGCATTCACTGACGTAGAGTTCTGTTGGGGAAACGTTCGTGGGTCACAAGTCCTTTGGATGAAAAGTTAATGGTGTTGATCAACGGTTCATGGACCAATCGACTGTTGGTAAACCGTTTCAGTACTGGTTAAAATGAAAGTCCAAGATGGCGGCTGCAAATCGAAAAATTGGTAGTGTGTGTCGTTTTCATGGTTTTCGAGAGTGCTGAAGCCGATTGTGACGTCAAAATGAAAATCGCAGATGGCGGCTGCAATTTTCTTTTTCTTTTTTATCATGTGTGTCGTTTTCATGGTTTTCAATATAAACTTACACGACTTTGTGTGAAATAAAATAAAATACAACCGACTTAAAAACACACTTCAAAGTGCAATAGACCTTTGGTTTCAGAAGTCTGTAATTTCTTGCCAACGCGCAACGTCTTCCCAAACTAAGGTTATTTTGCACTTTCTAGGGTTTTTTATGGAAGTCGGTTATATGTTTTTGTAATTACAATTACAAAAACATATTATATTATTATTATTATTTTTTATTATTTAATTATTATTTATTTATTTTTATCTTTACAATTTTTTTTCTGGTTTTCGGCAGTATAAGGTCTAAATCAAAATCATGTCTAAAGTTTTCATGGGTTTCATCTTCGTAGTTTAAATGGCGGCCGGTGTCAAATATAACCAAAGTTTAATGGGTTGCTTTTTACACGGGCAACTTTATGTAGAAGCTCTTACCATTAATGTATTCTTCCTTTTATCATCTAGATATCTCGATGCTTTATAAGGCATAATATTGGTAAGTATATATGATATCTTCAATACCAAGTTAAGAAATTCTAAATTTACCACAGAGAAGAAACCAAGACTTAGAAAAACTAACTTCAAACTTCACCTACTAATCTCAGATATACTTTAGATAAAATGGTGATATGATTTTACAAGTTGGTATTCTAAGACAGACGCAAAATAAAAATTTTATTTTGCGTCTGTCTTAGAATACCATTAATGGAAATAATTATGGCTGTTTGGTTAGATAATCAGCCTCGAGCAGGCGCTTTTATTTTAATTTATTCTCAAAAATCAAAGTGACACTTTGTCGCATTGTCATTATGAACCATGAAGACGCAGTGATTGCAGTCGAAAGGGCCGTGGTAGCGAACCCTAGGTAAGGAAAGCGTTACCAGGCAAGATCTGATGATTCTTCCTTTTCAATGAAGGAGTGGCAATTACACCTTTCCTAAGCGACACATTACCTGTTGTTTTCCGACATCCACGCGAACGAAGTCGCGGGCACAGCTAGTTTGAAATAAATGCTTTGACTTTGACTTTGAACATGATTTTATTCACTAGTCGGGTAACTTCGGAATATTTTGGCGCTTTGACGCCTTATAGATCAATTCGTAGACGCGTCACGTCACTACTATGCAAATGTAATTACCGCGATCAAACAGCCGGCCTATAAATACGAACAAGCGAGTAATATCGAATAAATCAGTGTTCTTATTGCATGCTCGTATAAGTAGATTACTTGTGCAGCGTCTCGTCTACTTATAGAACACTTATAAAACGTTTACAAATCAGCCGCATAGACATATTTACCAATAGATCTCTAGAGCAAAGATGATTTAACAGAAGCGATGCGCCGTTGTGTAAGAGTTTAAGATAATTACTGGGATCAAACAGTCGGACTGTAAATACGAACATGCTAGTACGTGGAACAATAATAATTAGGACACGATTACATACGTCTATTGCTCAAGATGGATAGTGAAATGATAAATGCAGTTATGGTTCTTTAATTCGTTTTATTGTGTACTCCATATAAATAAATCTTTCGAAAAACATTGCACTTAACGTCCATACCTCTTTTATCTGTTCTGTGGTCCATGCCTTCCAGAGGTTGTATTAAGTAATACGAATGTTTGGGATTTTTCTATTACAAAGTCATCGATTCCAAATACTTTCCTTCCTTTACTTACTTTCTTTACTTTCCTTGTCATGTTAACACAAACTTCTACAATAAAACGTTCTTTATTCCAGTGAATGGAGAGTACATAACGGCGTGCAAGCACGACGACGCAGTGAACATACTGCGGAATGCCGGCGATATTGTGGTGCTCACTGTCAAACACTACAGAGCTGCGACACCTTTCTTACAAAAGCAGGGTGAGTTCTATTTTGGATAGGATCCTGTCTGGTATGTTTATTGTGATGCTACTGGCTAAGGGTGTGATGGAATATACAGGTTGGCAGGGACATCGACGCACAACCTGTTACCAATGCATTTAGTACATGATTCTGAAGGTAATTAAATAAAATCTGTTCAGTACATTTTAACCGCGTACCTAGGTATTGCACTTGTTCTATGAAACAGCAGACCATTCTTTTTTGGTAACCGACGAAAAATTTCTAAGCTAGGGGTCTATAATCTTGTGCTGAATTCACAGTTTGCGCGTCGTTGTCGCAGCCGCTCTGTATTATAAATTTAACTCAAATTTAACTCGAGAACTCGCTCTGGGAAGTCCCAATACGAGTTCTTTCACAAACATCAAAACCTAACCAAAGATGTTTCAGGAATACCTAGTTGTTGATGATTTCTTCCGTTTTTGGCGGGTCAGCTATGTTTCATCGAAAAGAAATTGACAAATTGTCACTTCCCAAACAATTATTACTTAGCAAAAAATCTCTTCACAAATAATTGTAACGCAAACCTAATGTTTGGCAAGTGAAAGTTTAAACAATAACTTGTTTACCAACTAGTACTTTTACTATATAAAAATTGGTAAAAGTACTAGACTTTTACCAATTTTTATATAGTCAAATATTTAAGTTGGAATAACTCATTTTACATAAAATAAAATGGTTTAATGTAACCTAACCAAACCGAACCTCGGAGTGCCCTTCGCTCGCTCTTGCATCCTACGTCGCCTATCAACCGAACGCAACCATGCAACCGATTTTATCCGAAGTACGCACGAAACGTACTTCGGGTGACATCGATTCAACGATAATATATGATCAAACGAACTTCCAAGTGAAGTTCGATCATTATTATGATGAGTTGCTTCATTTGAAGATATGATTATAACAATGTAGTTTCCCTACTTGGTAACTTCGCACATATTTTAAAGATTTTTAAAACTAATTGACGTAATTCCGGTCTGACTGTACCTCGGTTGACACTGTGACGGTTAGCTCATTTTTTAGAGTCCTGTAACTTTATGAGTATGATATAAAACTTTCTCTATATCTGGGAATCTTCAAGCGTCGGGGAGGGAGGGTGATCATATCTTCAAATGAAGCAACTCATCATAATAATGATCGAACTTCACTTGGAAGTTCGTTTGATCATATATTATAACTCGTTGCTTCATTTTTCAGATATGATTATAACAATGTAGATGTTAAGAGTCAGAAAGTTTTGAAATGGAAAATAAACAATAAGGTTTTAAACATTATGGTTTTATTTAAAGACAAATCAGCTTTATAGTAATACTTATGTTTCCGTAACGGTACGTTACATTTACTTATTTCGAATTAACTTCAACGAATTAAACGTAAAGATCTTATCGATAACATGAACACATAAATAAACATTTCTGTAGTGTAATTGTATAATCTTATAATTAATTAATAGGAATTAATAATCAGTCTGGATGTCTGAGCGTAGGTAGGCAAACAGATCTGGCAAATTCGCCTTAAAACGAGCAAATGAGTTAGATGAACTAGTCCACCCTACGGTTTTGCGAATGGTTTCTATATTAACTCCTGCTAAGTTTGCGGCCGAGGTTGACGCGTGCCGTGTACTGTGTGCGGCGAATACACTGGTGTCAATGCCGCTTTCTGAAAAGACTTGTTTGATCCATCTACTGATGGTTTGCGTGGTGGCAGGTTTGTGTGGCCGTTTATACGTCAACAACAGATTATTTGTATTCTCAGGTCTTATGTTTTTAGTTATAGAAATATAATCTGAGAGCACCGTAGCTGGACATATACGCGTATTTTCCCTGAAGTATGGCAGGAACAATATTGGCTGGTCTCTGCCAGGTGCGGATGTCTTTATGATGTCTGTTATGACGATTTTGATGCCACTATCAGAGAAAAGTATGTTCTCGAGTTTAATTAAAGACAGCGTCTGTACCCTGTGAGCTGTGCAAATTGCAAGTAGGATCACCAATTTTTTTTTTTTTTTGTAATTTTTTCGAATGATAGTTCGCTATTAGGGAACCATGTTGAAACATGGTTTAAAACCAATTGGGGATTCCAGGTGGTAGAATACTTGGGTTTTATGGGTCTCGATTTATACGCCCCTTTAAGGAGCCGTTATATAGATTCATTTGAACCAATATTATTGCCTACAAAGGTTGACAGGGCAGAACGATGAGAATTTAGACTGCCATATGCACACCCGTTATTAAATTGTGACGCTAAGAATGACATTAAAGCAGATTTCGAAGGGTCAAATACATTCATGCTGTTGATTGTACAATATTGCCACCACAGCTTAAGTGAGGTATTGTGCAAAGGGTGGTACTCCCTGAAATGAGATTGCAAGAGGTTTTTATTGGGGTTTAAGTAAACGACGTCGGAAACTATAAGATCTTGCAATAGTGGAAACCATGGCTGTGATGGCCAGTTGGGATAAACTAATATGCCGTGTGCATTGTCATCGATAATTTTTCTAAGACATTTTAATACCAAAGAAAATGGAGGAAAAGCGTAGAAGAAATATCTTTGCCAGTCTACCGTAAATGCGTCTACGGATACTGCGTCAGGGTCTTGTTTCCATGAGATGAATGTGGCTTACTTCGCATTATCGCGAGACGCGAATAAGTCTACTTCAGGTTGACCAAAATATTTTATAATGTCTTGGAATGCTTCATCGGAAAGTGACCATTCAGTATCCGGATTGACTACTCTAGACGCGGCGTCTGCTCGGTTTTCTTTGGTATTTACGTATGATGCATAAACCCAAAGGTTGCGCTGTTCACACCATTTCCAAAGGGACCTAGCCAAGTCGTTTAAGTGGGGGTATTGAATACTCCCCATACGATTTACATAACTGATCGCAGTGGTGTTGTCCATGCGCAGTAATATTGTGCAGTTGGTTGCATTACTGGCGAAGGACTTCAAACCCAAGAAAGCTGCCATCAGCTCTAAGTAATTGATATGACGATCATTTTCTGAAGACTTCCATTTGCCATGTACTTGAGCGTTGTTGCAAACAGAACCCCAGCCTGACCTCGACGCATCGGTTTAGATTTCAATATCAAAATTTGGCTGCCGCATAAAGTTGCGAGCTGTATTAACGGTTGCTAGCCACCAGTTTAGATCCTCTAATATAATATTAGGTAGTTTAATTTTAGCTTCGTAATTATTGTTATGCTTAAGTAACGCTAGAAACTTCTGACGGTCTAAAATCTTAGTGTATACCCAAGCGTACTTAACGGCTGGGCTAGCGGCGACTAGAATACCGATAAAGCGAGCTAATTCACGGATGGAACATGACTGTAGTTTAGTAAATTTTATAACTAATTCGATAATGTTACGTCGCTTATCGGCTGGCAATTCTATACTGAGACTCCTGGTATCGTAACAAAATCCTAAATACTTGCAGAATTGTCACGGTTTTAACATACTTTTATCGTAATTGACAACAAACCCTAGAAACTCGAGTATATAGTTTCAAAGTTTCATTTACATTATTAAGACAATTTTCGTAAGTATTTCCAATACATAAAATATCATCTAAATAACAAACTGACTGATAACCGCGATGTCTGAGGTAAGCTATGACTTCCTTCATAACCTTAATGAATACCCGTGGGGCAACGCATAATCCAAACGGCATGCAATTAAAGCCATATGTGTGAGTCTTTGCGTGCTGTTCGGTAGTCCTCTATTTTAAAATGTTCGCTCTTGATTAGCTTGTTTAAGGTTTTTAGGTTTAATATAAAGCGGCTTTCGCCATTAGGTTTTAGTGTGAGGAATATTTTAGAAATAAATTGATCTTTAGTCACATTGCACTCTGAGATAGCCCCTAAAGATATGAGTTTCATAATGGTTTTCATCATATCTGATTTCTCAGTATATGATAGGTTGTTTTTAGGTATTATTGATTGTTTTACATGTGTATTGGATAACCATTTTTTAACCAATCAAGAACAACATTGTTATTTGTTATTTTTAGCCATCGGTCATAAAAGTGGGTAAGTCTACCCGCATGTACCTGCGTTAACGGTGACTGAGCGGGAGCCCGAGGTTTGTCCTGCGAGGCCGGGCGTTGTGACGGCTGTGCTGACGTCGCCGTCGTGTATGGACGGCGATTCCCCGTCGTCGTTGGCCTTCTGTATGCACCCCGCCCCCCCCCCCTGTTCGCCGGGTATCGAGGAGGCGGGTTCCAGTTTCCCTGGTAGGACTGACGGGTACTAGGGAGTTGAGGCGGTTTCGAAGCCTTTGCCGTCTTTTTTATGGAAAGACCTTGCTTTTCAATGGCCTTGGCGGCTTTAATTTTTTCTGATAAGGGCGAGCCAAACAGTGATTCATCCCGTTCCGACTCGTTGATGATGTTTATGAATGCCTTGTCCAAGCTAGGAGTGATTAATTTCACTCGAGCCTGCGTTGCCAAGTAGTGCGAGTCGCAAAGTAAACGGCAACCATTGCTCAAGTGTTTCATAGCTTGAACCTTGTTTTCACTTTTTAGCACACATGCCTCTGTTGATGGCAGTGATTCCCGTACTTAACTGTTGTTGATACGCTGTGAGTGTCATGTCGCGGTTGCGAACCATGTCCGGTACTGCTGCCGAGATTTCAGCATTCAACTTGGGCGCTTGAAGGAGCCTACAATTGTCTGGTACAAGGTACTCTTTCAGTACCTTGTCCTTGTTTTCTTTAGGCATTCCTTTTCTTAGCAAAGGAAGCCACAATTGCGATAGATTATCGTGAATGTTATCGCCGTGGTAGATCGGTTGGCACGGGTACTGGCTCCATAATGGCTTCATTATCATTGCCTGGGACCACATCAGGATCTTCGCTACCTAAAATTACAATTTGTAATCAAGGTTGTGAAGATAACAATTTTGAGGGTAGTGTAAAAATATAATTAATTGATTTTGCACGTTAACGTTACATCTGTTTTAGATTGTACGTATTTTGTGCTTGTTTGTCATCGTTAAAGACTCGCAGTCAATCCCGATGCAATATTAAAGTTTAAGTTTTATAATTTAGATATAAAAATATAATTAATTGATTTTGCACGTTAACGTTACATCTGTTTTAGATTGTACGTATTTTGTGCTTGTTTGTCATCGTTAAAGACTCGCAGTCAATCCCGATGCAATATTGAAGTTTAAGTTTTATAATTTAGATATAAAAATATAATTAATTGATTTTGCACGTTAACGTTACATCTGTTTTAGATTGTACGTATTTTGTGCTTGTTTGTCATCGTTAAAGACTCGCAGTCAATCCCGATGCAATATTGAAGTTTAAGTTTTATAATTTAGTTTTGAACAATGTCAAAGTTATTGACTCGCAGTCAATCCCAGAGCATTAACAAAACTGATATTTTCACTATTCACTTCTAGATCACCAACGAATTAAATATACCTTTGCTTACCTTCATCATCCGATGACGATTGTAACGGTCTTATTATTCGTCTTCGTCTTTCTTTCTCTTCAATTTTTCTAATTTTCTTGGCGTAGTGATCAATTTTTGATTGCGCGCTTCTTTTTGGCATGTTTGCTGAGAGGGCGCGTGCGATAGTTACCGCGCACGAAAAAGGAATGAGCTAACCGTCACAGTGTCAACCGAGGTACAGTCAGACCGGAATTACGTCAATTAGTTTTAAAAATCTTTAAAATATGTGCGAAGTTACCAAGTAAGTAGGGAAACTACATTGTTATAATCATATCTGAAAAATGAAGCAACGAGTTATAATTCCAAAAAAAATAAAAAAATCACAAGAAACCATTTGACCAAACCTTTATTGTCTAAAGATTTTTTTCTGTAATAAATCATTTGATTAAAGATCAAATGCCTAAATGACATTATCCTTGATAATATTCTGCCAAGTAAAAATTTGACCAAATGAAAATGTGTGTACTTACTAAATTCATTCCAAACATTGCATTGGCATAAAAAAGGTTGCTAAAATTTGTTTGGGTAGTGAAATTTTGGCAAAATCTTTTCGGCAAAACGGCAGGATCCCGTTTTTGGCAATTACGAAGCAGGCCATTCAACCAGCTTCTATAATGACGTTAGTTATCGTTGCCAGCGGACGGTGCGTCGGATACAGACAGTAGTACCGGCGACGACCACCCTTCGCTTCACAATAAGACTGTAGACGCCAACTGTAATACTGAGAAGAATACCGAACAGACTAATGGTGGCTGGCAGGTATGTACTTAACAGATTATTATTTATTTTAATAAGGAAGTAAGACAAACCTTTTAGACTAAACGAAAGGAGATAGTATTTTTGGGCCCCTGTATTGTAACTCTATCAATCGTATTATACCTAAAGAAAACAATTCCTTATTTAAAATGTTTTTTTTAATTTTGTCTAATCGGAATCACGAAAATGTTTTAACAATGCACTGAATTGATTCAATGACATGGATTGACATTGTACAGACATTTCTAATTTTTCACCTCTTTATTAGTGGTTGTAATGGCAATCATATCACTTGGTTTTAGTAGATTTTTATAAATTTTATTATTTACTTTATCCTTTTGATGGATTCTAATGTAAATGACATTGTAGGCCTTTTAGACTTTAGATCGGTAGATGATTTTTTATACTTGTTGACAGACCTACGCTGTCCTCCCATACCAATTGTAACTTGAAAACATTGTAAAAATCAACTATTTTTAAAAGAGTAACCGTGGAGTTTCTTGCCGGTTCTTCTCCATAGGAAACGACCAATTGGAACCGTGCACCTAGCTTCTGACGTTTCATAAGTGCCCATATAGGTTTATGTGAAATAAAATATTTTGATTTTGATTTTGAAATGGCACGCAAAATACGCCCATTGACGTGGAGTTGCGGACAAAAGACCGTATTACCTATGGTCGTCAATATCATCAATGTTTTATTACCGAACAGTGTACTATTTTACTGAGTTATAATAGCGATGAGGCCAACCTACTCTCACTAAACAGTAGTTTCTAAGTATATTATGATCATATTTCTCAGTATTCTAGTTAGACGAATAAAAAAAAACAATAATAATAATAAAAAAAAAACAAAATAACAACCGACTTCCAAAAAAAACAAACAAAGTGAAAAATATCTTTGTGTCGTTGGTTCCACATTTTCGTTTATTGACACCGACTTCCGAAATTAAAGTTATTTTTCACGTTATATTAGTGTTTTTTTGTTGGAAGTCGGTTGTTTATTTTTGGAAAAAAGTTTTTATTTTTTACTTTTTAATTGTACCTACCCTACACAAATTCATATAACACTACTTGCTATGTATTAGTGACGGGAAGCTATTAAAACACTGCTCATCACATGTTACAAAATATTGCTTTTCCCAATGCTGGGTCACTCACCATACGCATTGTGACGAGCATAATTTGCTTAGCAACCATAGTAAAGTAATCGAATTGCAACCCGAGAAATATTTATCATTGAGTAGTTCCGATGGCCATCTGTGGTCTTCATCATCAGCTCCATTTTATCAAATGATGATTTCCGAGAGCAAATGCTCAAGTTACTTTAAAAAATTCCCAAACCGCTATAGGTTTGCCTATTTTGAGGGTTGACAATGGGACCACCTCGAGATTATACCTACTCAAACAAAAAAAAAAAAAAAATTGGTTACAATTGACGGAGAAATCGGTGAACATAAAAAAAAGTCGAACATATAACCTCCTCCTTTTTCGATGGTCGGCGGTTAAAAACACCCCACTTCTACATACTCATACACACACTCTCACTCCCACATACTTATACATACACCCTACACTCTCATACATCCTTTGCATTTTTCCTATAATATAAAAAATAAATAAAATCTTATTTGCATATTGCTATTAATAAATTAAATAATTTTTAATAAATTACATCAAAATGAATGAATTAATACTACTGTGATTTCAAACAAACCTCTTCAGTACAATACTTTAAATATATAAATTCTTAAGGAGCCGGCGAACTACGCATTCTAATGCGTAGTTCATACAAACGTAATACCAAAATAATTTTTAAATCAAACATATCTTATGGTAGTGTGTGTTTATTCCGATTGGATTACAGAATATCTAGGTACCCAAAGATATATTTTGAAAGGAATCTGATACTTATTTTTCTCATAACTCGTCTTTAAATCAGAGTCCTTTCAATATAATTATATATTTGGGAACCTAGATATTCTGTAATCCAATCGGAATAAATACACGCTACGGTAAGAATAAGTTTGATCTACAAATTGTTTTGGTATTACGTTTGTATAAACTATGCATGCTCCGCCGGCTCCTTAACCGGTTGAATGCCGTAATTACAGACACAATTAAAAAGCCATTGTGTCTCGCGTAGATCTACGTATACGAAGTGTTAAGCGGCCTGATGACCTCTCTTAGAGGTTTTGTAAAAAACTTAGTATATGCACCAGTTCACCAGTCTTCCACAAATTAAATACAAAATTATATCTGTAGACTAATTTAACTTAAGCTGTAATTTTTGGTAAGAAAATAAAATCTATGCTATTCTATAATTGTTACTACAACTGTAAGGAACAAATCAGCATACTTTTTATTAACGTCACAATTTTTGGTAGGCCTAATCGCCCAACAAAAAAAACTATCTCCTTTGAGTTCCTCGTCTTAATTCCGTCCAACAAGACGCAAGATTTTTAATAGTTAGGACAAATATGCTGGTCTGCAGGTTTCCCGACGTACAGTCGCAATTAAAAAGCTCTTTTTTATCACATCTATTCAAAAAGAGCTAGTGTATTCTTCGTAATCAGGGTTTAAAACAGCTCTTTAATCCCTAGGGACTAAAAATCATTTGAATTTGCAATGTGGATATTGTTAGTAAAAGTTTTAATCACCAAAGAGATCAACCACGAACATAGTATGAACAAGTAACAAGCTGTATGATAAAGAAAAAGGCGCGCGTGCTAATAAAAAAAAAGTTGGTGATAATAAAAAAACGCGCGAAAAACATTCTGCCTTCGTTCGTAATTGTTTATTCAAAATTGTATGTAAATAATAAACATACTATTCTTATTCATAAGTTGCACTTATTTATTTTTTCATAGAGGGTGATAAAAAGTAGAGTGTCCACCTGGAGAGCAACAATATTTTAAGCTCGAGTGACGTACTTTGAATCCCTCGCTGCACTTAGGATTAGAAACACTCTCACCTTCAAAATAGTTGTTTAGTCTTTTGGCAAACAATGTACTCTTTAACCCTTCGTATGGCGCAACGGAGATCTACGCGAGACAATGGATTTTTAATTGTCTCTGTAATTACGACATTCAACCGGTTAAGGCATACTGCACATCACTTTACTTGAGAGGTCCTGTAGTTCACATAATAATACACCCAAAAGGCTTACAATGCTCTGCGTATCTAACTCAATAAGCGCGTTGAGCTTATTTTTGCGACTGTCGCGCTTTTGTAGTGCGTCAGTGATGTTTGCCGACACACGCACTGACGGTTTTGATGCACTGGCATCAGAAATCTGCCTCGCTACTCGTGACTGTCCTAATACTATCCCGCAATCAATATAGCCGCCAGGGCAGACAGCCCGGTAGTGTGGGCACTTATAAACCGGACCCGATCTGACCGGACCTATAGAATTTAGTTATTCTGTACTAATGTAGGTCAAGTTATTTTGCTACTTACTTACACTGTAGATGTCATGTCATTGTAATCTGATTAAATACCGTTTATAATATTATGAATAACATTGTTTCGTTGTTCCACAGAGCGCGTGGCCGGACGGCGACGAGAGCAGCCGGCCGGCCTCCGCGGCCTCCGCGGCGTCGGACAGGCCCGGCGAGCACAAGGAGTGGCTGGACGTCATATCAGGTAAGTCAAGGCACGGAAATTCAATGATAAGCGAATTGAATAACAACTTATATTGTCCGTATATTCAAATCACGACTGTTATTCTTTGACAGTTATATGAAATTAGCTTAAGGGGCCGGCGGAGCATGCGTAGTTCATACAAACGTAATATCAAAATAATTTGTAAATAAAGCATATTTTTAATGTAGTGTGTATTTATTCCGATTCGATTACTGAATATGTAGGTTCTCAAATATATATTTGGAATGGACACTAATTTAAAGACTAGTTATGAGAAAAATAAGTATTCTATGAAATTCCTCATATCGTCTTTATATCCAGAGTCCTTTCAAAATATATCTTTGGGAATCTAGATTTTCTGTAATCCAATCGGAATAAACACACACTACCATAAGAATATTATTGATTTACAAATTATTTTGGTATTACGTTTGTATGAACTACGCATTAGCATGCGTAGTTCGCCGGCCCCTTAACAATTAATTTCCCTGACTGTACCTTATTGCTAATTAGATACCTAGCTTGTTGAAATGTTTGTAGAATAATTTTTACTATGACATCTACTTAATAAAAATCTTAAATTCACTGAAAGAAAGAAAGAAAAAAGGTTCCTTTATTTTCGGTGAACATGACGCAAAAAAGAACATAAACACAAAAAATAAAGTAAAAAAAAGGTAGGGGGAAACATGCCTCACGAAGACAGTTCACAACCAAAACCATTGGGTCTAGAAGCATGACATTTTGCACAAGAATACCTTCTATAATAAAGAAGGATTTTTGAAAGTCATCTCCTTAAGAGGTTAAATAGGGAATGAAAGTTTGTAGGGAAGTTCAGTATTTTTGCCCTTGGCTATCCAACTCGCATTTTTCCGTTTTTTTTTTACAAATATTTTTCAAATTGTTTCCAGTACCATTGATGATGGGCTACGTAACGAGATACGTCCTAGGAACAGACAAACTGCGGCCTGGCGCGTTTGAGGTATGTAGTTATTAACTTGGGTCAAATTAATTTATTTTAGCCGACTACCGTATTGGTGAAATATAAAATGAATTGTACAGACGCCAGCACATCACGCTCCTACAATTTGTCAAATTTCTTTAATTGATTTTCAACTTTATTGTCAAAGCATAAGGTTCAAAGTTGATTGGGAAAATTTGACTGTTTCGGGTAGCTTGATGTGCTGGCGTCCGTACCACAGCCGTCCAAAATGTATTGCAACATAAAATATAACTTAAGAGGGCGCATAAAGACAGAAAAAACATCATATTGACGTTAGGCTATTTTGGTACAGACGACCGTATAATATAGTCAAAAGCGTGATTATTCGAAGTAATTATTAAAAGCGAAGGACGCGCTTACCCAAATATGATAACCGCTAAGCTATCACGCCATATACCGTAGTGGTTGAATTTATTAAATACAATCATTTGCAAGCGAATGTGAGTGTGTGTGTCTATAGTAGAGAAATGACTAACTAAAAGAAGGTCGTAAGTAAAACCAAAGTGTCAATCTATTGCTTTGTGAAATTGCTACTCCATTTATGAACGTGACCGTATGTTTAGATAGTTGATATTCATCAGTTTTGTTTCTTTAAAAAAATTGTACGTTAGTGTCAAATATGGATAGCGAAACAGTGTCTCTTTGATTCTGTTCTGCATTCTTTGCAGTTCCTGTAGCTTTGTTTTACCGGTGCTACCCCAGATTTCTATAAGAAAGATATAATCTACGAATAAGTAATTAAATGTGAATTGTAAATGTCAGGCCTTGGCCTAATGATCCTAATTGATTTGATAAAGGGAAATACACACATCAAAAGTGTCTAGGGATCAACATATATTTTTGCAATAACTTTTCTCCTGATTGATATTAATTAAAATGTTCTTTAAGGATTCATCAAATAAAGTGTTTTCGTTTGTCACAGTAACGATAAACCAAGTCACCTTTGCATTAATAAAGAAATTTGCCATTTTCCTAATAAAGGGATTTTTGACATTTGAACCACTAACACAAAAGTTCGAAAAAAAGACTGAAATAACAGTTTTCTTTAAAATTTTATTGGGTAACTTAAACAATTAATAATCCGTGTTTCTACCGCGAACACTAACAACACAAGAACATCGGTTTGGCATACTCAAAATGAGTTCATCCAAATCACGCTGTGGAATGGCCGCCCATGTTCGTTGCAACAACAAAAAAAGGTCTTCTTGCGACTGGATACCCTCCATATTCGGCAGAGCTCTTCTCTGTAGCATATCCCATGCATGCTCAATCGGGTTCAAGTCTGGCGACTGAGCAGGCCAGGGCAGGACATTGATGTTAGCTGCGGCGAGAGTCTGTCTTACAACTCTTGCGGTGTGCGGTCGTGCATTATCATGCATTAACTGAAATAAGGGACCGATTTGCACTTGTAGAGGAACGATGACGTCTGATACAATCGTCTCAGCATAAATTTGAGCGTTGAGGTTGCCTCTGATCCAAATCAACTCAGTTCTTCCGCCGATCCAAATACCCGCCCATACCATGATGGTTCCACCACTATAAGGATGGACTTCCTGGCAGGATTTTAATCGCTGTTGGCGTCCAGGGGTTCTCCAGTGTCGTATACGTCTTGTATCCGGTCTCATACCAAAACGAGACTCATCAGAAAAGCACACGAAACGCCATTGTTTTTCTGCCCAATTTCTGTGTTCAAGAGCCCATTGATATCGAATCCTACGATTGTGCATTGCTATAGGTGGTACCCGTAGCGGTCTTCGGGAATGAAGGTTCACTTCATGCAAGCGGTTTCTGACTGTTTGGTCGCTAATTAAGTTCCCTGAAGAGTGATGAAGCCTCACGGTTAACATCATGGCGGTTATTGTTGGAGCTCTTCGAGTTAAGATTTGAATGTATCGGTCTTGTCTCCGTGTGGTGCAGCGATACCGTCCTCCATGGCGCTCAGCCACGGTACCAGTGCTTCGGTAACGTGTCCAAAGTCGACTGATAACACTCTGACTTGTATTCAGAGCTAAAGCCACAGTACGTTGCCGGGAACCAGCTTCTATCATTCCCACGGCTCTGAGCATTTCTTCCCTGCTTAAATGACGTCGCCGCTCCATAATAACGTTGGTTTTAATCAGTAGTAGGGAAACAGTAGCACTAATAATGTCTTCAATGCGTTGTATGTTTTTATAGGGAAAATATTGACAGCTGATTTTCATCTTTTACTCGAATTTGATTCACAGTTCCTGATTCAAATTATGAAATGCACCAAAAAGGATCCATATAAATTTATAAAATCATAAATTTATTACAAAGCCACATCTCAATCTCAAGAAATCCGCATAAAAATGCTTGATCCCTAGACACTTTTGATGTGTGTATTTAACTTATCCTCTCAAAACTTATTGACCTGCTAATGTTGGACATTTAAAAAAAAATTAACCTCTTAAAAATATTTTGTGCTTCTAATGATGCACTTTTTTTAATAATAGAGCCTCTTTTAAAAATTTTTAATTTTTTGGGGTTCATTTTTATGTTTTCTTTTGAAAACATACGAGGGCCGTTCAATATATTCTCGGTATCAGGGTGATTTACTAATGACGTGGGTAATTTGATTAATTAATTAATTAATGACATTCTCTAAGGGTATAAAGGTAAAATTTTATATAGTTGTGATCATTAGTTTGCTAGTTATCCTTAGTCAACGACAACTGGAATGGCTAACGTGACAATGTTAAATAAAATCGAGCACCGCGCTGTTATAAAATTCCTTGCCAAACAAGGAAAAAGTCAAAAAACTATTCACGAAAAGATGGTGGCTGTTTACCAAGATTCTGCACCTTCGTTATCTACGCTTCAAAAGTGGTCAAGTGAATTTAAAAGGGGCAGAGAGAGTATTGAAGACGACACTCGCGCGGGCGGCCCGGTTACTGCCTATACGGAAGAAAACGTGAATAAAGTTGAGAAGCTTATACTGCAGGATGCCCGAATGAAGATCAAAGATGACCCACCTCTCTGTTGGTTCCGTGCACAGTATTCTTCATGACCTTCTATACCTTTCAAAAGTCAGTAAAAGATGGATGCCGCGAAAGCTTACGGCGCCTCAATAGCAAGTGCGAATCGAGTGCTGTAGAGAGTTTTTAGAACTCTGTGGTGAAGTTCCATCAATTATTTTCGAAAAAGACCTTCGTGGGAAACGATTTTCCAATGATGAAGAGCTCAAGGCGGCAATAAATGGGCATTTTTCAGAGAAAGAGGAAAGTTATTTTTTACAGGGTATTGAAAAGTTAATTTCGAGATGTAATAAATACATTGGGGTAATGGGGGATTACATTGAAAAATAAAAATTATTTTAATTGAATTTACGTCTTTTTTCAGTTACCGTCAAGATGGAGGGACCAAGTCTTGGATTTCAAATCAGTCTACATAAAACTTTAATACCATAAATCTACTATTTGCTACCTTTCAAATAAATTTAGCTACCTCAATGAATACGTAGTTATTTAACAAAATCCTTGGTCCCTTCATTTTGACGTCAAAGTGGAGGGACCATAATGCATAGGCTGGTCGGAGGAGTATCCTAATTATATAGTATTTTTATACCTTAATTCTACTTTACAAATATGTAATTTATTTATCTCTAACATGAATCGTTTGAGAAATATCGACCATAAATGTTGGTCCCTCCATTTTGATAATTCAACAATTTCAAAAACTATCCAGTACCATGCCTGAGCATGGTAATGGATAGTTTTTTTTTGTTTTTCGAAGTCAGCATATTTAGTACCTATTTTCTACCTTTAGATTATACAAATGTCTTACGTTAAAGTTTAACTTAAAAAACTCAAACTCAAACTCAAAGCATTTATTTCAATTAAACCATTTACAGGCACTTTTGAACTGTCAAGAAGTCGGTCAGTCAGAAAATATGAAGCTAGTTGCCCATTCCAAAGCGTAGGTACCTATGGAGAAGAACGGGCAAGAAACTCCATGGACACTCTTTTAAATTATATTTTTACAAAAATATTAGTTACATCATGAATGTTGAATTTATAATTATATGTGAGAACGATGTAATAAAATAAAAAAGACGTACGTGTTAAGAGCGTCCAGAGTACAGCAAATAGTACTTAACAAAACAACAATCCAAAAATAAAATAATTAAAAAATAAGCCGAGGCAGCCAATTGATGACCAGTCCCAACTGACGGCGCCCGTTCACGAACATGACGCATAGATCAGCACCATTCAGCTCAACCATTTTGAAGGGAGCTAAATGATCCAACACACACGCCACCGTCAGCGAGACATTTTAGTGAGCATGACATACTATCAGCCGCCAGGGCACATTCAAGTCAATGAAAGACATATTATTACCCGGTGAATGGTAGCTCACATAGAACTCACATCTGTGCTATGAAATTATACAATACAAAGGAAATTGAGTTTATACAATGCAAATATAGTCCCACAATCTTCAGCAGCTCCAACAGTATGTTCAAGTGTTAATCAATTAGTTGTGGTTGTGGAGCAGGACCAGCATTGATCCAGGCATCTTTATCAACGATGTAATCCCCTATCTTATAATATGCCTGCCTGAATAGTGTGCGTTTTATACAAGACTTGAATTTTGTCTCATTCAGTTGAAGAATGTGGGGAGGTATTTTATTATAACATTTTAAACAGTACCTGATAAAAGATGAGTCTACTTTAGCCAATCTGAAACCTGGTTGAACTAATAGTCCCTATTTCTAGTACTATAATTATGTCTGTCACCTCTTTTACTAAAACGATGTAAATTTTTCCTTACATACATGATGTTTTCGTAGATATATTGACAAGGCACCGTCATGATGTTAATATCCTTAAACAGTTCCCTTAGAGAATCGCGCCTGCGGAGATTATATATGGCTCTGATGGCTCTTTTCTGCAGAATAAAAATAGAATCGATGTCTGCAGCCCGTCCCCAAAGTAAAATACCGTATGACATGATACTATGAAAGTAACTAAAATAGACTAATCTCGCGGTATCTACATCAGTAAATTGACGGATTTTTCTGACAGCATAAGCTGCTGAACTTAGCCGTCCTGCAAGAGATGTTAAATGAGGACCCCATTGTAGCCTTGAGTCGAGCGTGATCCCAAGGAAAACAGTTTTATCGACGAATTCTAGTTTCTCTTGATTCAATATTATCTCACAATCACTACCCTTGACATTTGGTAAAGAAAATCTTATGCACTTAGTTATTTTTTCATTTAATACTAAATTATCAGCAGTGAACCAATTGTGGACCAGCAGTAGGGCATTATTTACGTCGTCAAAATTTGTAGCACGTCTATTTATCTTAAAAATTAAGGAAGTGTCATCAGCAAATAACACCATTTGTGGTTGATTTTTTAATAAATGTAGTAGATCATTAATATACACCAAAAAGAGGAAAGGACCCACTATCGAGCCTTGTGGCACACCCATTTTTACTGTTAAACTAAGCAAATTGACACCATTTATTTGAACTTGCTGTTGTCTATCATTTAAATAAGAATTAACTAAACTGAGCGCAAGTTTTCCAAGTCCGTAATGCTCAAGTTTCAAAAGCAAGGTTTCGTGATCGACGCAATCAAATGCCTTGGAGAGGTCACAAAAGATTCCTATGGCATCTTGAGCCTCTTCCCACACAAAAAGTACTATTCATTTTTTATATTTACATGCAAACAAGGTGTAATTAAAATATCTTTAACCCAAAAGTATGATTGAACTCATAATTATGAACAACTTTCACAATGAAACCAACCCAAAAGTAGCGAAAAAAAAAATCTGTTGCTCTAAACATTTTGTGACATTTGAAAATAAATGTATGGAACCGCAGATTTATTTGCGATTTTCGAAGTGAAGTATTAATGTTTGATATATTATATTCATTTAAGTGCCTTTGGATTACGCGAAAGTTAATCTATACATATAATAAATCTGTAGACGAGACGTTTCTGTACATTGAAAATATTTCCAAAAAAAATAGTTGGGGTGTTAAAGGATAACCAACAGATGCCATTTCATAAATTTTTGGAATTTTTGTCTGTTTGTCGGTTTGTCTGTTTGTCTGTTTGGATGTGACAGATTATTGATTTGAACAGGGTCAACGTAAAAAATAAAAAACCAATACGGTTACTTTTTATACTCAAATATGGTGTAGAACTCGGAGCAGTGATTAGTTTTTATTTCATCGCAATCGGTTCACTCTATCAAAAGATATAATCAATTTAAAGTATTCTAGAACAACTTTTTACGTTTTTTAGTAACACGTAACGACATCTATTGGCGCGATATAGTACCTACTAACGAAAACATATTGTTGTTGTGATGTGAATAATCACGTCCTATTAGTTTATGCTTACTTAAATGACGAAATAACACAGATGGGTAAGGCCACGAAAAAATGTTCATTTCAAGTAGGTATCTATACCTACTTATGTCTATGTTATTTTAAAAAGTAACGATAATGATTATAATATTAAACAAAATCGCTTTCCATTGATGGTTTATTTAGTGGCGCCTGTGGCGCTAAAATAATTTTAAACAAAAAGTGAGGATAATGTAAGATAATAATAATTAATGTGGTGTTCTGAGCGATAGAGAAGTTAGATAATTATTGATATAGAAAGTTGAGTAACGCAGAGCGTTTTTTAACGAAGTTCTTATATGGAGCTTGCGGTAGGAGTTCTAAGGGAGAAATCGTCAAATAACGAAAAAGCGTTATGCCTCATTTTTCAAAGTAATAGGTAGATAGAGACACACACACAGAGAGAGAGAGAGAGCTATTTTCCTGACCCCGGTAAGTGAGGTCAAAAAGAAAATCAAAGATGGCGGTTGCCTAAATTTTTAACTTTTTCGTCATGGGTGTCGTTTTCATGGTTTCCGAGGGTGCTGAAGTCGATAGTCAGGTCAAAATGAAAATCCAAGATGGTGGCTGCAATTTTTTTACCATGTTTGTCGTTTTCATGGTTTTTGAGGGTGCTGAAGTCGATAGTCAGGTCAAAATGAAAACCCAAGCTGGCGGCTCCATTTTTTTAAAATGTTTTGTCATGGGTGTCGTTTTGATAGTTTTCGAGGGTGCTGAAGCCGATAGTCAGGTCAAAATGAAAATCCAAGATGGCGGCTGCAATTTTGTTTTGATTTTTTGTCATGGATGTCGTTTTCATAGATTTCAAAAGGTGCTGAAGCCGATAGGCAGGTCAAAACGAAAATCCAAGACGGAGGTTGCAATTTTTTTTTATGGGTTTTGTTAAAATGAAACTGTAACGGCTTACCCACCGTCGATTGGCCCATGAACCGTTGGTGAACATTATCTTTAAACCATTAACTTTTTTCCAAAGGACTTTTCACCCACGAATGTTTTGCCAACATAACTCTACGTCAGTGAATGTTTTACCCACAGAATGTTTTGACCAATAACTTTTCACCCAAAGAACAAGGCCAACAGACGCCGGGAAAGATGAAAGTAAAATAATAATAAGACGTAGTCCTTTATTTCTGTGAAAAGGGTATAAAGTAACCTAACCAAGCCTAACCTCGGGGTGCCCTTCGCTCGCTTTACTCGCTCACTTGAGCCGCCATCATCCCTTCGAACCCTACCTGTCCGAGTCGGGGTGCCCCAAGTCCCGAGCTCGCTTCGCTCGCCCTTGCATCCTTAGTTCTATTTGACATGGGTCAAATGTTCTTTGGGTGAAAAGCTATTGGTCAAAACATTCTGTTGGTTAAGCATTCACTGACGTAGAGTTCTGTTGGGGAAACGTTCGTGGGTCACAAGTCCTTTGGATGAAAAGTTAATGGTGTTGACCAACGGTTCATGGACCAATCGAATGTTGGTAAACCGTTTCAGTACTGGTTAAAATGAAAGTCCAAGATGGCGGCTGCAAATCGAAAAATTCGTAGTGTGTGTCGTTTTCATGGTTTTCGAGAGTGCTGAAGCCGATTGTGACGTCAAAATGAAAATCGAAGATGGCGGCTGCAATTTTCTTTTTCTTTTTTTATCATGTGTGTCATTTTCATGGTTTTCAATATAAACTTACACGACTTTGTGTGAAATAAAATAAAATACAACCGACTTAAAAACACACTTCAAAGTGCAATAGACCTTTGGTTTCAGAAGTCTGTAATTTCTTGCCAACGCGCAACGTCTTCCCAAACTAAGGTTATTTTGCACTTTGTAGGGTTTTTTATGGAAGTCGGTTATATTTTTTTGTAAGTAATTATCTTTACATTTTTTTTCTGGTTTTCGGCAATAAGGTCTAAATCAAAACCATGTCTAAAGTTTTCATGGGTTTCATCTTCGTAGTTTAAATGGCGGCCGGTGTCAAATATAACCAAAGTTTAATGGGTTGCTTTTTACACGGGCAACTTTATGTAGAAGCTCTTACCATTAATGTATTCTTCCTTTTATCATCTAGATTATCTCGATGCTTAATAAGTCATAATATTGGTAGGTATATATGATATCTTCAATACCAAGTTAAGAAATTCTAAATTTACCACAGAGAAGAAACCAAGACTTAGAAAAACTAACTTCAAACTTCACCTACTAATCTCAGATATACTTTAGATAAAATGATGATATGATTTTACAAGTTGGTATTCTAAGACAGACGCAAAATAAAATGGACATAATTATGGCTGTTTGGTTAGATAATCAGCCTCGAGCAGGCGCTTTTATTTTAATTTATTCTCAAAAATCAAAGTGACACTTCGTCGCATTGTCATTATGAACCATGAAGACGCAGTGATTGCAGTCGAAAGGGCCGTGGTAGCGAACCCTAGGTAAGGACAGCGTAACCAGGCAAGATCTGATGATTCTTCCTTTTCAATGAAGGAGTGGCAATTACACCTTTCCTAAGCGACACATTACCTGTTGTTTTCCGACATCCACGCGAACGAAGTCGCGGGCACAGCTAGTACTAAAATAATAATTTTAAAGCTTAAATGAAACAATTAAATAATATAGTATTTAAAATAAAAAAGTAATGTTTGGGACAAAAATAAAGTTTTTCAAAGTTTATTTAGTTACACAGTTTATATATGTATTCACAAACTTTTTATGCATTTATAGGTATGAAGGCTTTTTATTGAGATTAAAAATATGCACTTCTGACATAGCGTCTTCAAAAATAATACATGTCACTACCTAAAGTATTTAAATGTAATAAGTTCGACTGCCTCGTTGGTCTAGTGGTCGCAAGCGCTACTGCTGAGCACAATTTCCAACTCGGCAAAGTGTTATAGTTTTCCTATCAGGAATTTCTCAGTGGCAGCTCGGAGTCAGGATTTGTGCCCGATTGATGGCAATAGACTCGCCCCGTATTACACGGGACTTAAATATAACTCGCGGAATGTGGATGTACTACTAGTATACCTCCGCCTAACCCTCGGCGACTCACGGGGACTACAGGCGTAGCTGAGTAATAAGTTCAAAAGAATTACTGGAAATAGTTTTTTTTTTTGTGTTTGACTTATTATTTTCCCTACGCAATTATCATGAAGAGAGGAAGAAAGTGTGCGATTCCGTTAGAAGTTCAGAAAACTATGTTTTTACAGTATAAAAGTGCATTTCAAAATTTTGAATTACCATCACCGTGTGACCAAGTATTTGCTGATATCAGCAAACAAATGGATTTCAAAATGTCGGTAAAAAGTTTGTATATATCCCTAAAGGTAAATTTCGATTACTTTTTTAATGAAAATTTGGATGGTTCAGAACCCGATAGTGTAGGCGAAATTATTGAAGATTTGGAAGATACTGATCAAGTAGAAGCAAATCAGGAAAAAATACAATTTTATTTAGACATACATTCATGGAAAAATATACAGCCTATTAAAAAATATATCAAGAGAAATGACCCAAACACAAGTTCAAAATTCCGTAAAAAGTGGACATTACCTAGCCACAAGTGGGCTGAATTATTGAGACAAGAATTATGGAAAAACACAAAAAAACCGTGCTCTTGGCGTTTTAACATAACGCATGTAAAACCGGATGAATCTGTAATGTGTCGTGGTTCTTGTAAAGAATGTGATGCCAATATAGAAGTTTTCATAACTTGGCCAACAGATAAAGTAGTTGATTGTAATTGTACAATCAGTAATCAAAACAATAACTACATACATAAAAAATCAAGAAAATTAAAGATACCACCACAAAAAAAAAAAATTAGGTATCATGTTGAAGAATTCTTCTGCCGTATCGGTAAGAAACTCTTTGGTGGATACTATAATGGAAGAAAATTATATTGAACCAACTCATGTACCGATATTAGAAACTCTTTGTCAGATTAAACATGAAGAGAAGGCTTCACAATTCTTCGACAAAAATCTAAAGTTTAAGCAGCAATTTGGTTTAGGCAACCTTTGAGAGATACAAGATGTAGTTGAAACAATTGATAGACTGGAATCACGAAGAAAATAAACAAAAAAGAAAATTGCGGTTCAATACATTTTATTTTCACATGGCTGCGACAAAATGTTTGGAACAACTGACTTTTTTTTGCGATTTTCGGTTTGGTTCCATTGTGAAAGTATGAGTTCAATTATCCTTTTGGGTTACAGTTATTTCAATCACTTACACCTTGTTTGCTTGTATTTTTTTTAAAATGAATAGTACTTTTTTTAAGTTAATCTTTAACGTAAGAAATTTAGATAATCTAAAGGTAGCAAATAGGTACTAAATCAGCTGACTTCGAAAAACATAAAAAAACTATCCATTACCATGCCTGACCAAATTGTTGAATTATCAAAATGGAGGAACCAACATTTATGGTCGATATTTCTCAATCGATTCATGTTAGAGATACATAAATTACATATTTGTAAAGTAGAATTAAGGTATTAAAATACTATATAGGTAGGATACTCCTCCGACCAGCCTATCCATATGGTCTCTCCACTTTGACATCAAAATGGAGGGACCAAGGATTTTGTTAAATGACTACGTATTCATTGAGGTAGCTAAATTTATTTGAAAGGTAGCAAATAGTAGATTTATGGTATTAAAGTTTTATGTAGACTGATTTGAAATCCAAGACTTGGTCCCTCCATCTTGACGGTAACTGAAAAAAGACGTAAATTCAATTAAAATAATTTTTATTTTTCAATGTAATCCCCCATTACCCCAATGTATTTATTACATCTCGACGGTAACTTTTTTCATGCCGATACCGAGAATACATAAAACGCCCCTCGTATATTTAATCGAACCTTTAATAATTCTCATTATATGCTGCTAAAAATATTATTGATTACTCTAATATAATGATTGCATCTGTATTGTGTTACTTCAAAAATATTTTGGGGTCCTAAAAATACTAAATGGCCAAGTAACCAAGCGCGGATCCACCGTTGTGGGCACGATGGGCATGCCCACAACCCTAATAGACTTATGACGTCACACTTTCACGGTCTATAAAGTTTGATAGGCTGATGATATTATATGCTTTAATAAAATACAATGAATCGTGCGTAAAATCTTGGTCAGGGCGTCATATATTTTGTAAACATGTCCTTTGTAGGAACACACTATATCGATTATGAGCGAGTTCATACTCACTCATAATCGATATACGCACGTGCCACAGCAATCCACGTACACGGGCTTCACTGCTGGAGGTGGAACGGGCGGCGAAACTGCGCTGCGATAAGCGAGCCTCAATATGACCCACGTACATAGTCGTGGGTCATATTCGTGTACTCCAGTGGAAACGTAGACCCACGTCGACAGCGTTGAGCTATGTAACCGCCTATTCGAGCAAGCCACGCATGTATCAATGACGTCAATTCATGCGTAGCCTCTCCGTAACACAACCACATAGGTACATTGTCATACAAAGCGAAGCTTAATACACGTGCATAGCCTCTCCGTGCGCCGCAGTGGGCCCGCGCCTTAGGTCGTTTTCACATTAGCAGCGCGATAGTAGCGCGGCAGAAGCAGATGCCTACACATTTCAAGAACAGCCGCGCGATAGCAGCGCGCGAATAATGACGTTCTGACTAAGCGCGACTGACGCGCTGCTAAAGTCGCTTAAGGGCGCATTCGACCAAACTTTTATACCTAGAATAAGTCTTATCCTGAGAATAAATATTGAATTTTTGACAGTTAGTCCATACTAGAACTGTCAGTCGTCAATTTTATTCCAAGAATAAAAGTTATCTGACTGGTAAAATCAGCCCTAAGTGTGAAAGCGGTCTTAAAGTCGTTATTTTATTTCATTTGCTTTAATCTATATCACTTTCGTCTTTTCTATCGTTATTTTAATAAAACCAGATAAAATAGTTGTCATTTATTATTTAACTAGCTTCTGCCCGCGACTTCGTCCGCGTGAAATTTCACCCTCCCCCCATTCACCCTCTTAGGAGTGGAATTTCGAAAAACCCTTTCTTAGTCGATACCTATATACACTTCACAAAGAACACATTCTCCAAATTTAATGTCTCTATGACCAGCGGTTTAGGCTGTGCATTGATATAATCAGTCAGACAGGATCACAGAACTTTGAATTTTATATTAGATTATAAAAGTAAATCTAAGTACCAACCTAATAAAAAAAAAACAATAACAGTAAATAAAATACCTACCTACCTAAATAAACCTATTTCTGATGATAACTAATCTAAACTCAATAAATAAGCAAAATCCCTAAAAACTAATATCTATATGAATGGCTAATCCTGCCTAACAGTTTTATAAAATAACCTACGGTCACTACGTACACTATCAAATATACTACCCATACTTTAAAATTAAAATCTATACCTACTTATAAAAACGACTTATAAAAATAAACCTAAATAACTCTACCTTAAACTGTACTTAGTAAAAACTAAAAGGAATAAAAAGGTCGCACTGAAAAGCACGGTTTAGAATTGCAAGTACAATAGCAGTTAAAACATACAATTTATAGAATGCTAATAAGAACGAACTGTGAACTGTGCTGCGAACGGTGCAAGCCAAATTCAACCTTCAATACTACATTTACAGTACGGGTGACGTAACCTACGACAAACTTATTATTTGCGGTTGGTACAGTAATCGGGTCTAGGGATCGAACCGCAAAATTAAGTTTGTTTTTTTTATTGTATATACTTTTTCGGGATAAAAGTACCCAGTGTGGTGCCCAGGATATTAATGAATAATTATACCAAGTTCCATCGTAATCGGACCAGTACTTTTTGCGTGATGCCTGAACAAACACACCTGACAGACAGACAAAAAAATTTTCAATAACATTTTTGGGTTCGGTGTCGGTCTAGTAACACCCCCTGCCATTTATTTTTTGATATTTTCAATGTACAGAATTTTCACTTCTACAGATTTATTATAAGTATAGAAAACGCAAATAAACATTTTTATGACATGGCAGTACGAATGACACATTTTGAAAATAAAAATAAAAACTTTTAAAAAGTTTCGTGGCGGGAATTAGCTATTCTCTTATTCAATTTTGCAACATTTTTGAACAGTGAAAATACCTATATTATGCCTGTTTCATTTTCTCGCAATCTAAGTGTAAAGCAGAGTTTATAACTCGGGCATAAACGAGCCATATTACCCCTCGACTTAACTATCCACCCGAGCCGCCGTCTCGGGATAACATGGCTTCTTTTATTATTATTATTATTCTTTATTGCTTAGACTACAATGGTATATAGTGTTAGTAACAAAAATAGCTTAGCCTATGTTAGTACTTAATAACTAAAACAGAACGGCTCCGGTTTGTAATCGCTCACACTAGCGGGCTATCTGCCCGGGCGGCTATTGCACTAGTTGTACAAACTACTATTTTCACTTTTGAGTTCGTTATTTTGAAGGCGGTTCTTTTTTCTTTAAGAAAAAAAAATTATAAGTAAGTAAGCTTAGGTAAATCAGTATTTTTCATATCCTTTTTTTCTAATTTATTTCCTTTTTTCATACATATTTTTTTTTTTTTGTTTTATTTTTTAGATTAAATTTAAAAAAATATATTTATATATTTATTTATCCATTTATTTCAGGCATCGAGGTCCATATACCTAAACATATACAATACAATATTATTAGAACTTAAAAATACTATAAATACATACTACATTTTAATTACACAAAAAACTAACTCACACTTGCTTATTTTATCTATACCGCTACTTGAATTTGGGTCGAGATAATTAATAATTTCATCACCACTACATGGACCTAATGTCGGAAGCTTTTCTTTAATATTTTTGGGGATTTGAAAACACATCGGGTTGAGGTGTCATGATATATTATATAACGCGTCGTAACTCTCCTTATGCAGGTGCGCGGTGCGCGCGCGGGGCTGACGTCGGGCGTAGTGCACGCGGAGGAGCCGGCGGCGCTGTCGCAGTGGCTCAAGAGCATCTCCGATAACATCGTGGGACTCACCAACCTGCAGGTCACTACTGCACGTGTATGTAACGCAGGTGCGCGGGGCTGACGTGGGCGTGGTGCACGCGGAGGAGCCGGCGGCGCTGTCGCAGTGGCTCAAGAGCATCTCCGATAACATCGTGGGACTCACCAACCTGCAGGTCACTACTGCACGTGTATGTAACGCAGGTGCGCGGGGCTGACGTGGGCGTGGTGCACGCGGAGGAGCCGGCGGCGCTGTCGCAGTGGCTCAAGAGCATCTCCGATAACATCGTGGGACTCACCAACCTGCAGGTCACTACTGCACGTGTATGTAACGCAGGTGCGCGGGGCTGACGTCGGGCGTGGTGAACGCGGAAGAGCCACTGCACGCACTTTCTCTAAACATATTTAATCCGTACGCTAAATACGATAAAATATGGTGGCCAGTTGTGTTTTTTTCTTGTGACTGTTAAATATAAGTCTTGTGTGCATTATATAATTACATACCATCAGGACCGAAATTAGATTAACCGTATTCTTAGTATTCCAATAGTTATTATTAAACATAGTAAATATAAAAACAAGATTCCGACTAATTGAAACCTTATAATAACGCAAATGCATTGCTTGATAATTATGCTGAAAAGCGATGTTACGAATATTTTGTATGTGTAAATAGGCTTAGTAGGCGATCCTGCCACTGAGTTTCGTCTGATCCGGTCGAAACAGGAATTTCATTATTAGTCCCGGGATAGGTTAGGTAGGTTTTTTGTTTATCAATAGGTCCTGTTATCCATACTAATATTATAAATTCGAAAGTAACTCTGTCTGTCTGTCTGCCTGTATGTTACCTTTTCACGCCTAAACCACTAAATGGATTTCGATAAATTTTGGCAGAGAGATAGATTGTATCCCGGGGAAGGACATAGCATAGTTTTTATCGACATACCTCCGGGCGAAACCGCGGGCGAAAGCTAGTACAATATAGTGAATAAATTATTTGTATTATCTTCTTCTATTTTATTCACAGATGAAGCTATTCAACCGTCACTTCGGCGTTGGTGAACGCATCGAGTACATGGGCTGGGTGCACGAGGGAGTGGTTCAGGCACAGCAGCCGTGGCAGACGTACCGGCCCAAGTTCCTGCTGCTCAAGGGAACCGACGTCATGCTGTTCGATGTGCCGCCGGTAATTTTTGAAAGAATGTTATAACGCCTGTATTTCCCGAATAACCGCTGATGAACTAACTGCTTGACCGATATGATAAAATATATTTTATTTCTGTAAATTGTTTGTAAAAAAATATTTTACACCATCAAAAGAAATCTTAATTATTAATTGATCTGTAAGTAGATAAGGCCATCGTACATAATCTGCCATCTGATCTTAGTGGACAAACGGTAACTTTTAAGTTTAAAACACCTTTTCAAAAAGTGCAATTAATACAATTTCGAGCAATAACGATTGGAAAACTAAATAGATTCAATAGTACCCTGAATAATAATTTAAATGATCTGACCCTTAAATTGTACGAGTATTTCTTTTCGGTAGTGCACACTGAATTGAATAAAACTTTTGAAAAGAAAACAAAAAATATTTACCCTAATTTTATATTTAGTGGGCAAATAGAGGTATTAGAATAAGTAGGGAAAGACTTTTCGAGCTGTACGGCCTTAAGCTTCCAACAAGTATGTTGCTACATATTCCATTTTTTTTAGAAATACCTGCAAGGTAACCAAAGCCCTGTACATTAGCAACAAAATCAAATCAGCAGAAAACCAATAAAAACAGTTTGGAATGTTATAAATAACGGAACTAGTAGGAATAAAAACGAAACACTGATTCCACATTGGAGACTTCACATGGTGCCATTAGCTCTAACTTAGAAGTAGCTCAAGAATTTGTATTTTTTTTTTTATTAATATACCATAAAAAACAACAGGAGTAATAATAGGTGTTCCACAAGGCTCGATATTAGTTCTTTTCCTCGTTTTAGTATATATTAATGATCTACCCCATTTATTAAAAAACCGACCACAAATGTTGTTATTTGCTGACGATACTTCCTTAATTTATAAGATAAATAGACGTGCATCAAATCTTGACGACGTAAATAACGCCCTACTGCAAAATTGGTTCACTGCTAATAATTTAGTATAAAATGGGAAAAAACTGGAAAAAACGAAATGCATGAGATTTGCTTTACAGAATGTTAACAGTATTGATTGTGACATAGTACTGAATAAAGAGAAACTAGAATTCGTCGATAAAACCGTTTTCTTGGGGATCACGCTCGACTCACGACTGTAGAGGGGTCCACATTTAACATCTCTTGCAGGATGGCTAAGTTCAGCAGCTTATGCTGCAAGAAAAATGTCTTATAATATCATGTCTTACGGTATTTTACTATAGAGATCACACACACACACAGAAGAACTTGATAAAAAAAGAACGACGGGTTGTTTTTAATTATTATGTATGGTACATCCACAGAGCCAGAAATGTTTTAAATCCCATTAAATAGGAAGCCAGTCTTACGATATCTATCAAGCGGGCATAAATCCGAATTGATTTTTATTACAGACAATCTCAAATACGCTTTGCCCGACAGTCTGCTCAGCAATTGCGTTTGCGCCTACTAGACCCATACTAAAATATTCGAAATTCTTGAATTTGTCAACATAGTCTATTGCCATCGACTGTCGCTTCCAAATTCAGTTAGACCGACTCGTGTTCCGTTTTTCAACTTTAAAACTGATAGTCGATTTACTAACAATCTTCTCACCGTACGTTTCATTCCCAGATGAACATAACCGAGCTAGCAAAGTGTCCCGAGACCCTCAAAGTGTACCAGACAATGTTCCGCACGGTGAAGGAGAGCGAGACCGTGGACTGGCGCCAGCACTGCTTCCTGGTGCAGAGCTCGGCGCCCGGGCCGGCCGGCGCCTGCGCGCCCGGGCCGCGCTACTTCAGCGCCGAGACGCGCCAGGAGCTGCTGCGCGTGGAGGCGGCGTGGACCGCCAACATCGTCAACTCGGTCATACGGCTCGGGGTGAGTCGATACTCCACACATGTTGTGCATTCATGTATACGTTGTCTTTGGTTTTTAAATTTTTGGTTCGAGCACAAATTATATCACCCATAGATATTATTAGTCTTAAATACGTATGCATGTAACACTCCTCTCTGTAAAATTGTTTCATCTAATTCAGATATTCTCAGAGCGCTCACTAATTTAGACGACAATAAGCGCGCTGGACACGACGAAATACTCTTTCCAAAAAAATGTGCTGTGTCTTTACTATACCCGCTACGATTAACAACTGTTCCCTGAATCTAGGTATTTTCCTGAGTAAATGGAAGATAGCTGATAATACCCTGATCCTCAAAAATGGCGATATTTCTGATGTGTTAAATTATCGACACATGTCCATTCTTTCATTCTTTGGTAAAGTTAATAAACCACTCGTGGTAAAAAAAATATACTGGCATGTAAAGCAATCACAATATTATCTATAATGTAAAAATGAATCGCTAAATGTGTTGCTAAGCGCAAATCTCGAGAGCAGCTGAACCGATTTCGCTAATTATTTTTTTGTTGTGTTCGGTATTGTAAGGACAAGGTTGGCATGAAAGAAAAAAAAATTGTTCGAAAAAAAAAATTGCACCCATGCGATTCTGGGGCGGGCCGCTAGTTTTAAATAAGATAACAGGCATGGCATTAATGGGCCATTACAGCGATGGTGTGAGTCCTATTCGAAAAATCGGATACAAATGGTAGTTGTACATGGTTTTAAATCTCAGACAAACGCTATACCATCAAGAGTGCCACAGGGCTTGCACATGGGGCCTTTGTTGATCTTAATCTTTATTAGTGATTTCGCAAGTAAAATAGAATGCAAGTTTATTATGTACGCCGCTGACCTATAATTGAACCAAACAAACTGTGCTGAAGACTCAGTAAAATTGCAAAATGAAATCTTCAGTGTCCACAGATGGTGTATCGAAAACCACATGATTTTGAATTGTAATAAAAGTAAGCATATTAAAATTATGTCACCACCTGTTCACCGTTAACCAATGTGACGGGATAGAATTGTATGGAACATGCCTACATCAGTTCTGTTCAAATTCAAGGACCTTACTAAATTATTTCTACTGGAATCATATTGGAGACATTCCATCAATAAATGTTGTTGGTCTTCGACAACTCCACATTCCTCACAAGCTGCAACTTCTTGCAGTTGCGTTTTCGCTAGTACTTGCGATGTGGTTAGTCTTCACAGACTAACTGAAGTGTCTAGCCGTTTGGCTCCACGCATACGCAGACGGCCGCGTGCGCTAGGGTGTCGGTCGGCTAGTTGAATAATTAAAATCGCTGTCGGTCGCTAGTCACGATAGCGTGCCGGCGCAGCGCATGCGCGCGCACTCGCCCCTGTGCCTGCGCACGTCAGCAGTCGTCGCCGCCGCGTGCGCGTAACTCCGCTGGGATACAAGGCTCCGCGCTCCGGCGCTGCTTGGTCAGTGGAAATCGTACTTTAATTGAAATAAATGCTTTCATTTCGAACTTGCGAGTATAATAAAATTACGTGACAATCATAACTCTTCTGATGTAACAGTTTATTCAATGTCTTACTTAATAATTAAAGTAAGCCGGCCTCGTGTTCGCGGGTAGGGCGCTAGGGTCGCACCCGGCGCGCGCGCGGCCGGCTGGTGCCGCGGCGCGCGGGCTCGTCCTCCATGCGGCGCTACAGGTGCGGGTAGGGCGCTAGAGGTGCGGGTAGGGCGCTAGGGTCGCACCCGGCGCGCGTGCGGCCGGCTGGTGCCGCGGCGCGCGGGCTCGTCCTCCATGCGGCGCTACAGGTGCGGGTAGGGCGCTAGAGGTGCGGGTAGGGCGCTAGAGGTGCGGGTAGGGCGCTAGGGTCGCACCCGGCGCGCGCGCGGCCGGCTGGTGCCGCGGCGCGCGGCCTCGTCCTCCATGCGGCGCTAGAGGTGCGGTAGGGCGCTAGAGGTGCGGGTAGGGCGCTAGAGGTGCGGGTAGGGCGCTAGAGGTGCGGGTAGGGCGCTAGAGGTGCGGGTAGGGCGCTAGGGTCGCACCCGGCGCGCGCGCGGCCGGCTGGTGCCGCGGCGCGCGGCCTCGTCCTCCATGCGGCGCTAGAGGTGCGGTAGGGCGCTAGAGGTGCGGGTAGGGCGCTAGGGTCGCACCCGGCGCGCGCGCTGCCGGCTGGTGCCGCGGCGCGCGGCCTCGTCCTCCATGCGACGCTTGAGGTGCGGGTAGGGCGCTAGAGGTGCGGGTAGGGCGCTAGGGTCGCACCCGGCGCGCGCGCGGCCGGCTGGTGCCGCGGCGCGCGGCCTCGTCCTCCATGCGACGCTTGAGGTGCGGGTAGGGCGCTAGAGGTGCGGGTAGGGCGCTAGAGGTGCGGGTAGGGCGCTAGGGTCGCACACGGCGCGCGCGCGGCCGGCTGGTGCCGCGGCGCGCGGCCTCGTCCTCCATGCGACGCTTGAGGTGCGGGTAGGGCGCTAGAGGTGCGGGTAGGGCGCTAGAGGTGCGGGTAGGGCGCTAGGGTCGCATCCGGCGCGCGCGCGGCCGGCTGGTGCCGCGGCGCGCGGCCTCGTCCTCCATGCGACGCTTGAGGTGCGGGTAGGGCGCTAGAGGTGCGGGTAGGGCGCTGGAGGTGCGGGTAGGGCGCTAGAGGTGCGGGTAGGGCGCTAGAGGTGCGGGTAGGGCGCTAGAGGTGCGGGTAGGGCGCTAGAGGTGCGGGTAGGGCGCTAGGGTCGCACCCGGCGCGCGCGCGGCCGGCTGGTGCCGCGGCGATCTTCCTCGTCCTCCATGCGGCGCTAGAGGTGCGGGTAGGGCGCTAGAGGTGCGGGTAGGGCGCTAGGGTCGCACCCGGCGCGCGCGCGGCCGGCTGGTGCCGCGGCGCGCGGCCTCGTCCTCCATGCGACGCTTGAGGTGCGGGTAGGGCGCTAGAGGTGCGGGTAGGGCGCTAGGGTCGCACCCGGCGCGCGCGCGGCCGGCTGGTGCCGCGGCGATCTTCCTCGTCCTCCATGCGGCGCTAGAGGTGCGGGTAGGGCGCTAGAGGTGCGGGTAGGGCGCTAGAGGTGCGGGTAGGGCGCTAGGGTCGCACCCGGCGCGCGCGCGGCCGGCTGGTGCCGCGGCGCGCGGGCTCGTCCTCCATGCGGCGCTACAGGTGCGGGTAGGGCGCTAGAGGTGCGGGTAGGGCGCTAGGGTCGCACCCGGCGCGCGCGCGGCCGGCTGGTGCCGCGGCGCGCGGGCTCGTCCTCCATGCGGCGCTAGAGGTGCGGGTAGGGCGCTAGAGGTGCGGGTAGGGCGCTAGGGTCGCAACCGGCGTGCGCGCGGCCGGCTGGTGTCGCGGCGCGCGGCCTCGTCCTCCATGCGGCGCTAGAGGGGCGGGTAGGGCGCTAGAGGTGCGGGTAGGGCGCTAGGGTCGCACCCGGCGCGCGCGCTGCCGGCTGGTGCCGCGGCGCGCGGGCTCGTCCTCCATGCGGCGCTAGAGGTGCGGGTAGGGCGCTAGAGGTGCGGGTAGGGCGCTAGAGGTGCGGGTAGGGCGCTAGGGTCGCAACCGGCGTGCGCGCGGCCGGCTGGTGTCGCGGCGCGCGGCCTCGTCCTCCATGCGGCGCTAGAGGTGCGGGTAGGGCGCTAGAGGTGCGGGTAGGGCGCTAGGGTCGCACCCGGCGCGCGCGCTGCCGGCTGGTGCCGCGGCGCGCGGCCTCGTCCTCCATGCGACGCTTGAGGTGCGGGTAGGGCGCTAGAGGTGCGGGTAGGGCGCTAGAGGTGCGGGTAGGGCGCTAGGGTCGCACCCGGCGCGCGCGCGGCCGGCTGGTGCCGCGGCGCGCGGCCTCGTCCTCCATGCGACGCTTGAGGTGCGGGTAGGGCGCTAGAGGTGCGGGTAGGGCGCTAGAGGTGCGGGTAGGGCGCTAGAGGTGCGGGTAGGGCGCTAGGGTCGCACCCGGCGCGCGCGCGGCCGGCTGGTGCCGCGGCGATCTTCCTCGTCCTCCATGCGGCGCTAGAGGTGCGGGTAGGGCGCTAGAGGTGCGGGTAGGGCGCTAGGGTCGCACCCGGCCCGCGCGCGGCCGGCTGGTGCCGCGGCGCGCGGCCTCGTCCTCCATGCGACGCTTGAGGTGCGGGTAGGGCGCTAGAGGTGCGGGTAGGGCGCTAGGGTCGCACCCGGCGCGCGCGCGGCCGGCTGGTGCCGCGGCGATCTTCCTCGTCCTCCATGCGGCGCTAGAGGTGCGGGTAGGGCGCTAGAGGTGCGGGTAGGGCGCTAGGGTCGCACCCGGCGCGCGCGCGGCCGGCTGTTGCCGCGGCGCGCGGCCTCGTCCTCCATGCGACGCTTGAGGTGCGGGTAGGGCGCTAGAGGTGCGGGTAGGGCGCTAGGGTCGCACCCGGCGCGCGCGCGGCCGGCTGGTGCCGCGGCGCGCGGCCTCGTCCTCCATGCGACGCTTGAGGTGCGGGTAGGGCGCTAGAGGTGCGGGTAGGGCGCTAGAGGTGCGGGTAGGGCGCTAGGGTCGCACCCGGCGCGCGCGCGGCCGGCTGGTGCCGCGGCGCGCGGCCTCGTCCTCCATGCGACGCTTGAGGTGCGGGTAGGGCGCCAGACACGACTGGAAGGACGCGCCGTCCAGGCTGCACACACGCACAACTATAGCAGCACACCGATAAAACTTGGGTTTCCTACGACAGCGCGGCCGCCATAGGCAGCATAGCCGTCTGCGGCCTTATAGGCCTTATAGGCCGCAGACGGCTGTCATGAAAGTGAAGCCACCGGGATTTAACTTCACGGGTGTCAGACAATACTTGATGTCTTCGACGGTACATTTTGGCCACCGGCAGGCACCACAGTCTTAAGAAACCCTAGCTTTAAACACTGGTTACAGTACCGGCCCGTCAACATGACAATTCGAATTTTAGAATGTGAATGAGGGTCAAAATCACGCCGAAATACACTGATTGTGTGCCCTGAATGACAGACACGACAATTCGCGAAGCCGAACTTTTTCTAAAACTGGATGTGAAACTAAATTATTAAAAGTTGGGTCACAATAAAGAGATCAAAGCATTATATTAGCGGCCGCGTACGAGTGACAACACTGAAATGACTCATAATATTTATCTAAAATCGACACCACCGATGAATGTGAGACACATGGTCGATCTACATCCAGCAGTGGACCTCTTTGCAATGATGATAATGTTCAACAAGATCTACTATCAATACTTCCTAGAACTCACATGTAAATCTCTGTAATCTCGAGCGCAATGATGGTAGCTGTTCGCATTACTCCCGGCGATAACAGGGCGTTCTCGCCGAAAAATGCGCCATCCCGGAGATGTGCTACCTGTAATATTAGATCTCTCACTATCTTCCAATCACTATCAAAACAAGACAATAATAGCAGTTCCAAAGAGTTATGACACAAACCTCTCTTCCCGAGGCGTCCATAACGGCGACAGTGCCGGAAGAAATCAGATGAATGCACTCGCCCGGCTTGTTGAACTCCACCACTGTCTGATAACAACAATTTATAGGGATGTTGTATGTTTAAAAAAATACATCTTGATATTATTTGATAAAGATAAACATAACTTTACCTGGCCAGGCATAAACAAGACTTGTCGTAAACTAAATATTATAGAGTTGATAAGTGCGACTGGCATGTCTTGGAACATGGGCACGTTCATGACGAGGCGCTGGCAGCAGTGCATGCTGATGTCCTGCTTGATCTGCTCGTTGATTGTGCTCAGGATCGCCTCCTCGTGAAAAAAGTGCTCGTTGAACTTATAGTTTATGAACAGTCTAATCTTTCTCTGCAAATACTTCGGCAATCGCATGAAGTGCATGTACTCTTCCAACTCCTTCGATTTCCCGTTGAAGCAGTATGACTCGTACTGCCTGTATATTGACAACCGCAGTAATGCAGAGCATGAATATGTAAGAAACAAAAGACCTATGAGTTCCGACAATGATGACAGCATCAACTCTGGCAGGAAGTGTGTGTCTAGAGGCGTGTAGTATCCAGCTCCGATGACCAGACCACACACCAAATAAAAGTTCGTGGTATACTTCTGAAATACTGGACTAAAGGTCCGCTCAAAATCTATTTTATGAAATCGCTCCAACCATGCTACTAAAGCGTCGTTCTTTTCGTACAAGTGATAGCACAGTATAGGCACCTGGTAGTGGATGTAGGTCATCCAATGAAAGAACATTATCAACATGACCAATATTTTGAGTGCCACGTAATTGATGTAGGATAATTGAAACTGACCGATGACGTTGTTCCACTGTTGGGTCAAAGAAATACTTCTTAGCAACTTGAATATAAACATGACTGTGTGGGTTGGATACTGGCACTCATTGAAAGGTACTATAAGCTGTAAAGGCAAACACCCAATCAAGTCTGCAATGAAGTTGTTTTTGAGGTAGTGTATTGAAATCTTTTTGGGTTCAAGGACGATGGTCTTGTGTTCATATTCGAGGTAGCCGGTGATAAACTGAGTGCACATGTTCAGGAATGCTAAGCCGTCCGTAAACAAGATAAACCAGTCGTGGGACGCCGGGCCTGGAAATAAATACAGTACCTACGTTAAGTCGACGTAACATGTTAGTATTTTGTCGATGACGACTCATGTGACTTCTGCAGCGGAAGACATATTGGTTTATGGATTCAATGTGAACATTGAGGATCGGAAGTAATCGGAACCATCCGATAATCCTCACTGTGCTCTCCGACCTTTTGTTACGTTTTACGGGTTTTGTTAATCCTTTCACCACTAACACTTATTTAAGGCTCGCTTGACTTTTGTATAACTAAAGGAATTGCTAATAATTACCTAACAAGCAAAACGAGCACCGAACTATTCTCCGATCACTCCCCAGTAGAAATAATATTAAAAAGGAAATCACAGCAACACCTAAGCCTTGCAAGCTACACACTAATAAAACTAAACTAATTGGGAGATCTTCAGATAGCTGCTGGTAGAATCTTAGAGATAAAAAATCCTCTAAAGACTGACAACGACATAACAGAAGCAGTTGAACAATTCAATAGCTGTTTTCAACAGTCTACTTGGCTTGATACTCCAGTTGCTACAGAATCGCATCATAAACAAGATTTTCCTATATCTGTTTGGGAACTACTAAGAACGAAGAGTTCGAAAAACGTGGCAACAAACAGGCTATCCTACTTATAAAAATCTAAATAATTTACAAACAAAATTAAAAACACTGTGTTACAATATAATGAAAACCAAAATATACAAATATCTTTAAAAAACGTAGGCGCTACAGCAGAAACAAATTACTCTTTGTGAAAAGTCACTAAAAAACTTAAACGTCCTGTTTCTAACGAACCTCCTATCTGTAAGGGTAACTCAGAATGGGCTTCTAATGATGCTGACAAAGCTGACCTAGAGCTTGCTGTCCATACCCTCGAAAATCATGAAAATTCTTATCCTGCGTAGATTGTCCCCGATAATCTCCTCGAATAAGCTGTAACATGATCTTCAGTTTGGCTTTCGCCGAAAACACAGTACCATAGAAAAAGTACTAGTGGACTTGAGTTAAAATAGTACAGTGCTGCAGACTTTTTGGATATATCTCAGGGATTTGAACGTGTGTGGCATAACGGACTACTGTTCATGATAAAACGGGACCTGCCTATAAACTTCGACCTTTTTTTTTTACTAGCCTTCTCTGTCCCACTTCTGGGCAAAGGCCTCCCTCCGCTCCTTCCATCTTTCGCAAGCCCGCGCGTCCACCTTCCAGTTTTGACGGAACCTATCCAGCTCATTCCGCCATCTTCTACGTGGTCTGCCACGACCCCGCCTCACTGACTCAGAGCACCAATTCTGTGCTATTTGGGCCCGCAGTTTGTTCGGCATGCGGCAGACATGTCCTAACCAGTCCCATTTAAGTTGGGCAGCCTTTTGAGCCACTGGACCTTGAAGGAAACATTTATGGGTGAGTTGCCTATGGCATTGAAACGCAGGCTCATGGACATGTGTATTCTTCCCGTCTTATCCTATGGAGTACAAAGTTGGTCTTTGACTAACATTTAGAAGTCTAAACTCAAGGTCTGCCAGCGAGCAATGGAGCGCAGTATACTAGGCGTTAAATTAACGAATCGTGTTCGAAACACAATACTGCTACAACCTTATAAAGTCATATTTAAGCGACAGACACTTTTTTGGGAAATAAGGAGAAGAGTTAACTTCCTTACATAATATCCAAGCTGGAGTCCCGCAAGGCAGTGTAATGAGTCCAACGCTGGACCTGCTTTTCACATAAAAAAGCTCAACTCTCACTACAAAACAAATTGTTGCTATATTATTGCGTAAGAAAGCCTATATGTGACACACGGCCTACAACTGTGGGGATCAGCGGCAAAATCAAATATTGAAATAATACAAAGGTTTCAGTCAAAAATATTAAGAATTATAACGAATGCACCTTTTTATATCTCAAATAAGAGACTTCATCACGACCTCTATATCTAAACTATCATAGAAGAAATCTCAGAAAGGACAAAATAGAGTGTATCACGAACCATCTAAACATGCTAGTAGGTACGAGTAGTAAACTACACAGTCGCTAGAAGACTAAAACTCAAACTCAAAGCATTTATTTCAATTAAACCATTTACAGGCACTTTTGAGTTATCAAGAAATCGGTCAGTCGGTAAAAAGAGAGATTTCTCAAGACCTTATTAAAGAGGCTAAAAGAATAAACGGAGCAGTCACTGGACGGCTTCCGTACAAACCCGCTAAATAATACCAAAAATATTGCTGAATATCTGCAAGAATGATAGATTCCAAAAAAATCCTTAAAAAAAATACTTATATAATGCGGAGTCTGATTTAAATATACCATAGATGCAAAGAAACAATGAACTCACAACTAATAAAAACTTGCACGGGCATGTAGAGGAAGGCGGCGAACACGAAGAACACTTGCATGCAGTCCCAGTAGAACTTGATGGGACTGTAGGGGTGCCACACATAGCAGTGCGCGTGGCGCTCGCGCTCCTTGCGCAGTCGCCACAGGCTGCGCACGAACTGCGCCGTGCCGTGGTGCCATGCGCACGGGAAGGCCAGGTTTCGAATCACGCAGCGCTAAGGACCACACCGAGCTCTCAGATTCACAAACTGGCCGCAATAGTCATACAGCCCCTAAGCTAAGCCCTTTGCAAACATCTTTTCTACAATATGGAATGCAATAAATGAATACGAAAAATAACACGAATATGACAAAGTTTAAATTCAATTAAATTTTGGACCTTTTCAGTATGTTACATGCTTTGCACCCGGTAGGATTTCCCATCAGCAAAAATGACGAACTTCTATGCAAATTTTCATCACGATGAATTTTCAAAAATCCTTCCTTAGTGCTTTCCTCCCTTCCAACTTCAATTATGAAAGGGACTCTTAGCGCTCTTACGCACTAGCGGTTAACCGCGGGGGCGGATAACCGCGCGGCTAGCCGCTTTTCCATTTTAATATGCAACCGCTTATGATTGTACGCACTTAACCGTCACAAAATTGCATAGTAAACTGGAAAAGCGGCTAGCCTCCCCTGCGGTTTAACCTCTATTAAAAAGTACTCTGTGGATTTAACCGCTAGTGCGTAAGAGCGCTTAGAGCAAAATGTCATACTTCTAGCCCCAGCGGCTTAGCTCATGTTTAGCTGTGGCGTTGTCTACTGTCAGTGAATGAAGGAATGTATTACGAACCTGCCTTTGCAAAAAGTTTGCAGTTGGCGGCACATCAGCGCATTTTGGTGGATGCGCTAGAGTACAAACATGTTTACCGTCTCCATACATTTCCGTTATGTTATTTTACCAGAGTAATTCACAATTTATTCTTACGTGTATACGATTCTATTCTATTCTATTTTTCTTTCACAGATTACTAATATGTAGTATTTTATTTATGGCAATGGTTATTTTCGACGTCGAATCCAGAAACTGTCAAAATATTGACAACATCAAAAAATTATATATTTTTATCAAAAAGGTTTACTAGAAACGTGCGTGCTATAGATTCTTAGCAAAGTGTTAGAAATTAATTCATGGAGCGAAATCGAAAGCACGTTAATATACCTCATTGTAGAGGCAGCTAAGAGTCCAAAGACCATGTAAAGACAGTAGTTACTATTTTCAAACTATTTCACTGCGGTTGCGAGTCCGAGCCCAGGCAGGCATGCACTCTACTTTATGCAATTTATTTCATCAGCACTGCTCTAAAAATGACGCACAAATTATGAGAAAAATGTAATATCCACACTCCAGCCATGTGCTTGCGTAGCGTAGTGGGTAACGGCGAGTCCCAGCAGTGGAAACACTTTTTTTTTGTGAACATAGGTGATTACAGGTGTTTTCCAATAATATAAATGTCAAGTGCACAAACCATGTTCCGCCGATAGGCATACAAAATCCGATTTAAAGTTCTATTAGATTGTCGGCTAATGATGCCTGTTTGTAAAAAAAGACATTTAATTAACGATAGACGGGACAAAGCAAACAACATCAAAATCTACTAGGTCGCATCCCGCTCAGTTAAGTTCTATGTTTCGTGATACGCCCCACATGACAGGTGGCGTTGTGTGCAAAAAAAATAGTTTTGAAGAAAATAATATGCAATTTTTTTATTCTTTATTTAATTAGGGATTTTTATGACCGCAATGCGTATGACAGTCCCATCGTACCCTAAAGACATACTGCTACGAAACACATTTGGGCCATGAAACTGAACAAACTCTTCCCATCATCACCATTTGGTTGAGACAGAATATTATGGAATGTGCCCATATCAACTTGGTTCAACTTCAATACCTCAAACAGATCATTTCTATGAGACTCATATCGAACACATTCCATCAAGAAGTGATGTAAGTCTTCCACGACTCCACACACCACACAATTAGGCGAGTTAGTTTTCTTCATCATAAACGCAAACTATTACATGGAATGTGTCCCGATCTAAATCTATGAGCTGTAACAACTAATTTCCTACTTAACTGACTATGAATAAACCAGGGCACACGAAAAGGCTGACTCTGCATGGTTTTATACCAGAATATGCAATTGTAATTGTACATTATGGTTTTGCAAAACTCGTCGTGATAAACCTGGTTTTACTTAAGTTACCAAGTATTTACTTAGATATGTCAAATTATCTGACAGTTGATTATCAAAGGTTATTATCTGACGTTTGTTCTGATAGCCTCTTTATCTATACTGTCTATGACTATAATTATACAAAAATGAATCGCTAAATGTGTTGCTAAGTGCAAATCTCGAGAGCATCTGAACCGATTTCGCTAATTCTTTTTTTGTTGTGTTCTGTATTGTCAGGACAAGGTTTTTATGAAAGAAAAAAAAATGTTCGAAGAAAAAATTGCACCCGTGCGAAGCAGGGGCGGGCCGCTAGTACTATCTTAAATCTATTTGGTTGTTACAGAAGAAGACGTTCACCGTAGTGCACATGGGCCGCGCGGCCGGCCTCACCCTGGACTGGTCGGCGGGCTTCTCGCTCAGCGAGGGCACGCCCGGCGCCAAGCCCGTGTGGGCTTATAGGTAAGCAAAACGTTGGAGCAAGACAGTGAATATTGTGTAATGTTGTTCTTTTGACGCTTGAATGCCGTTGACATGGGGGCGCTGTTAGTAAAGAGTTGTGAAATTGTTTAATGAAATGTATTGAAAAAACAAGATGTCAGTGTTAGTTCCGATTTTGGCCACGCGCTAGAAGATTCTTGTGCAGTTTATACAGGGTGACTTGTAATTTGATCACGCTCGCTGTCACGCCCTGGAAGGAATACATCAAATTACAAGTCACTCTGCATAACTTCATTTTGCAATGAATACAGGGTTTGTAAGCTTATTTTGTATTTTTATTCATCTACCTTTGTTAAAATTCCCATTGTTTTATAATTTTCAGGTTTTCACAGCTCCGAGGATCGAGCGATGACGGCAAATCGAAACTAAAACTACACTTCCAAGACTCTGAGACTAAAGTTATTGAAACTAAGGTAATTATTATTACCTCTCTGTTTTTTTCGAAATTTAAATAATAAACCTTTGCAATTGTTTCGAGTTTAAATAAATGTAAAGAAAAGAAAGAAAATACATTTATTTAGCACAGACTAGAAGGCACACAATACATACATCAGTTAAATACAAAGAATAAACATCAAAATAACAAAGGTGTAAAGTCCGATGTAAGAAATTAGCAGGAAAGTGTGCCTCACGGCTGCGCCAAATAGGCCCAGTTCAGCAAAAATGCCAGACAACTAGTGCCTGACGCTGGTTTTCAACTGGACCTGGTGTGTGAGGTGACGGATGTAAAAGTTTTATACTACAACGTGACGTGTGTATACATACTTAAATAGATAAATAAAATAAATTTGTGTCAGGTAAAACAGTAACGAATATGTATAAATAAGTGTGATTATTGAGTAAACATTGCAAAAAATAAACAAAAAATACTATAAGCAAATAAGTGACATTGTCGCATGATAAACCTTCGCAAATAAAGAAATTCTTCGAAACGAGTCGGAACAAAAACCTGTTTTATACGATGCCTAACTTCCATGTTCAACACATTTTCATAGTACCTAACAAATTATTAATCCGTGCAGTGTGATGTCATCGCACAATACGCTGCAAGCAGCCGAGCGCGGCGGAGTAGTTTCGGTCACTTTGCAACTTGTGTGTGATGTACTGATTTTGATAAATGTCTTTCAGGAGCTAGAATGTCAGATACTACAGAGCTTATTGTTCTGCATGCACGCGTTCCTGACAGCGAAAGTAGCCTCGGTGGACCCCGCCTTCCTCGCATCCATACAGCAGTCCAATTAGGTCCTTAACGTGGTAAACATAAGGTTGGTTACTACTTAAGTTATTGGTTACAAACAGGTTACTTAGACAACTTATGAGTTGTATATTTGGAAATTGTTTTTAAACGTATTATTGATTGATTAAGAAAATGAATAAATAAGATGTATGGATGGAATGAAATAGTATGATTTTTAATTGAAACATTCCATAAGAATTCTAAGTAACGACTTGTTTTAGTTTGATTGTAGTTATTAGCATTTTTTATGTACTATTTTATTGTTTAACAACCATGCCTTGTATTTCAACGTATTTTGAAATGGTTATTAGTTACAAACAATTAGAAACGCGCTGCGTCAGCGCAATTATACTATTTGTAAACAATAATAATAAATGGTATTTGTAGAATATCTGTAGATTGGACGATGGTTTATAGGATTGACGAAAATAATAGTGATTAAGTGTTTTAAATGGATGCTGTTGTACCTAATTGAAAATTCAGATTTTATATATTTTACAATATTGCGATGCTTGGAATAGTAAAAATATTGATTGAATAAAGGAGTCCGAAATGAACACGAATGAATTAAATTTGAACTCGGTCATACCATTTAGTTGCCGCGCTTAGTATAATAATGATATTATTTAATGATCGTTTAGTTTACATATAAAACAATATAAATAATGTTTAATTTAAAGGCCTAACTTCGAACCCAAACAGCGAATTTTAAAAGACTAAAAATTTAATGTAGCACTGTTGTCTCTTACAAATCTATTTTTTAATTTTTTAATCTTACGTCCATCGTTAGAAGGATGGAATTCGTGAAATTCTTAAAAAAATTAATGATATTTGGACTATCGTCTTCCCTGAACCTCTTAGAATCTTCTATTTACTGCTTGGAGTTTAAAAAAAAATGAATTTTTAATTAATTGAAATTATTGATACAAAACGCGCTTTGAAACATATGTGTGCGTTCTTCAGATCTGAGGGGCAATTCTCGTAATTTTAAGAACGTTCACAGTCTGATCTCAGTCTCAATCTGTCAAAAATACTTCTAATTTCCCTACATTTTGACAAGTTTTTGACATTTGTTTGTCGCCGAGATGAGACTGCGACTAGATTTTGAACGTTTTAAATTACGAGAATTGGCCTGCTGTTCACCTGTGTTGTCACACACTTTCTCTTTTTATTTAACAACAAACACATTATTTAACAGTAAAATAAATAAAAATTATGTGACTATCTGTCGGTAGTGACATGATTGTTTGCCAAGTACTCCACTTCTACACCAACTTCCCTAATAAATCTTCACAAAATTTATTATTCCTAGAGTCTATTAAATTAAGGTTGTCCATTCCGGTTCAAAATACCTTAAACGCTGCATAGCTAGAACCACTTTGTAAAATTTTAATACTTATCTCTATCTTAACAATGACGATCGACAAATAACTATGTATAATTATCTCGCTAATTATATCGTAAAATGTCCTCGAAAGCACAGTATAACAAATACTTCATGTAGATTATTACATATCCATTTGAAGTATTTGTAACACTACGTAGGCGCTATATGGTAACGTGGAAATTGTCGATAGGCGATTACAAATATAAATAATCGAAATATTGTTTTGATTGAAACAATCTTTCGAACGAACAAACAATAACAACCGATACGAACAAGAACGAACAACAGCAAGGTTGCTTTTGTTCGTTTTATGAAGCATAGTTGCAAATAATTGATTATTCGATTGTGTTATTCGTCAATATAATCGCGTCTGGATTAAAAATATATGAACAATTGTATCGTTAGCTTTAAATTATTTGTATTTGTGATCACCTTTCGTTATTATTTTATAGTCCATTCTTCGACTTCTAACTTTGAGCGGTAATTACCCCTTGAACATCTGCTAAGCCCATAAGGGTAAAGTAATTATAACATTATCATCATTCATCACTTTGTACAGAAGTTGTTTAGTTACTATGAATAAGATAAACTAACAGCAGTATTTCGCCCATCTTAAAATAGGATAATTATGTTTTATTTTGGGTAATTTTCCAACAAGTTTTTGTAAGCGAAAATCAATCAGAACTAAATATGAAGGACCCGGGGGTTAAATGCTATATTAAAATCGACTAAATACTAATTTAAGGAACTAATACTCAACACACCAAAGATTTTTAACGTTTGGTCGTTCAATATTGTTAGCGGTAGAAATTGTGTACGTGATATTTTCTCGAAAGAGGCTATTTAACGACTGAGAATTATCGAAGGTTTGTAGCATGGATTTTATATGAATTCGATAGGTGAACTGTTTGGTGTCTTGAGAACATTATTAGCACGAAATCTTGACGTGTTTGCAATAAGCTCATAGCAACAAATCTTACGTGAACAGCCAACTCAACTATCGATATTAATATAACTTCGGTGCATAGGATGTAGTGGTATAAAATTAGAAATTTTATAAATTATGAAACATTTTAAATTGTTTAAATGGTAAACTTTTGCGCTTGCTTCATATCATTAAATTTAAGTAAATGAATTATATCATCGCCACTGATATGTTATTGAAATTATAGATTTTCCTATACAGGGTATTGTTTAGTGGCTGTTGTACGTCTATTTCTATATCTTATCTTTTTATTATACATTAAGTTTTCTCTTGATTGAATCTTGAAGTAAAACTTACGTAGGAAAACATAATCAGAAAGATCAAACTGTTAGACAAAATATTCTTTTTAAAAATAACTTGTACAGCCACTGATTAATCACCACTATATAATTTGTTAATATAAAGTGTTATATTTTATCTGTAAAGCTCTGCCTTGAGGCTCTATTAACATAGTATTTACGTAGATTTATGTATTATTTTTAACTGAACATACATTATTTTTAATATTACCCTGTACTATATTATTATTATAATTTCTGTAGGAAATCGTCTGGATCAGTTTAAATGATTTCATAGAAATAACTACAAAAATCATATTCAGAATGATGATATAATAGCTTGTTGTATACGAGAAAAAAATGCCCTTGTTCTGAATGGTTTCACTTTCCAAGACTGTTCTTAAATTCATGGCCCAGTATACATATACTTGCAAGCTTTTAAATTGAATCGACTAGTCTTCGTTAGTCAACAATAATATGAACTGACTAGACTGATATTTTGAATAGCTAAATATCGATAATTATGTGGTCAACTCTATACGGCATCAATAAGATGCTCGTCGATTTTTAGTAATTCGACTAATATAAAATAATGCGTCCTAACAATTAGGATGTAGTGTAGACAGAATTAGGCCATACATAACTGCCAGACCATTTCTTATAAAAAGGCTAAAATTATTCGACATATTATTATTTGTTTAGAATACTTATGAAGTAATTGTTGACGTAGGTGTTCGGCTAAAGAATTTAACTGTTTCATTTGTACATTGTATAGTTGTTCGTATAAAGCCTTGTCAATTTGTACTAACGTCGATTGTAATTACGGTAGGATTCGGGTGTTGAATTAGGACTATATCTTTCACATGCTCTTCTGTTGTTTCTTTAGGTTTTTCATCGCTGTTTGACTAAAGTTTTATTTGCAGTGGTAAAGTGTTCTAGGGTTTTTAATAAATAACATCGGGGAAACGTAAAAATGATTTAATGAGCTCCCTTTTGATCCATACTTTGAATTCGACAAAAGTTGTTTCCTATTGTTAACAAGGTGTGTGACAGATATGGACCAATTTTGTATGTATGTAAAACAGTATTACATGATAAATTAACTCAAAACGAATATTTACAATATTTCAGTTTTTATTTCTACATTATCATAAAAAATATAACATTCACGTACTAGTTTTGTGAATAAATACAATTAATGTCGAACATTATGTGAAGCAGCTGAATTATTCGGTAATCGAATGTTTTTAAATACGATTACGCTTACGTTATCATGTGTATCTTATATATTGTGTGTATTATATTATACTGATTATTATATATTACGTGATTTGTCATAATACTCCTCTATTGAGACTGTAAGTTAACTTTATTAGTTTTCGTAATTTGAAGCTTTGTCTACTTTAATTTTTAGATTATTCTTTTAAGTCTTTTTTTATTGCAGCTGAGTACCTATATTGTATTGCTAAGAATGTATGTTGAAATTATTGCGTAGACGTATTTGATTGCGCAGGATACCTTTCGTAGTACATCATCATGAAACTCGAATATTCTAACCATCATCACAATTTTCAAATGTAAAATATTCCCTTATATTACCTTTATAGTTTTTTTAAAGCATGAACTCATAAATATTTTAAATTCTCATTCTGCTCATTACTTTCCTTGTAAACTCGTATGTAATTGTAATTACTGTAACAGATCAATCGATTAGTCAATTTAGAGAAAATACTCAAGACTGAACTTGGATGTTGTGCGAACTCTTTCATTTAAAGTCATGCTTTATACGAGGGCCGTTTTGATAGACACCACACTTAGAGAAAAAAAAAAATCGTTAAAATTGGTTCAGTCATAGCGTTTTCGTTGTAGTTTCACTCCCAAATGTACGTATGCCCACAAAAAAATATTACCACTGTGATACGTATTACCTACTTACATAATACGTATCAAAGTGGTCATAATTTAACTGTCAGCAAACATAGTCCTTCTTATTTGTACTGTGTTTTTCACTACCCCTCAGGACTTAGGTTTTTCATGAAAACTGACTATTATACAGGGTCAAAATAAATAAGCTAGCGAAACTCCGTAGACGAGATGGGTATCGATATCTAAATATGATAAAACAGAAAGAAATTGATTTGATAACTTATATTGTGGGATTTATTTGTGTATACTTCACAGACGTACCTATCGGTATGTAAAGAAGATAAAACAAAAAAAAATATAATCTTAACTCATACTTCACGTAACAACAATCCAGTGGTCAACGACCACTGGGATTGTTGTTACATAAAAAAAAAACAAATATTTTATATTATTATTTTATCGTTATTTATTTTATTATTATTTTCCACACAATGGGTGCCTGAAGATGGACGGTCCAGAAAGCGGTGGCGAGATGACCTGGACGCGTACCGCGAGGGCTGGTTTGAGGTGGCGTGGGAAAGGAGTTCCTGGAAGGACTTGGGGGAGGCCTTTGCCCAGCACTGGGACAGGAGAGGCTAATTAAAAAAAAAATATTCAAGTTTAGATATCGATACCCATCACGTGTACAGTTTCGCTAGGTAGTTCAATTTGACCCTGTATATTGAATCTATAAATTGTTTACAAAATAGATTTTACTTCCTGCTGAGAGTCAATTCAAAGTCAATAAATGTTACAAAGTAAAATTATATATCTACTATATAAGGTCAAACCGATTCATAACCGATTCATCCGATTCGTTCAAATTCATCAGTGCGTTTTCAAAACGGTCTTCGATGTATTAACTAGGTACCTATTTAGTTTAGCTATTAATTATCGATTGTAGCAGTATTTAACAAGTTACGTATAATTAGTTCAATTAAATTAGGTAAATCGAAATTAACAAAAATAAAGGCTGAGGTTTATTTGTCACAAACAAGAATAAGAAATCTATTCGAATCTCAATACCTAATTGTAATCGTGTTTATTTTTCGTATTTGTTATTAATTTATATATACTTTTTGTATACCAGAAAATGCATGACAAAAAATACATTTTAGTATTCAAAAGTCCAATTGCGTAAATAAACCTCAGTCTTCAAAGTAATATCGGCGAAGAGTTTGATAAATCTCGGTTATAACGTAGACCCACCGATGTTACTGTCAAATGGGCCGCAGTTTCGTGTCACTAGTGTTGGGAAAGAAGAACGACTCTCTAGAATACTTAGCTATACCTACATCATTATTATAACAATATTTCCCAACACAAGCTGTCACTTGTTTTACGAGTGAAATGACTTGAGGGCGTCACCATCGCTGTTGCATATTTTATTTGTTTTGTGTTTAGTTTTGTGGAATAACAAAAAAACTTTTTTAGTTCAGTGCGCACGGGCTGCACATCAAACTATACATAACCAGTATAAGCTGACTTCTGATTGTACGAAAAACCTATAGAATGCGAGGTCAGCTAAAACTAGAAATGTATAGCTTGATGTGTCGCCGTGTGTACATGCCCACCAAGACTGTTGTTTGCGTCAATTATACACTGTTTAGTAACCGACATGTTAGGTCTTACCACAAAAACTTAAGACACTTGATCAACGCATGTCTACTGTCAGGCTAACGTCAAACTCCATACATCAATCTCCTGGTGCACAGTTGTTTAGCCTAAACGGCTGAAAAACACGGCTTTGTGGAAATGTAGATTTTGTTTTTACAAAACAGTCTGAGTACAGTTTGATCACATGACACGGTTTTGGTGAGCATGCATCTTGCTACGAAAGCGTGGTAATTTCACGCAACCAGCGTCTCGAATTAAACACGAAAAAGGGAAATACGCATCGCTGGTAATCAAAATTTGTAAGTATTACAAAACTTTATTTACTTAGAACCGAACAGAACAGACTGGCGAATTTTGAATGATTAAAAAGTAATTTTGTTTCCAACTTATGTACAGCCTGTACAAGCGATGATGGTGGCGCCTCTTTCCCATCGTCTGTCTCAATAACATGTCACTCAGGCTGGCTGGACAAATCTTCAAAATAACTCGCATTTAACTAGGTTAATAGGGCATTTTATGTGACGGCTAAACACCCTTATTTCAGAATTTGTGACGCAACAGAATCTTAGATAATCGATCGAAAACGTGTCCAGCCATCTTGAAAAACCACTTTTCGCTGGTGTCTCAATCTCGGTAACGTAAGTGATTTTGACGACATTTTGCTTATCAACGGGCGTCACATAAATTTGTGACAGGCATCGAGCTAAAAGTTTTGTGATACGTACAGCGGTTTAGTAGAAAAATGCAAAAATCTGTGTCCAGCCATCTTGATTTTACGTATAAAACTTTTGGCTGGCACTTCCGAATCTCAATAACGGGAGCGTTTTCGAATATGGTTCCTTTACTAACATTTAGTGACGCAATTTGTGACAGTAATAACGTTTGATTTATGGCGTCACATGTAAGGGTTTACGAGAAATCAATAAAAACTTAATGTCCAGCCAACCTGAGCTCAAGCTGGCTGGACACATGTATCTCCGCTGCGTGATGGTCTACGGCCTTCGAAATATGTTCAAATTTTTGTGACGGGGACGATAATGATTTACTGAATTTGTGACGGAGAAACTTTGAGTAGTTTCAAAGATATTGATCATTTAAGTTTTCCCATACAAACATCCATTAATATTGTGAGGTGACCATAATTTTTACATAAATAAAGGATTTTTTTTTATCGACTAATCGTCCGGTAGCAGCCGCGCCTGCTTTGTATGATATTATGATTTTCATAGATGTCGCTGAGAAAACATCGTTCTTCAGAACAATGTTTCATCGATGTTACCAGTTTCAACATCGATGTTTATGAACGATACATCGATGCGGCCATTTATTTAATTTTAACTACAGATAACTTATTAGAATCGTGGATTCTTATTGGTTTTTTGGCATAAAAATACCACAGCCAATTACTCTACTAAAGAAAATAGAATGACAGCGATACTCCCATAGACAAAATTACTAAAAATAAAATTGTGCGGACCGCACCGCGCTCGCTGTCACCGCTTATATATTTGATTAAAATGACGACCACCGACCTCGTTTGCGCTTCAAACACTTAGGGCGGCGGTAAAAACAACGTTGTGGTACAAGGCGGGGGTTACTGAAGCGCAAATGGAGTTGATTGTCGTCATTTTCGTCATTTGAAACGCTCAATAAAATGTACAAATCAATAAATGTGATTTTATTTACAGCAAACATTATTTTTTCATTTAAATACCTTCGAGCATTAGTTATCCTGGCACAATATCTACCTATGTACTTACCATGAAAAACACCAATACCTACCTACTAAAAAGAGTAGGTATCTGCATGTAAATAAGCAATAACATCAAAAAATTACCCCTCCCCCCCTTCCTCACTTCTACACTTTTGTCTTCTATCGATTTAAGGAGAAGCGCTAAAGTAGCCCGCGAAATTCAAATTTTCTTACGTTTTTTGCAATTTGCTGGTCAGTATTAAGTTGTACGATGATTAAAATATCATTCGCGGCCGTAACAAAATGTATTTACAGAATTATAATCTATAATTCATCAACACAACTCTCTAAGACCAAGTAATCCCCAAGAATGACATGAAATAATGATAATTTCATTAAATCTTCACATTTAGGGATTATACTAAGTTAACAAGTTGTATTACTGATTGTAATGATTATAATTCTGTAAATACATATTTGTTACGACCGCGAATCATATTTGAATCAACGTACCACTTAATACTGACCAGCAAATTGCAAAAAACGTAAGAAAATTTGAATTTCGCGGGCTACTTTAGCGCTTCCTCCTTAAACACCTACAGTTGTTCGTATTAATATCACCGAAACACGGATTTTCATCCATTAAAGAAAACACCTTAAAACATACTTAGTCCTACATAAAACCTACATTATTGGTAACCCTACTGCAGTGTTTGTATGGGAAGATTTAAATGATCAATATCTTTGAAACTACTCAAAGTTTCTCCGTCACAAATTCAGTAAATCATTATCGTCCCCGTCACAAAAGTTTGAACATATTTCGAAGGCCGTAGATCATCACGCAGCGGAGATACATGTGTCCAGCCAGCTTGAGCTCAGGTTGGCTGGACATTAAGTTTTTATTGATTTCTCGTAAACCCTTACATGTGACGCCATAAATCAAACGTTATTACTGTCACAAATTGCGTCACTAAATGTTAGTAAAGGAACGATATTCGAAAACGCTCCCGTTATTGAAATTCGGAAGTGCCAGCCAAAAGTTTTATACGTAAAATCAAGATGGCTGGACACAGATTTTTGCATTTTTCCACTAAACCGCTGTACGTATCACAAAACTTTTAGCTCGATGCCTGTCACAAATTTATGTGACGCCCGTTGATAAACAAAATGTCGTCAAAATCACTTCCGTTACCGAGATTGAGAGACCAGCGAAAAGTGGTTTATCAAGATGGCTGGACACGTTTTCGATCGATTATCTAAGATTCTGTTGCGTCACAAATTCTGATATAAGGGTGTTTAGCCGTCACATAAAATGCCCTATTGACCTAGTTAAATGCGAGTTATTTTGAAGATTTGTCCAGCCAGCCTGAGTGACATTCAATAACCGCCCAAATATGTAAAGGAAATGTACCTCGTCTAAGTAAGTAGCGGCTAACATCTAGTTATTTATACCTATTGTTGATTAATGTAACTATATTGTATCCATTAGTAAAATATTAATTCAATTACTATTGTAGTTTCAATTTATTAGCTTGATTTAGATGGAACCTTTATTTAGTATCTAGATTCTATCGACTTACGCTACGGTTCCTAGAAGAGCGGTGGTCGCATTTACCGTCTGTCATGAACATGATGACCGCGACAAACACGTGAATCGTTACATTCGCCCCACCGCATCAAAAGATAGTCGAGTTTCTGTTTCATTTTGAGACCTCTGACACACAATGACGCAGCTCAGTGATATATATAACTTTGACTGACATGGAACAGCTAACAAATAATAATTTGTGAGCTCACTCTCCTCAGTATGGACACTCGCGTGACTATAAACGGTGAGAGCAAATCTAACGATTTCGTTCTTTGGACAGCGGGGTTTGACGTGATGTCAAATACACAATGTAAATGACAGATTTTCGTGACGAAACCGCTTTCATAAGAAACCAAAGCTAAACTTAAAGCTTAAAAACATTTAAGAACTAACAAATGCTTTAACGTGAAAGATATTAATTAAATAAAACTCGCTTTTTATTATAATATTTAATCCAAGCTTGAGGAACAAAGTAAAGCTACACAGGGGGTTACAAGCGACACGCTCGGCCGGCTCGCCACAAAGAAACTGACGACGCAATACTAAATGTTCTGTACGAGATCAACTTAACTTGGTACAACCAACTTATTGTAATTCTGACATATTTGTGTTAGATATCAGTTGAAAAGAGGTTTAGTAAAGATGTTCATATTGCAAAGTTTCTGCAGACATTGTTGGTGACGGTGGATAGTAGTTCTGCAGAGTTCTTTTTGTGATATAAAAAACAGCAGAACCACAATTTCGCTCATTTTTTTTTACAAAATTAATACAGTTTATTGAATGAAATACTAGAATACTATAAAGATTAGATCACAACTTCACAACACTTCGTATTCACTGAAAACTGAATTTACAGTAAGACAGTGTGATAAAGAAACTCTGTAAAATTCTCTGCAACACCAAGATCTTTACCAGACAGTTTACGTAAACTCTGTAAAATTCTCTGCAACACCAAGATCTTTACCAGACAGTTTACGTAAACTCTGTAAAATTCTCTGCAACACCAAGATCTTTACCAGACAGTTTACGTAAACTCTGTAAAATTCTCTGCAACACCAAGATCTTTACCAGACAGTTTACGTAAACTCCGCAACAACTATATGGCAATTCAAGCACAAGTTTGCAGGATCGTATAAAAACAGGAACCACAAACAGCTTTGAAAGCGACACCTTCCTAGCACACATAACATCGATATAATAAACATGTAAGTAGTATATTCCACAGATATGAGCTTGTATATAAACGGAAATCTTCTAAATAGTGGCTTTATAGTACAGATTAATTTGTGCGTATCTATTACGTTTCTACATAATTATATAATTTTTAGATTATAGTAATAAAGGGGCAAGTATTTTTGGGATGCTATCATCGGGTCAAAACCTTGCTGCATGCGCGGTAACATTGTCAATGGGCATAGAGGCATGCTATCGATAAATCCACATTCCATGTCTTACCGAATATCCTGATTTATTGCATCGCATTCAGCGAGTGTTTGACGCCAATAATCATAAAGGAGTGTCAATTTTAAAAGTGTTTAAACTTTACGTTTTTACCTAATATTTATTATATCTACTTATTTTTCTCACAAATATAGTCCCGATTATTACTCTAATCCAATTTTTTTAATGACAAATATCTAAACTACGAAGGTTGACTCATAAGTCTAGATGTTGGAAAAATACAAAAGTTCAATAACTCAACAAACTAGGCTACGGAGTTAACTTCGTCGAAATATTGTCTCATTGCTTTTATTGTCTTCCACACCTTCCAAATATCTCTTACCAGAAACTATTGAACTCAAGTGCAAACGATTTATATTTAATATTGCCCCAATTATTGTTGTTTTTGGCATAGTTTCTGTGCATCGTAGCTTTATTGTCCTGTTGTACGGAGCATCTAAGTATTATTATTAAACTTTTCAATAGAAGATACTATCTCATTTTCAAATTAAGATACGAAGTACATTATGTGTGTAGGTAATTAAGATTAATTGATATTTTTGCGCATACAATACTCGTTGGCAAGAAATTGACAATATCTAAACTTTCGTTCCACTTACATAGGTATAAAAATATCTAAAGATTTCAACAGACTAGAAATGAGTCTCAAATAAAATTATGTAAGTACACTGTCATAGAAATAAGCTTCCATACCATACTAATGTATATTTTAAAATGATAACAAATTAGGACCAGCCCAGATAGATTATGAAAGTAAATTTTTAACTAGTTAAAAGTTTTATAGATTTTTCTAAGTATGGAGAGTAACCTAATTATTATTAAGTATACTGTAAGTCTTATTTCATTGACAATGTGCTGACATTCGTTGTTACTATAAAATAACAAGTACCCAGCTAGTATAAAATACATATTAGTTAGTAAAGAAACACTCATTAATATCTAATAAATATTTTTCTACAACGATCAACATTCAATAGGGGCCAGTGTACACCGATGCGAGCACTAGACAGTGACGTCATACTAGTGACGTGAACACCACTAAACATTTAAATACACAACCGTTATTTTCGCCTGAAATGCGTGGCTTCGATGAAAATCATGAAGGGGTAAGGACATTAATGACAAACTAAATAAATTAAAGCGATGTAATCAAGTTCCAAGCTTAATGAAAAGTTGTTTAGAGATATTTAGTGGTTAGGTCTTCACCTTATTCGACCTGTTTTTTCAGCATCGGTTAAAAACGATTTTCCACAATTTTATTTAATTTAAGTAAGACGTTCCGTTATTATTTCTATGAAAACTTAACCACTATGTAACCACCAGTAGAAATTTAGAATTATAATATATATATTTTTGTTCATTATCAAAATATTTATTGTCGCTAATTACGATAGTCACTATTTCTTTACAAATACGTATGTATATCTAATAATTTTATTACCTATAACTATGGGTTGGAGTCAAACCTGCTGACTCGGAGAAGATATGCTTTGAACACGACACAATTTAGTCTACCATAGATTTTATTTTCCAACAGCAATTATAATCTACAACAGTATACAATATACGCGATACATGTACATTTAAACATGTAAAACTACGTTCATATAAACATTAAGAGCTGAACATGCATATTCCACACATGTTCTATATAAAGCCAAATACCAATGCATTTTTATGTTTATTTATAATTCTTTAACGAACTTAGTTTCGTTTGAGACACATCTCTATAAATGAAGCTTCGCTACTAGAGAAGTAACTTGGACAGACTAATACAAATGAAAAGTGCTCGCCTCTTGAAATAATAATTATTGATTAAAGAGCCGCTCCATCCCAACTATTAAAGGTTAACAATCAATATGATGTTACTATACATTTGAAAATGTTTAAGGCATTTAAAATGTCCGTACATATTAAGGTATTTAAAACATATTCGCATTAGGTACACTTTGTTTCTCTGTACTCGGTTGTTGAATAAGAGATTTTCGTTCATAAAATAATTTTACTTTGTTCCTTATCAGCCTTCGTACTTTTACGCTACCATATCGTCCTCCCGATTCACCCAAAATATATCCATATAAATAGAAGAAAGAATAATTTGTGCTTAAAATTGAAATAATAATAGAAAATTGCAATCATAAAGGCGAGTAGAAAATAAATTTAGCTAATGTACTGAGTACTATAGTGCAGAGTTCATAATGCAGAGATCACAAGTATCATAAGATGTCACAGAACACTAAAGCATGGCTCTAAGATACTAAATGTATTTTATTATATCTAACCTAGCTTAGTATCTATTACATCTAGATCTTATGTAAACGAGAACAGTTTAATAAACTCGTTAATTATTTAATCTTGGATACTTTTGCAGTTCAGATTCTTTGCTCATCATTCTGTTCTCGTTTTCAAGTTACTTTAATTCAGTCACTACATAGAAAAAGATGATTATTGATGATCGATGATATTTTTATTACTTAAATTATTTTTTATCATGATAATAACAAAACTGATAATTTCAATATTTGATAAAATAAGTTTATATCATTTTTACTCTCGTAACACTAGTAGAAAGCTCGAATTGAGAAGGAGACTCATAAGAAGTCAACAACCATACTTCCATGTAAATGTAGAATATAATAATATATTTAGTGCGATGTGAACGTGAACTCTGGCAATTAATTGGCAGCACTTGCTATTTTTTATACTAGGAGTTATTCATGTTCGCATCGCTAATATGTTTACTTCATTCTATACTTATATAAATATATCTATGTTATTTTGAGCATAGCTTTGTGCTATAACCACGTCTTCTTAGAGACCCCTTTGAATTGCAGAACATCTAGAGACCATACGAAAAATCAAAACATAGCCCATATAAAAGGAATTAGGTAAAGTATATTATTCTCCTAAATTTAAAAAATATTTACCACCCCTACATCTACTATATCTAATACTATGATGTCTTAAAATCTATTAAAGCTATTTCTCTAATTTAATTACAATTTCCATTAATTTCAAGGTTTTAAAAATGACACAATACCTATGTTTAGAAATAATACTGAAACAGAAGTATCTAAATTGTATATTTTCAAAGCTTATGCTACGTCTGTTAGTAAATATATTGTCAAAAACTATTATTGTCAAAAATTATTATTGTCAAATAGCATTTCTGGATCTTACATAGATGAAACGCTTTATTTTCCACTTGGGACTTTGTCACAGAACAAACGTATTCAATTATCTACATCTCAATTATGTTTATGTAAGTTATAATTATATTGTAAAAGAACTTTATTTTTAAACATTCTTTATCTGACACGATTTTATCGCATAATAGAAACCCGATATTTTGTAATTTATTGTCATTGAGGAAGAACTTTATAACAGCATAGATAACACCTATTTTTTTATTAAACATTGTTGTCTATATTTTTTTAACCTGCATCCATGTGAATGGGATTTAATTTTATTCTATAAAAGCACTTTCCCCTAAACTACTAACACCAAACATCAAACAAACATACACTTTAGTTCTATAGAGGTCCACTTTATTTGTCACTCGTGGCCTTAACTTGTCCAAAGCTGTGCTCAAGTGACCTTCCTACCAGATTTGATGGACTCATGATCACGCATGACAAATAAGAATTTCTTCCACTAGTTACTAACACAGAACATAAATAAAAACATAAGAAGTAGGTACAATTTTAAAAACAATCATTCTAAAAGTCTGCTAAAGCTTCGAGAATACTACATTACTTACAAAAAGCAGCTTACATATATAAAATTCACAATATTTAAAAACAATATTTCATATTAATTATATATCTTTGTCACCGATAATGACTGACTACCCCGAGAAAAAGTATCGAGGGACGCAAGGCGCGCCCAGTCATAATGTAAAGTGAACTTTGAAGTCACTTTAATACAATATCGACCTCCTTCGCTTCATAATAAATGATTTACTATCACAGCTTCAAATAATTTACATCACGCGATTTACGAGTGATATGTGAAAATATTTAGCCATATTATTGTCATAGTCGAAAGCAATATTTAAGTCAACTCCCCAAGCCACATTATTATTTATGCGCAGATGCGTCGGAGCTTTCTTGTATATAGGTATTTTGATTTTCTTGAAAAATTGACTTACTATATTTTACGATTGTATATAATTGTTTAATTATTGTCATCATTAAGTATTTATTGTCATTATTAATATCATATTTATTGTCATAATCCTAATTCTCTGCAAAACGTGCAGAGTCGTGTATTGTCAAGTTAATTTTGACACCACTTGAGAATAATAAATTACATCATAAACTTTTCGTGTGCCTGAGTTTCATTACTACTACTTGTATAAACCCAAATATAAATCTACAAACACAGTTTATCTTTAAAATACCTATTCTCATATTTGTATAACATTTCAAAAATATAATAGGTTGTATAATGTCGCTAATGATTTTCTGGGAAAGAGAATCCTTGATTTGATTATCCGGATTTTTCTATTCCAAAGTGATGTCAGCATTATTATTTGTCCTTAAATGTCTTCCGACTTGGCATCGTCGTCATTGTACTGCGCGATCTGCTGATGTATCCAGGGAATGAACTTGGGCACGTAGGCATACACGCCGGGCAGGCGCGGGTGCGCGCACTTGATGCCCCACGACACGATGCCGCCCACGTACCAGCGCATGGGGTCGTCCGGGTCCTTGCACAGCAGGGGCCCGCCTGAGTCGCCCTGGAAATATAGGAAGGAAGAAATTGTAAAGACGATTGAGTCGAGAATGTAAATTAGTCGTGTCGACTAGTTCGATGACATAGCCTTCGATAAAATAATACTCGTACATTAAAAAAAAAAAAAAAAAAAAATGCATTAAGTTTACGCTACCTAACGTTAGGCAGGTGAAAACTAATGTGTTGATAAAGGGCGAGGAATTGAATCCTGAAGACAGCACAGTATTCTTGGGCATAACTTTAGATGCTAAGCTTCAGTGGGGACCACATATAGATAAATTGTCAAAAAAACTAAGTTACGCAGCATACGCTGTTAGAAAAATTCGTAATTTAACTGATATAGAGACTGCCCGTTTAGTGTACTTTAGCTATTTTCATAGTGTAATGTCGTACGGTATTTTATTGTGGGGAAATGCTGCCGATATTCAGACTATCTTTGTTTTGCAGTATTAAAACTTCAATGTGGCTTTCAACAGACTAAATATATATTTCACAGATAACTACAACTTAAGTCTTACCATAGATTATTTATGTTATAGGTATAATATCTTTTTAACATCCCGACCTAACAAAATAATCTAACATCCAAGAAAAAATAAGTTATATAGTAAAATTTCTAACATCCAAGAAAAATAATTATATAATTAAACTTCAGACAAGCCAATCAATTTTAAAAACTTATAATGCTTCTTGGCACTTAAACTTTTTGTAAATATGTCTGCTGGCATTTCTGAGGTTGACACATATTTAATTTCTACTTTCTTTACTGAAACACATTCTCTTACAAAGTGATGCCTTATGTCAATATGTTTGGTGCGCTTATTATGGAACAATGGATTAATCGCTAACTTAATTGAACTTTGATTATCACTATACAGACACAGTGGCATACTTTCATTTAACGCAATCAATTCACCTAATATATTCCTTAGATATATTGCCTCTTTACAGGATTCCGATAGGGCCATGTACTCTGCCTCTGTACTGGAGAGTGCTACAGTTTTTTGTTTTTTAGATTCATAAGAAACAACTGATCCTGACATTATGAAACAAAACCCAGTATATGACCGTCTATCTAACATACAAGATGCCCAATCAGCATCAACAAAACCGTACAGATTACATCCTGTCTTCCTGTATACTAAACCATAACTAATAGTTTTCTTTAGGTATTTTAACAAACGTTTTAAATGTTTCCAATGAGTTTCATTAAAGCTATTATTATATTGACTCAAAAAACTTATACTATACGTAATATCTGGCCTGGTGAGTACAGACAAGTACATCAAACTGCCAATTAATTGTTGATAAGGATATTTTTCAACAAACTTATTGTTTACATTTTTTTTCAATTTTAAGTTAATTTCCATTGGAGTATCTGAATATGAACAATCTAACATATTAAATTTCTTTAGAATAGTCTTTATAAATTGCTTTTGGTCAACAGTAATCCTATCTTTATAAACATTTACATGCATTCCCAGACACTGTTTTATCTGACCCAAGTCTTTTATTCTAAATTTTGCTACTAACTCATTTATCAACTCACCATAGGTATTTTGACAATTATAGAAAACAAAAAAATCATCTACAAATAATGCTACATAAATCTTCACATTGTGATCATTCTTTGTAAAAAGACATGGTTCATAGTCTGACCTTTTAAACTCTAACTTTAACAAACAATCTTCTACACGAGAGTACCAGGCTCTAGCTGACTGCTTGAGGCCATAGACAGCTTTCTTTAATTTTAGAACTTTGTTGTTACAATTTTTGAAATCTGCATTTTCTGGTATTTCCATATACACTGTTTCATGAAGAAATCCATTCAGGAATGCAGTGGGTACATCAAGGTGGTTCATTTTCAGACCTAGTTCAACACTTAAAGCTAACAATAATCTAAAGGTAGAATATCTCAAAACTGGTGAAAAAGTCTCATTAAAGTCTATGCCTTTTTTCTGGGTAAAGCCCTTTGCTACAAGTCTGGCCCTAAAACGCACTTCACCTTCACTGTTATATTTCTTTTTAAATACCCACATATTTTTCACAATCGTACCTTCTTTTGGCCTGTCCACAAGCTCCCAAGTGTCATTGTCCTTAAAAGATTTCAACTCTTCCTTCATTGCACATTGCCACTGTACTGCCTCAGGTCCACTCATAGCTTCATTTAGTGAAATCTGCTCACCTGTCACATCTTCCACACACATATTGGAATAACCATAATAATTTGGTTTTCTTATAGTACGCTTCTTTGGAAGATCCATAACCTGTGACTGAGTCACAATAGTTTCATCAGCTGGTGTCAGAGGATCATGGAAACTGTCTTCTGATTCACTTGATGTTTCATCTGGAACATAAGTTGCATCACTTGGATCATCTTCTATCACATCTGTGCTGTCTGACTTACTGTTCTCTGTGCACTCTGGTGGCTGTTGTTCCTCTATTAGTACAGTTGCTGGCGATCTGTCATTGGTGTCCTCCATGACTACCACATCTCTGGCAACAATGATCTTCTGTGACTGTGGGTCAAATAGACGGCAACCTTTGGTATTATCTGAGTAACCAACTAGAAACATCTTGTTTGCCTTCATGTCCCACTTTTTACGCTTGTCCTTGGGCACATGGACCATCACTGGGCTGCCAAAGATCCGCAAATGACTAACATTTGGCTTTCTGCCCGTCCACATTTCATAGGGTGTAATATCCCTATCTAGGCTTGCTGCTGGCGATCTATTCTTCAAATATGCAGCTGTGTTAACAGCCTCTGCCCAGAACTTTTTTTCAAAATTGGCATCAAATAGGAGACAGCGTGCCTTTTCAACAATAGACCTGTTATACCGCTCAGCCACTCCGTTCTGTTCAGGAGTATATGCAGTGGTTTTCTGATGTACTATACCACATTTTTTTAAATAGTCCACCATTTCGGTTGAACAGAACTCACCGCCATTATCAGATCTTAATGTTTTTATCTTCTTGGATTGTTGATTCTCAACTAACCTTTTGAACTCTTTAAAGTACTTGAATGTTTGATGTTTTGACTGAAGAAAATATACAAAACTCATTCGACTGTAGTCGTCAACAAAAATGAGAAAATAAGAAGCCATTCCAAGTGATTTATTTTCCATTGGTCCACATAGGTCCGTGTGGACCAAATCCAGCACATCCTGACTTCTGCTCATACTCACAGAGAATGGTAATCTTGTCTGTTTACCCTGGCAGCATACTGTACAGCTGGATTTGTCTATTTCACCACCTTTGTCTAGGAATGTTACGCCTTCAACTGCTCCATTTTGCATTTTGCATAGGTCCTTAAGATTTATATGACCTAATCGTCTGTGCCACGTCGTACTCGAAGCTTTGACTGCCGCCGCTAGTAGTTGCTGAGACTTCACAATGTTTAATTTATATACTTCGTTTTCTAACCTTGCTTCACCGATGCAATCATTCTGTGAGTTGTATATGAAGCATCCCTTATGAGTGAATGTCACATTGTTTCCACTTCCAATTATACGACTTACTGATAGCAAATTTGTGGTGAGGTTAGGCACGCATAAGACATTGTTGACCTGTATATCATACTGCTTGTTTCCAACTGCAGTCGTAACTTGCAAGTCTCCCGAACATTCTACTTCTACAGTTGTTCGATTAGCCACTATTATTTCTTTAGTTGTCGGTTGATACGAAATGTTTGTTAACATAATTTTATCCGACACTAAATGAGTACTCGCGCCCGAATCAACGTACCAGTCGTCTTGACTGAATTTACTCGTTAAGAATACTGCGCTGAATGCGTTCATCTTAGCCTTTGTCGAGTTTCCTGAAGGACATTGGTTCTTGTAATGCCCTATTTCTTTGCACTTGTAGCAACGAATAACTTTTGACGTTTTGCTTGTAGACGCCTGACGATGCAATTCGTTGTCTTTATGCTTGGAGTTTGAATTTGTTTTACTGTTACCTCCAACTCGTTTATAATGACTTTTCGCGATGAATGCTCCTTCTGATTTCACCTCGAAATCTGTACTCATATCCAATAGTTTGGTTTTAATAGCATCTGCACCTATTGCCATACCAGAATGCTCAATGGCCATGATCATTGGGCTGAACTTCTCCGGAAGTCCCGCCAAAAGTAACGACCCGATCCATTCGTCGTTTATCTCGAAACCGGTTCCTTTAAGTTTTTGTGCTGTTTCCACGACTTGCGTGACGTAACTAGTCATGGACTCACACGTTTCCAAGCGAATAGAAATAAGATTCCTTAGCAAACTGATCTTGCGTGTGTAACCGGAGTCGTCAAACAATGACTTTAATTTCTTCCATAAACTTTGCACTGTTTTTTCACTTTTTATATGGACATAAAGAGATGGATCGATAGTCATAATAATCTTTGCTTTGGCTTTTTTGTCGTTTGTTTCATCTAGCGGTTGTTCGCTGTTCAAATCGACGCCTTCCAAGATGAGATAGTTTTCCACTGCGAACGCCCAATCATCATAATTCTCTCGTCCCTTTAACTTGGTAACGTTTACTGAGTAATTTCCTGCCATTTTATAACTGTGCACTATATAAAACTTGTCGAAAAATACTAAAATTGCGGGTCTGGGCCCATAACCTATTAAAACTTCAATGTGGCTTTCAACAGACTAAATATATATTTCACAGATAACTACAACTTAAGTCTTACCATAGATTATTTTCTTCTTTTCCAGTTGTAGGTGTTTTATGGTTAGGAAGATAAACACCCACTTCACATGTATTGTTTATTTTGTAGTTAGATAGAAGGAGAAATCACAGTAATAGCAAGATAGATTTAAGAGTATAGATTTAGAGAAACGATAGGATAGTAGAAGGTAAACAGTTAAGAGTTTGCGTAATAATATTATAAGCAACGCGGGCTTCGCGGCGGTGTATTAATTACGACTGTAGGTAGGTAGGTGTCTCCGCGAGCGCATCAACAGCCACTGGTCGGCGTGCGCGCGCGACGATGCATAGCTATGCCTATGCGTATGTACAAAACTAGCTAGCCCGCCGCATACTACCGAGTGTCATCCGGCTATGCTTGTGAATTTTAGTTTTATATGATTTTGTGATGTGGATGAATGTAAGTGCGATTTGTATGAGTGAACCAATTAGCCTCGGATTGTATGTAACGCTTATTATGGAACAATGGATTAATCGCTAACTTAATTGAACTTTGATTATCACTATACAGACACAGTGGCATACTTTCATTTAACGCAATCAATTCACCTAATATATTCCTTAGATATATTGCCTCTTTACAGGATTCCGATAGGGCCATGTACTCTGCCTCTGTACTGGAGAGTGCTACAGTTTTTTGTTTTTTAGATTCATAAGAAACAACTGATCCTGACATTATGAAACAAAACCCAGTATATGACCGTCTATCTAACATACAAGATGCCCAATCAGCATCAACAAAACCGTACAGATTACATCCGGTCTTCCTGTATACTAAACCATAACTAATAGTTTTCTTTAGGTATTTTAACAAACGTTTTAAATGTTTCCAATGAGTTTCATTAAAGCTATTATTATATTGACTCAAAAAACTTATACTATACGTAATATCTGGCCTGGTGAGTACAGACAAGTACATCAAACTGCCAATTAATTGTTGATAAGGATATTTTTCAACAAACTTATTGTTTACATTTTTTTTCAATTTTAAGTTAATTTCCATTGGAGTATCTGAATGTGAACAATCTAACATATTAAATTTCTTTAGAATAGTCTTTATAAATTGCTTTTGGTCAACAGTAATCCTATCTTTATAAACATTTACATGCATTCCCAGACACTGTTTTATCTGACCCAAGTCTTTTATTCTAAATTTTGCTACTAACTCATTTATCAACTCACCATAGGTATTTTGACAATTATAGAAAACAAAAAAATCATCTACAAATAATGCTACATAAATCTTCACATTGTGATCATTCTTTGTAAAAAGACATGGTTCATAGTCTGACCTTTTAAACTCTAACTTTAACAAACAATCTTCTACACGAGAGTACCAGGCTCTAGCTGACTGCTTGAGGCCATAGACAGCTTTCTTTAATTTTAGAACTTTGTTGTTACAATTTTTGAAATCTGCATTTTCTGGTATTTCCATATACACTGTTTCATGAAGAAATCCATTCAGGAATGCAGTGGGTACATCAAGGTGGTTCATTTTCAGACCTAGTTCAACACTTAAAGCTAACAATAATCTAAAGGTAGAATATCTCAAAACTGGTGAAAAAGTCTCATTAAAGTCTATGCCTTTTTTCTGGGTAAAGCCCTTTGCTACAAGTCTGGCCCTAAAACGCACTTCACCTTCACTGTTATATTTCTTTTTAAATACCCACATATTTTTCACAATCGTACCTTCTTTTGGCCTGTCCACAAGCTCCCAAGTGTCATTGTCCTTAAAAGATTTCAACTCTTCCTTCATTGCACATTGCCACTGTACTGCCTCAGGTCCACTCATAGCTTCATTTAGTGAAATCTGCTCACCTGTCACATCTTCCACACACATATTGGAATAACCATAATAATTTGGTTTTCTTATAGTACGCTTCTTTGGAAGATCCATAACCTGTGACTGAGTCACAATAGTTTCATCAGCTGGTGTCAGAGGATCATGGAAACTGTCTTCTGATTCACTTGATGTTTCATCTGGAACATAAGTTGCATCACTTGGATCATCTTCTATCACATCTGTGCTGTCTGACTTACTGTTCTCTGTGCACTCTGGTGGCTGTTGTTCCTCTATTAGTACAGTTGCTGGCGATCTGTCATTGGTGTCCTCCATGACTACCACATCTCTGGCAACAATGATCTTCTGTGACTGTGGGTCAAATAGACGGCAACCTTTGGTATTATCTGAGTAACCAACTAGAAACATCTTGTTTGCCTTCATGTCCCACTTTTTACGCTTGTCCTTGGGCACATGGACCATCACTGGGCTGCCAAAGATCCGCAAATGACTAACATTTGGCTTTCTGCCCGTCCACATTTCATAGGGTGTAATATCCCTATCTAGGCTTGCTGCTGGCGATCTATTCTTCAAATATGCAGCTGTGTTAACAGCCTCTGCCCAGAACTTTTTTTCAAAATTGGCATCAAATAGGAGACAGCGTGCCTTTTCAACAATAGACCTGTTATACCGCTCAGCCACTCCGTTCTGTTCAGGAGTATATGCAGTGGTTTTCTGATGTACTATACCACATTTTTTTAAATAGTCCACCATTTCGGTTGAACAGAACTCACCGCCATTATCAGATCTTAATGTTTTTATCTTCTTGGATTGTTGATTCTCAACTAACCTTTTGAACTCTTTAAAGTACTTGAATGTTTGATGTTTTGACTGAAGAAAATATACAAAACTCATTCGACTGTAGTCGTCAACAAAAATGAGAAAATAAGAAGCCATTCCAAGTGATTTATTTTCCATTGGTCCACATAGGTCCGTGTGGACCAAATCCAGCACATCCTGACTTCTGCTCATACTCACAGAGAATGGTAATCTTGTCTGTTTACCCTGGCAGCATACTGTACAGCTGGATTTGTCTATTTCACCACCTTTGTCTAGGAATGTTACGCCTTCAACTGCTCCATTTTGCATTTTGCATAGGTCCTTAAGATTTATATGACCTAATCGTCTGTGCCACGTCGTACTCGAAGCTTTGACTGCCGCCGCTAGTAGTTGCTGAGACTTCACAATGTTTAATTTATATACTTCGTTTTCTAACCTTGCTTCACCGATGCAATCATTCTGTGAGTTGTATATGAAGCATCCCTTATGAGTGAATGTCACATTGTTTCCACTTCCAATTATACGACTTACTGATAGCAAATTTGTGGTGAGGTTAGGCACGCATAAGACATTGTTGACCTGTATATCATACTGCTTGTTTCCAACTGCAGTCGTAACTTGCAAGTCTCCCGAACATTCTACTTCTACAGTTGTTCGATTAGCCACTATTATTTCTTTAGTTGTCGGTTGATACGAAATGTTTGTTAACATAATTTTATCCGACACTAAATGAGTACTCGCGCCCGAATCAACGTACCAGTCGTCTTGACTGAATTTACTCGTTAAGAATACTGCGCTGAATGCGTTCATCTTAGCCTTTGTCGAGTTTCCTGAAGGACATTGGTTCTTGTAATGCCCTATTTCTTTGCACTTGTAGCAACGAATAACTTTTGACGTTTTGCTTGTAGACGCCTGACGATGCAATTCGTTGTCTTTATGCTTGGAGTTTGAATTTGTTTTACTGTTACCTCCAACTCGTTTATAATGACTTTTCGCGATGAATGCTCCTTCTGATTTCACCTCGAAATCTGTACTCATATCCAATAGTTTGGTTTTAATAGCATCTGCACCTATTGCCATACCAGAATGCTCAATGGCCATGATCATTGGGCTGAACTTCTCCGGAAGTCCCGCCAAAAGTAACGACCCGATCCATTCGTCGTTTATCTCGAAACCGGTTCCTTTAAGTTTTTGTGCTGTTTCCACGACTTGCGTGACGTAACTAGTCATGGACTCACACGTTTCCAAGCGAATAGAAATAAGATTCCTTAGCAAACTGATCTTGCGTGTGTAACCGGAGTCGTCAAACAATGACTTTAATTTCTTCCATAAACTTTGCACTGTTTTTTCACTTTTTATATGGACATAAAGAGATGGATCGATAGTCATAATAATCTTTGCTTTGGCTTTTTTGTCGTTTGTTTCATCTAGCGGTTGTTCGCTGTTCAAATCGACGCCTTCCAAGATGAGATAGTTTTCCACTGCGAACGCCCAATCATCATAATTCTCTCGTCCCTTTAACTTGGTAACGTTTACTGAGTAATTTCCTGCCATTTTATAACTGTGCACTATATAAAACTTGTCGAAAAATACTAAAATTGCGGGTCTGGGCCCATAACCTAATATACGTATGCATTACATAATATAAATACGAGGAACAAACACAAATTTGTTGTACCTACAACAAGGCTCAAGAAAATAGGTGGCTCTTTCAGATGCCAATGTATACGCTTTTATAATAAACTACCAAGCCACGTTCAAGATCTAAGCCTTAATAAATTCAAATCATTCATTAAACGTAAGTTGTGCCAGAAAGCCTTTTATACTGTTAAGGATTATATTGAGGACAAAAAGGCTTGGGATTGAGTTGCTTCCAATTTTTACATTTTGAATGTTTTTATTATTATTATTTTTTTTTTCTATATACACATTGACATTAATTAATGAATTTTATATAAACATTGACATTTGCTTACTTTGTAAAGTATTATATTATTTTAATTATTGTGCATGTGAAGACAATGTGGGTCATTTTATGATTATTTTTTTTGTTTAATTTTTATTATTCTCTTTGTTCTGTTAGTTTTTTTTCTAGGTCTGGCAGTTTGAGGAATTTATGTGGCCTACCCAAATGTCCTTTCTTTGGTATTGTTCGTCGAATCGTTGAGCTCCTTAAGTTTTGAGTTGAGCTGCACGATTTCTGACAAATGCTTGCACTGACTGGACAGGTCCTCTCAATCTGTGTGGTTCTTTCCTCAAAAGACCATCTCAGACATTGATCTACATGGTCTTCATATAACCTGACCAAGATTATGTCTGGACTTTAAAAGAGACTGTGACCTCTGAGTTTGTTTCAGCCTTTCTTCTCAGAGTAGTCAGATAGGAAACGCCGACCTCATCTAGTTTTATAAAAAATATGAATGACGTGTAAAAGTGTTTGTGCAAACCTACTTACAAAATAAAAATCATTTATCATTTATCATTTAAAAATAAAAAGGACTTTGTTTGGTTATGATATTAAAGGCGATAAAGGATTAAAGGTGATAATAAAACTGATCATAAAAAGGCTTCGTACTTTTTTAACGTCCATACCATGTTGAAAACACCGGTTCTCGTCCGATCACCGAAGTTTAAGCAACATCGGGCGCGGTCAGTACTTGGATGGGTGACCGTCTGGGAACACCGCGTGACGTTGGCTATAAGCAGCGGGATTGTCCGAAAGGGTTACCGCTACCCCGGAACATAAAGGGCTAAGGAAGGAACACGGATGGGTTTTAGTCAGTAAGAGTCTGACACTCCCTTCCGCTCCACCCAGAGCGGGAGGAGTCATTGGATGAAAAAAAAAAAAAAAAGGTCGGAATCTTAAAAATATTGACCTATGCAGAACCAACGACACCGACTTCTGAAATTGAAGTTATTTTTCACTTTGTAGTGTTTTTATTGAAAGCCGGTTGTTTTTTTTTTTGTAAAAAGTTTTTATTATTTGTAGCGTGTTACAGTTAATATAATTATGTAGTTATATAATTGTGTAATTATGTACCTACCTACTTAGTAACTTAATGTCGAAATGTACTATCATCAATATTGAAACTTAATTAAGGCGTGTTCAAACTTAAGCGGTATTTGCAACCGTCTGTAGAGAAAACCGAGTGAGTATGCGGTAATAATTACTGTTCACACCAAAGCGGATTTCGCTATCCTTGTGGGTACAATACCGAGTTCGAGTTTTGCTCAGGCTCACTTCTACCCACAGCGGCAGCGAATACCGCTTAGTTTTGAATAGGCCTTAAATATGATGTGTGTGTATGTTTCTTTTTACATGAAACGTAATAAGAAAAAATATCTTATTTGTACAAGAAAACAACAGATTACGTTAAAAAAATTTAATTGTTTTCCTCGAACGTCACGATTATTGACTCAAATACCTACTTACACTTAACGGAAGCTACGATTACTTTAATTTCGGAAGTCGGTGTCGTTAGTTCTGCATTTTCGTTTATTGACACCGACTTCCGAAATTAAAGTTATTTATCACTTTGTAGTTTTTTTTTTGGAAGTCGGTTGTTCTTTTTTGTAAAAAAGTTTCTATTTTTCACTTTTTAGTGAGAGAGTTTGTAATTTATCTAAGTTACAATAGCCTAACGTCAACTGCTCATCACCTATTACAAAATATTGCTTTTCCTGATGCTGGGACGTTAATTCACCATACGCCACTCACCATATACGCATTATGACGAGCATAAATAGCTTAGCAACCATATTAAAGTAATCGAATCGCAACCCGTGAAATATTTATCATTGAGTAGTTCCGATGGCCGTCTGTGGTCTTCATCATCAGCTCCACTTTACCAAATGATGATTTCCGAGAGCAAATGCTCAAGTTACTCTAAAAAAAATATCCAAATCACTATAGGTTTGCCAATAAAATTTGAGGGTTTCCCTCGATTTCCATGGGATCCTCTCATCAGATTCCGACTTGCTGACGATGGGACCACCTTGGGAGTATACCCATTAAAACAAAAATATAATTTTCGAAATCGATTCACAATTGACGGAGAAATCGGTGAACATACAAAAAAAAACATGCAAAGTCCAACATTATTATAACCTCCTCCTTTATGGAAGTCGGTTAAAAAATTGAATTGTTTTCCTCGAACCTCTCGATGATTGACTCAAATACCTACTTACACTTAACGGAAGCTACGATTCGAGTTTTACCAATCATGTGATCCAGTTATTTTAGAGAATCAATTGTAGATTTGTGTTAATACGAATAGGTATATAAGTATAGGTGTATATCTAACAAAATAGTGCTACAAAGTGTGTGTGTGTGTGTAGGTAAGTCTCTAAGTGCTACTATATGTGGGTGTACACACAGCAAAAAAGTTCGGTTTACATTTCACACATAAGTACGGGTTATTGTCACTGTGTGCGTAAATTAATGAGTCGGTTGGTCGAGTATGGATAGCAAACGCTAAACTGTCTGTGTGCGCATGATATAGCCACATATACAAATAACTAATACACCAATGTATAGTAATCATAATTGAATGAGACCCAATATTACAACAATATAAGTATGTGTCCCATAGCCGGTCGGTGAAAGCACCTGGCATAGATAACGACTTAAACTTCGTGTCGTAAGTTCAAACCCCGGCTGAGGAAAATTGTTTTACAGGTTTTTATTTTTTGTCTTTTATTAAGACATCAACTAGGCGATGGAATGCGGGCGTCTTTTGTTCAATATCGCTTGTGTCATAGTGAATGAGCCAGCTTGTTTCGACTATTATACTTCTTACTGTAGTTGGCTTAAGGTTCAATTTCACATGGGCTATAATGTTAGCAAATAAAAAACTACGTGTAGCCAATACAGTAAGTAATGCAAACTATTATCCCCAAACTTTTGGACGAGTAGAACACTGCTGGTAACTTCTTTACCAGTTTATAAGACGACAAGGTTTTTTGTTCAATTAGAATAGATGTAAATATGTTTTCAAAGAATAAAAAAAAAAAAGTGAAATTGAAGGTGAAGTGAATCAACATGCTAGATAGTAAGAAATTATGAAAATTTCTAACTGCATAACAATAACATCACTTAACATATTTCATCACTAAAAATAACCACATTATCCTCTAAAGTTTTAGGGTTTTTATAAATTAAGGTGAAAGGTAAAAAAAAAGTTACAAAAATTGTGGGTAGTTATATCCTAAGCGGTCTAAATAAATTAGCTGAGAATTCCTTGCTCACAACTCAAACGTTGTAAATTACTCATCTATGAACGGGATTGATTCATTAGCAATTCAACTAGGTAATGATGTTTTAGGAAAATTATGATTACAAAACAAAAGTTTTGCGCACCCGAAGTTTGAACTTGAGACTTGAGATAACGAATGTTTCCTAAAACAATATCGGATGATAGTAGCTAAGGATCGCAATTTTTTTAGGAATTCTAGCTTTATGCTATATAAACAGACGCAGCTTTCCAGAGAATTGTTAAATGTTAAAATAAGTATTTTTTTTAAGCTTGCGATCTATCGGAGCATGGACAATGCGTCTCTAGTACTCAGATCAGTAATTATTGACTTAACCCTATGAGAAACCTCTAAAGAACCGTCGATCTGTCACTATACCTACATGGTGGAGGGCGCAACGGTTCTTACCTAATTGCTCCAATCAGTTGAATTGAGCTCAGGTTTCAAAACATGGCAAAACGGATTGATAATAACACCGCTGGGAGGGCGCCTACGAGCAACTTTTGTCTCAGCAACTAATTTGTCTGTCACATCATGTCAACGGGTTTGTATGAAAGTGCGCGCATCTAGCGATGCGACAAAGACAGCACTATCATAGAAACCCATCGACTTGATATGAGAGACAAATTGCCTAGAGCAACCAAAATCTAGGCATATTTCACAAGCCACTAAGTTTAACATCCCCGAACAACATTAAAAAACCGGCCAAGTGCGAGCTAGACTACATATAAAATAACGGCAAAAGAATCACGTCTGTTTTTAGTATTTGTTGTTATAGCGGCAACAGAAATACACATTCTGTGAAAATTTCAACTGTCTAGCTATCACGGTTCATGAGATACACCTGATGACAGACAGACAGACAGACGGACAGTGGAGTTTTAGTAATAGGGTCCCGTTTTTACCCTTTGGGCACAGAACCCTAAAAACTACATAAAATCTGCAGTGGGATATTAGCACGCTTCACTGAACCATTAAAGTGTAGCGTTCATAAAAGAACTCCGATGAATTCGGCAGAGTGGAGTAAGTACGTGCTCTTTATTGGGCGATGCAAAGAGATGTTTACTGCCGTCGCTCCTATCACTTATTGGATTTACCTATTGGCTGAACAAACATTTGTTAGAAAGTCGTATTAGAACTTTTTTTTTTAGTTTTGTTGCTTCATTGGCATGTTTTCTTGAGGACTTTATTAGTGTGTCAAGAGCTTTTCGTTAACTCTGAAGACAAATTGCTGGAGCAGTAAAGTTTCATTAGTGTTTTTCCTTAGTTTTATATTTATTTTCTTTGTAGCAAAAAATATTATTTGTTTTTTTACATGTCACGACACTTGTATCAATTACTTCACGTACGATGGTTCCGCGATTCCTAAGTTTAGTCTTGCAAGTGCTTTAAAGTAATTTTTTTTATCAGTGCTGCAGTGTGATTATTAGTGACAACCGCAGCAGGCACTCTCGGTACCTTCCCTAAAAATAAAATTAAGATCTTGTTTATAAATAGCTTATTAAACATACATTTCATGACTTTAATTAAAGGCGACATCAATGTCAGTTCATAATAGAAAGAGAAAATGAATTAGCAGTTTATTTTGGGAAGCATCATTAAAATTTTCGCGAAACGAGTTGTTTACAGTTTTCTATATAGGTAATTATGTAGTAGGTAATTATGCTAATATTAAATGTGACATCAAAATACCAAAGCTAACTTTGATGCTATTAAGAGTTCCTGAACATTTGCACAGACACACGTTTCTACGGAAACGCACGAAACGCATGGAAATCGCGGCGGAATAAAACCGCCTTCGACAGATGAAGGCGGTTTTATTCCGCCGTGCGTTTCGAACAAGTGTAAAAAAATCGCTTCGAACTGATTCTTAGTGCAGTGCGGATAGACAATGTGTTTTGCAAAATTATTAGCGGTAGCCATTTTCATTTTTAGGATTCAGTTGAGCACCGTATTTGCGAACAGACGTATAAAAATTTCTTCCCGTTGAAAAAGGTATTAACAGTGCAAATACTTACGAAAATAGTGGTTGATACACATCATTATAAAGACAAAACTGTGAACTATATAATTGTGTGAAAATCTGGTGATAACTTTAACGATAAACTATAAAAAAAAGTGAAAACACTAGTGAGTACAATATTTATCTACCCCCACTGTCTCCTATCGTAAACAATAAAACGCGCCTACTTGTTTTATCATTGCAATAAGTTGCATTCTCTCTAATTTACTATCAAGGCATAAACAGGCCGCAAAGGATCAAATAGCGAAATGCCTCGGATTCCGAGATCACCACCTACAACTTCGGACTACAAAATATCCCATGCACAGTCTGAACCAGACGTGACAGCTCTAACTAGCCCCAAGAAATTGGAACTTAGTAACGTTTCCATCAGAACAAATAAGCGTCCACGTGTTGAAGATTCACCTTGCAGTGATTTCAACGCTTTCAAGCAGGAGATGGTTGACCTCTTGACTGAATGGAGACGGGACCAGGATTTGAAACTGACTAAAATTGCTGCGGACACGGCTAAACTTAAAGAACAAAACGAGGAGATTAAGAAAACATACCAGGAGATTGAAAAATCAATGAATTTCTTGAGTACAAAGTATGATGAGGTTAAGGTTAAACTAGACTTGATGGACAAGGAAAGAAAGGAGCAAAAGGAGTACATTATGTCTCTTGAGAAGAAGATCCAAGACTACGAGCTAAGTTCTCGCTCATCATGCATTGAGGTCAGAAATGTACCTGTTCTAGAAAAAGAAGAAAGGCATAACATCAATACCACTGTTTGTAACATTGGTAAAACAATTGGCATGAACATTGAGTCATCTGACTTGAGGGATTTGTACCGTATTCCCGGCAAACCTGGAACATGCGGGCCCATTATAGCCGAGTTTACGTCGGTCAACACAAAGTTTGATTTCCTCGCAAAAGTCCGATCATATAATAAAGACAAACCGTCTACAGAGAAACTGAGCTCTGAATCACTTGGCATCCCAGGGAAGCGTGCACCCATTTATATTGCTGAATTCCTAAACCAATCAGTAAAAACATTGTTTTATCACGCACGAGTTTTTGCAAAAAATAACTCTTTTAAATTCTGCTGGACAACGAATGGCAAAATTTTCCTACGCAAAGAAGTTGGTGCCAAACAGTATCGTGTTCTATCAGAAGACTGTCTTACGAAAATAATCCAGGAACAATGACTAGATAGGTTTATAACTTGCAACACACTTGAGTATTGCTACTTTTGTTATTTTTATGTATCTTGCCTAGCAATAGGTGCTATACTAATTAATTTTACAACCATTATATGCCTGCATGGTACTTTTAATTTCTACTGTTTAAGTTTTTTAAATATTTTGTTAAATCCAATTAAAATCATTACACTCAACATACAAAACACACTTTATATACACAAGCAACTAATTACTCACCGTAAACAACAAACATACAAAGTAAAAAATGTGATCACCTGTCAACTGCTTCGCTATCTTACCTTTATACCACCTGTAGTGTTGTGGACTTGTGGTATCGTGGTTTCTTATTTCAGTGAAATGCTTGGCAATGTTTATTTTTGTTACTTATGGCGAACATAGATAACATAATCACGGAACTTGATGCTTTTCAAGTATCTAAGTCATATGCCTGCTTACCTGACCAATGTACTAAAATACTCAGTGTTACTGGAAGTACTTTCAATATTTTGCACATGAATATCAGAAGTCTTAATAAGAACTTTGACGAATTACAGGCATTTTTAGCGGTAATAAAACTGAAATGTGACGTCATAATACTGTCGGAATGCTGGCTCAGAACTATATCCGCTATTCCTACTCTACAGGGTTACTCGTCTTTCCAGTCGTCAAATCCCTACAACCAAAATGACGGCGTAGTTATCTTCGCAAAGGACGGCGTGAACTGCTCCGTTACTGAGCCCTGTCTTGACGAAGCAAGTGGCCTACTTTGCACTATTGACAACCTTATAGCTATACTTGCTGTTTATAGATCTCCATCATTTACGAATATAGACAAGTTTATGAATAGCTTGGATGGAGTCTTGTCACAGCTATCCGCCTTTAATAAAATTGCTTTGATTGGAGATATCAATATTGACATAAAACAAAACAATCTGGATCGTTTTTCCAATTCATATCTTACACTTACATCTTCCCATGGTCTACTTCCAGCTCACCTATCACCTACAAGACTTAATAACTGCCTAGACCACGTAATCCTGAAATCTAACCAAATGACTACGACCTTAATTATAGAAAGTACCGTCACTGATCATGCCGCGGTTTTGTTATCTGTACCATATAAACCTCAAAAATCTCAAATAAATCGTACAAAAACTCGCATTGATTACTCGGCTGTTGTGGAAGTCATTGAAACAACAGATTTTTCTGGAATTATGTCCACTAATGACGCAAACGAGGCTGCTGATGGGTTCATTGAAATTATTACATCTATACTTAGAGTCCACACGTCCATCGTGAAAATTCCCCGTAAAAGAAGAAACATAAAACCATGGATAACGCCTGGCTTGATGCGCTGTATTAATAACCGGGACAAGATGCACTATAACCTAAAAAAATCCCCAAATAATATTACTTTACAAGTAACGTATAACCGATATCGTAATTTTTGCACTGACTTATTCCGGAAACTGAGGATTGCGTACGAGAAAGATGAATTCAAAAAATCGAAGAATAATCCAAAGGCGACGTGGAATGTCATTAAAAGCATAACCCATACAAACACTACTAAAATACTGTGTACCGATCTTCTCAAAATATGTGGCAGCCCAGAGGATTCGGTCAACTTGGTAAACCGTCACTTTGCGGAAGTTGGCTCCACATTGGCGGAAAAAATACTTTCAGAACAACCCCAAATCCCAGATTCTCCGTATTGTCCTGGTTCTCAATGTAATTCTTTTGTTCTGCAAGAGGTGGATGAGACTGACGTAGAGAAAGTCATCCTGACTCTTCGCACTGACACCGCCGTTGGGTGGGACAATATCTCAACTCAGACGATTAAAGCCTCGCGTAAGTTTCTAATCCCAGTAATACAACATATTTGTAACCTTTCGATTAATACCGGTGTTTTTCCCAAAGCTTTCAAAAAAGCGCTTATTCACCCAATCCACAAGTCAGGCGACAAAGACTGCATCAACAATTATAGACCTATTTCTGTGCTTTCTGCGATGTCTAAGATATTAGAGAAAATCCTAAACAATAAGCTAATGAATTACTTATACGCTTATAACATCATAGCACCAAATCAATTCGGGTTCATATCGGGTAGGTCTACAGAGGATGCCGTGACTGGTTTAAGTGATCTCCTATCACGCAATTTGGATCAGGGTAAAAAATGCCTTGGTATCTTTCTGGACCTATCTAAAGCATTCGACACAGTCTCAATCCCTAAACTTCTACTTAAACTTGAGAATATCGGTGTACGAGGAATTCCACTAAATTTATTTAAAAGCTATCTCACTGAGAGAATGCAAAGTGTGATTATAAATAATTACATGAGCAACGAGCAACCTTTAGGTAATTACGGAGTACCACAGGGAAGTATCCTGGGACCGACGCTTTTTCTAATATATATTAACCAGTTAAGCTTACTAACACTTACAAATTGTAATATTTTTAGTTACGCAGATGACACAGCGCTTATCGTGCACGGCCCAGATTGGAATGAAACGAAACGTCACGCTGAGAATTGTCTTATCACGGTATCAAACTGGCTCGCTACTAATCTTCTTACTCTTAATGTCGAAAAAACTAAATTTATTCCTTTTTCTACAAGTAAGAAGAGTCAGCCTCTGCAGGATTTTGATATTAAATACCACAGCTGCCACTTGAAGCCTGAATGTACTTGTCCATCCTTGAGTAAAGGGTCACATATTAAATATCTCGGAGTAGTAATAGATGAGCATCTGAACTGGCACAAACATATTATATCACTTACTTACTTAATTTATATCTTTAAGCTACTTAGAAACTCAGCAGACATCGATACACTCAAAACTGTCTACTATTCCTTGTGCCAGTCACTACTGACATACTGTGTGACTGCCTGGGGGGGAGCTACAAAAACATCCCTTCTACCACTGGAGAGGGCTCAAAGAGCTGTTCTGAAGGTGATGCTACGCAAACCGTTTAGATATCCGACTCAACAATTATATCAGGACTCCAAGTTGCTCACTGTCAGACAACTCTTTGTTTTCCGAGCTACTCTACGCAAACACGAATCCGTCCCATCAAGAAAAGTACTCCATACTCGACGTAGGTCTGCTCGAGTATGTCAAGTTGAGCGTTACAGGACCACATTTGCTGCCCACCAATATTTCATCCTAAGTTCTAGATTATACAACAAGCTACAAAACAAATTAACAATAAATATTCTGAACCCTTTCGAATTAAAAAGAAGACTGTTAAATTTCCTCCTAAATTTAAATTACTGCGATACAGAGGAACTTATTTTTTCTACAAATTTCAACTAAAATACCTAACTTTTCATTTCCTTGACAGATATTCACCACACTCACACACACAAACAAACACACACACACACACACACACACACACACACACACAAAACACTCCCCACAATTAGTTTTAAAGCCCCTTCAATAAATATGTATGTTAGCATCAGAGTTATTACACAGTTATAAATTTTTGTAAAACGTGTCAATCCTATAAAAGTACACTGTCCTTCAAGATACAGGATTTTCCTAGTTTGAAGGGCAGGGGCCTTCTTAAATGTAATAGCCATACCCATGCCTTATTGAATTAACACTGATGTTACCTAGGCTAAGTCTTTTTAGTAAATAAATGATTACTGATTACTGATTTGAGAGGCCAAGAAACCACAAAAAAGCAAAGATAAATTTAGGATGCATCCCTTGTTTATTGAACAATATTTTAACGTTAAATTTTTGAAGCCGGGTAATATCCTGAAAATGTATAATAATATTATCAATTAAATGTACTGTATCTGTGTTCTCGTAGTCCACAAACGCTAAGCAGAGAGGCAGGTACTTATACTCTTCGGTCTTCTGTACCCTGCCGCAGCGTATGTAAGTGGCCTACGGCACTAAAGCCTTTACGGAATCCGGCTTCCAGCCTCCCGAACAGGGACGCTCATTATCGCCCTTCTTAAAGAAAAATCCACCACACCTGTTCCATGCCTGTAGTGTTTTACCCTCTAGTATGACGGAACCAAACAGCTTCTGAAGGGCTTTAAGAAATCGTATATGTAGTTCGGAAGACAAAACTATAATTTGGTATCTTGGAACTGATCTGATGATGGACCCAGGAGGTGTATATGATGGGTGTATGGGATGTCTTCGGCATAGTGTCGGGTCCACCTAGCTCTTAGGTCGTTTGCCAGTCTTAACGGACTTACTGGTTCACGTGTATAGGTACCTAATTGTTCATAGAACCTCGCGATCTCTCTCAATAGTCCAGGTTTGGCGGATACGATTCTGCCATCCATCGGTCTTCAGTTTCGCAAGCTGGCTCAATAAAACTGCTCAGACCTGGGTTGGTGGTTCCGACGTCGCAACTCCAAATTGCCCACTCGCAGCTTATCATCGTCTCTTTTCTCTAGTTTCGCGTTGAAGTTTATGTTAAACAAATAACAACAACAACAGAAACAACCGACTTCCAAAAAAGACATTAATTTCTAATAAAAAATGTCGTAGCATGTTTTGATTATTAGCTTTGGCGCTCAGCTTTGCAGCCGTATCGGGCTATAGCCAGTTTTTAAAAGTACCTCCCGGAACATTGAGTCTCTTAGCCCCATTATGTCACTGGGTGGGTGAATTTAGTTTACGTATAACTTATTTTATGTACTACCTAGTTTTGTTTAGTTTAGTCTGTTTTGATTTTGTTTTAACTAATTTGTTTGTTTTAATTTATTTTAACTGATTTATTAAGTTCTAATCAGTTTAACTTATACACACACACAACACACACACGCACACATACACATTCACAGTCTTTTATTTCTATTTTTTGTTAATTACGACTACTATTTGTGTGCATGCAGAGTTTACCTATTAAGTGATTGTTACACTTTACTCCGATTTGTTGCTTTGTTAAATCGCTTATATTAGTGTATACAATTGTTGGTGAACCAATTAAATAAATAAATAGCACCACGCATTTTCATATAAAAAGCGACATGCTTTGCACTCCTTACAAAATGGATGAAAATCGGTGTCAGCTCATTTCATGATAATAAGGATAAGAATTCGTTTAGAAGGAAATATATCCCATAATTAGTAATTGCTATTCAAACGTACCTGACAGGCATCCTTCCCGCCTTCCGGGTAGCCGGCACAGATCATGCCTTCCGTCACGTTAAGATCTCTGTGCTCCAGCCACTGGTTGCATAGGTCGCGGTTGAGAACTGGTACCTCCACCTCATTCACTGCTGGCTCGTATTCTGATACTGTAGGCAAACAATAAAGATTATTACCTAGGCCTACTGCACACGGTTAGTTTTGGCACATCGAACTAGTAGTATGATGATAATATGAGACTGTTGATGGATACGAATCCCACGGGATGTATTATACAGGAAATAAAATCACTATTTTGTGTCCGTTACTGATTGTTCGATTTATTAGGAAAAGCATTAAAATATATATACATAAAGTAGGTTACTTGTGGTGGGCGCGATAGCTTATACAGCGAATGTAAACAAGGAATCGGCGAATAAGCAAATGGTTGGGTAAAAACTAAAACAATAGATATGTTATGGGCCAAGTGATTCATGCGGGCAGTATTCATAATGCCCAGCCATATCGGGCCAAGTGATTAATTACAATCTAAACTCACCTATTTATCACATTGCCCGGGCATTATGAATATGGCTACATAATGATCGGGCAATGTGATTAATAGGTAAATTTTTACGTGGTGCGCTGCGGTGCGGGGCCGGAAACAAACACGTGACGCGCGCTAACCAATCAGAGACCGAAACGGGGCAGCGCGGGGCTGTTAGACGTAGTCGACGGCCCCTATTTCTGTGAAAAGGGTTTAAAGTAACCTAACCTAACCTTACCTCGGGATGCCCATCGCTCGCTTTGCTCGCTCACTTCAGCCGCCATCATCCCCTTCGAACCTAACCTGTCCGAGTCGGGGTGCCCCAAGAACATGCTTTACATCACTCTGCCCAATAGGCACTGGGCATTATAAATAATGCCCGGGCAATGTGATAAATTGATTGGTTATAATCACATTGCCCGCTCTTATTGAGCATTATTCATATTGCCCGGGCATTATGAATAATGCCCGATTAATCACTTAGCCCATGACAGATACATTTCATGTGGCGATGCTCGTAAGTACATCCTGCCAACTTCTTATATAAAAAAACGACAAATAACATGTAAAACGTGCTAAAGTAAAAATATGTAAAGAAAGTTAGAATATTCTGTGTTCGCCGCTGAATGGCATTGGCGATGTTTCGCTGTCCACCTAATTGTTGCTGTTAGGAAGATGTCCGATGACCTCTTCTATTGTCTGTTCATCTGCCTTTGTTTGTCTATCCTTAGGAAGACGCTGTTGAGTATGAGCTGGTACCATGTCAATCTCTTCCTTGTGAGCTTGCGTTAATACTCTGCTTACTTGAGGTACCCGGAGGCAGCGTGTTTATTTTAAAGGATACCCATGTAGCGAATATTATTGCACAGGTTATTATGAAACCGTACAGGACGTCCGCCGATTTAACCATTTGGATGTCTTGTTGTTCTTTAACAAGTTTAATTTTTACCGGACATCCAAAAAGGAGGAGATTATACGTTCGACTGTGTATGTTTTTTTTTATGTACCTAAGTACATGTGTGATATTTGATGGATCAAAAATTTCTTTAGTTGACAATTTGTTCTGGTTTCACGTGAAATAATTTTAATATTCCTAGTAATCTATTCCCCAAATTGCTGATATTGTACAGACGCCAACACATCAAGCTACCCGAAACTGTCAAATGTTTCCGATGAACTTTGAACCTTTTTTTTTTTTTTTTTTTAGGATGTGAAATCATCAAATGACCCCTCCCGCTCTGGGTGGAGCGGAAGGGAGTGTCAGACTCTTACTGACTAAAACCCATCCGTGTTCCTTCCTTAGCCCTTTATGTTCCGGGGCAGCGGTAACCCTTTCGGACAATCCCGCTGCCCCGGCAGGCTTCGGCCCTAACGGGCCCCTCCATGTCTGCTGACATATCTTAGAGGCGCGCGTGGAACACATACGCGCCGTCCGGCACGGGCCTGGTCCTGATCGGACGGCGAGCTACCCATTACTCGCCGTCCGCAGGCCCGCGCCTACGGTAGCCGGGAGTCGTCACGCGGCGGCTGGGACGGGCGGCTCTCTCCGCTCTCTCCCTCGCCCATCCCGCCACCTCCTTCGCTAGCATGACTGCTTCGCAGAAGGAAGTGACTGCCTCCCACTCCCTCTCGCCCCGGACCATGGCTTGGACCAGGGCCGGGCGCGAGAGGTCGCCGCCGCTGCCGATCGCCTCTACGAGGACACGGCGGTGCTCTGCCCAAGCGGGACAGACCTCCACCGTGTGCACCACCGTGTCCTCTGGGTGATCCTCGCAGTGGTGACACCCGGGCGTTTCCTCCCGCCTGATGATGTGCAGGAACCTCCCGAAACATCCGTGTCCGGTGAGGACCTGCGTCAGGCGGTAGGTGAGGGCGCCGTGACGCCTCTCTAGCCACTCCTCAAAGAGGGGCCTTACCGCCGCTATCGCGGCGTGCCCTGCGCTGGGTTGCGACAGTCGCGCTTTCCATGCCGCCATGAGATCGCGCCGGAGGTCCGTCCGCTCCGCAGCAATTTGCCGCGGAAGCGGGTTTTCCCCCCGGCGTAGTGCCTCCGCGCGCCACTCAAAGAGGCGCGCGAGGACTATCGCCTCCAGATCCCATGGCGGCAGTCCGGCAAGGAGGCTTGCCGCCTCGCGCGAGATCGTGCGGTACCCCCGTATCAGCCGTATGGCTACCACCTTTTGGGGCGCGTTCAAGTAGTGGGCGGCTCGAAGCCGCAGTGAACGCGCCCACACCGGGGCGCCATACACGGCCATGGACCGCACGACCCCCGCGTAAAGCCTCCGGCAGGAGGCGTTTGGCCCCCTCAGGTTGGGCAGGAGCCGCTTGAAAGCGGCCCCAGCCCGTTCCAGTTTGGGGGCCAAACGTCGGAAGTGCTCCACGAAGTTCCACCGGCTGTCGAGGACGAGACCCAGGTATTTCAACGTCGTCTCGACGCCGATGTGAACCCCTCCTACCGTCAGTTGGGATCCCGATGGTGGCCCGTTCCGAAGCCCATGAAATGTCATGGCCTCGGACTTGTGCAGAGCCACCTCGAGACCCAACTGCCGGATCCTCTCCACGACTATCGCAACCCCGCGTGTCATTACGTCGGCCGCCGCCTGATGCGACCTCCCCTGCGCCAGGACCAGCGTGTCGTCAGCGTAGCAAACTACGCTGACGCCATCAGGGAGGTCTGCCCGCAGCACCCAGTCGTAACCGATGTCCCACAGGAGCGGCCCCAAGACCGATCCCTGTGGGACACCGCACGACATCGAACTTTGTACCTAAATTATGCTTTAGCGATAAAGTTGAAAATCTATTAGAGACATTTGACACATTGTAGTAGCTTGATGTGCTGGTGTCTATGCAAGCATGCATTGATCCCCGAAAGCGTACTATCTCTGAAGTCTTGATGTTGATCTTCGCATTATAAGTTGACCAAACTGACTGGTATAAGGAATTTTTCAAATCTGGTATGTATTTCATCTAATTTCCGGCCTTCTTCTCCCTCAGCAAAACTTTCCCATTTTCCACTGGTGTGAAACCTTATTTTATTTGTCATATGTGTAGAGCCAGTCAAAAACTTCGCTTAATTGGCCCTTTTTCCCAGATACCGGATCATCTAATAGGCTTGCGAGTAAAAGTTGTTGCATTCATCAATCCAGCTGCGGAGTATTCCTGTACTTCGAGTCCCGCACGACTGTATTCCACGTCGCTGGTTGCTGAACTTCGTGGCCACCTTCGCCTGTGTCCAGGAAACTACGATCTCAAACTATTTTTAGTGATCACTTAAGCTCTATGGCCTTTTTTATATCAGGACAGCTAGTAAGTAGCTAATGTATTTTAGATTGAATTCCTTTTAAAATCTGTGCAAATTAGTTCTAACGAGCCTAAAAACCGATTGCAATAGATTCGATAGTTCGTGAAATTCGTTATAAAATATCCTAAAAGAAACTCTGACATTGATACACTCTTCTGATTTCTCGTCTTGTTAATACATTTTTACAGCTGCAATATTGTTTAGTAACTAATAACCGTGTTTTGTATTTTAATATTTTTTTTACGTTTCATATTTATAACTAGCGACCCGCCCCGGCTTCGCACGGGTGCAATGTAAATACTAATGTGGGGCAGTGTGGAGTGATTAATAATATTATGATTATGATTAGTCTAGACTACAGGATATCTTTTTATACCTAAGTATACAATATTTACAGCTGTTATTAGGGTTCCGTACAAAAATGGCAAAACGGAACCCTTATGGTAAGACTCAGTCTTTCTGTCTGTCACAGTTGGATATCTCAAGAACTACTAATGCTATCAACTTGGGAATAGTTTTAGATGACTTTTGCTCAACTATTTTGCAAATAAGAAAGAAGTAAAAATAAAAATATGTATATTTTTGCAACAGGGACTGAAAGAGGGTCTGAAAAATTCGAAGTGGGGCTACTAGGGCATGTGGGGTATCACATGAAAGCGCAGTTTGCACATTCTCAAACATTTCTTTCTTTTTTTTTAGGCCGCATAGTTTTCGACTTTTGATGAAATATTAAAAAAATTCCGTTCCCCCCTCTTATCTCCGAAGTTCGCAGAGAGAAAAATCTGAAATTATTCTATGTGATAGAAGTTTATGTAAAGATTACAGGAAAAATAAAACGAAATCTCTAAATAGCACACTTTTCCAGAAATCATAAACAAAAGTTACACTAGTTCCACTATTGGTCAAGAGATGGCGCTGACGTAAAATGACGTATATATGTCTATAACTATCCCAAGAAAAGTCATACTATCTGATTGTTGTATTTGTTGATCTTTATAAGTGATGTTTAATTCCATTTTTTCCAGTTTTTGTTACGAAATTGTACATATTTGGTTTTGCCTATGTTAGGTTTGAGGTTATTCTTTTCCATCCAAGTCATTACTTTGCTTACAGTACTATTTATTTCCTCATTATAATTTTCTTTAGTTTTAGGGATAATTACGGACACATCGTCGGCAAAGAGTATGCAGGTATGATCAGTTACTTCTGTTAGGTCATTGATATATATCAGAAAAAGTGGGGGGCCTAAAATACTGCCCTGTGGAACGCCTGTGCAATTGTAACTGTGGATTTAAATTTCAGTTCACCGTCTTGATTTGGTTTATCCACAGCAATTTCTACAAATTGCGATCTGTTTGTAAGGTAACTTTTTAACCATGTATTTGCCTTACCGCGTATTCCATATTTATCACATTTTTAGTAGTAGCTCGTGCGATACAAAGTAAAGGCTTTTGACATGTCAAAAAATACAACAGTTGTCGGGATTTTCTGCTCAATATGTTTAGTAACTAGGTTTATTAAGTTAAATGCCGCTGTGGTTGTCGATTTCCTTTTTTGGAATCCATGCTGTTCTTGTTTCAAAATTTGGAACTTATCAATAAAATTTATCAATCGCGTATGCATGACCTTCTCGTAAATTTTAGCAAAGATAGGCAATAGGGCTATCGGTCTGTAATAATCAACAAATTTTTTATTACATTTTTTATGTATTGGTTTAATAGCTGTCATTTTCAATTTCTCAGGAAACACTCCCGTGGATAATGATAAGTCTATTAGATGTACGAGTACCGGAGTAATAATAGGACATATGTATTTTATAATTTTTGTAGGTATTTGATCATAACCTGTTGAATTTGTATCCCTGAGTGATTTTATAACTTTTTGTATTTCGCCATCATTAGTGCCCCATCAAAAAAATACTAGAATTAATTGGATCAATATCATAATTATTAATGTTAATGTCGAAGTCGTTGTTCGTCAAATTGATATAATAGTCATTTACATAATTGGCAATGGCCGTAGGGCTTGTTAGTGGTCCGGTTTCAGTTTCTATCTCCTTAATGTTTGATTCCTGAATTTGATTTTTATTTGAATTATATTTTATTAAGTCCCATGACGCCTTACATTTTGTGAAAGCGTAGAGGTGGAACCTTATTGTCTATTGGAATGGATATCATCTGAGCTGTTTCGTGATCCGACAGTCCCAGTGGTATAACCTCACATGTTGCATCCTTACAGTTACTTATTATTTGGTCCAAACATGAATTTCTTCTTGTTGGTCGTTTTATATGTAGTGATAATCCGAAACTATTTACAATCCTAGTCAATTCGTCGATGCATTATTTATTTCTGTAGATTTTTTTACTCAAAATGTCAATGTAAAGATCACCTACTATCACTAATTGTTTTTTTGATTTATTTCGAAGGTTGCTCAACATTACTTCTAAATTACGTAGGAAAACAAAGGGGTTTGAGCTAGGCGTACGATATAAGTCTATTATTATAATGTTATATTGTGAGAGTTCAATTCCAAAACACTCAAACTCATTTTCAGACGCATATTTTTTCAACTGTGTTAGTATTTTGTACTCAATGTGATTTAGGCAGAATATACAAACACCGCCTCGCTTTTTATTCTTTCTTGAGTACCAGTCTCCTAATTTGTAGTCATTTAAGATAACGCTGCTCTCCTCACCCGATTTTATAAAAGTCTCCGTCAAGCATACTACATCAATAATTAACCCTTCATTTAGAAACGAGTCGATAAACACAGATTATAACATATCGCTCAAGTTCAACACAAGACAACTCTATAGTGCGCTCGATTGAAAGATTAACTACATCTAAACGTTGTTTACATTTCAACTTGTTTGAAACAAGAACTAAAGAGCCACCGCGAATAGCACTTTTTCTCACAAATGCACTCTGCACGGTAAAGTTATCATCATTGATAAACACTACTTCATGTTCTTTCAACCAGTGTTCAGTCAAACATAACACCTGAACATCATAGTTCTCCATAAATAAACTTAATTCTAGCTCTTTGCCGGACAGACCCTGCATATTTTGATGTACAACATTCAACATATGCGGCTGACCCGTTGTCGCACATCTAACAGTCGATCGCAATTTCTAGAAGTTCTTTTTTACTTCTTAAGCCTGCAATATTTTGATGAAGAACATTTAATGAGTGTTGCCACTCATTAAATGTTCTTCTGTTTATTATTATTAGTTCTGTTTATGGAATTTACGTCTTTAACCTTACTTAGCTCTTTATCATACAGGTTTTTTAATGGTTGATCACAGATCGTTTTATGTAAAGTATTACTAGTATCTGCGAAAAAAGGTATTATTCGCATTTGGGGTGCTTTTATAGTTATATGATCTTGTTGGTCGGTAAGTAAGCTTTGTTTCCAGGTTTGTAGTAATATATGAGGACTTCGTAACAAAAACTGGAAAAAAATGGAATTAAACATCACTTATAAAGATCAACAAATACAACAATCAGATAGTATGACTTTTCTTGGGATAGTTATAGATGAGAGGTGTTCCTGGATTGGTCATATTGATATGATATGTGGAAAACTCAGTAAGTTTGCTTATGTTCTATGGCGTATATCTAACCTAACAAGTAGACATGCCACATTACAGGCTTATCATGCATATGTTGGTTCAGTACTGCGTTATGGTATACTGGTATGGGGCAACTCGGTGCATCTCAGAAGAGCTTTCGTCGCACAAAAGAGGTGTATACGTGCGATTTGTAATGTAGACCCACTTACATCCTGTAAACCACTATTTAAAAAACTTAGAATACTTACATTAACTGGTATTTATATTGAGGAAATATGTAAATTTACCAAATCTCACCCTGAGATGTTTGAAAAACTGGGAGACAGATGTAAGTTCAAAACTAGATATCCTAAAAGGTTAATTATACCTGGAACGAAAACGGAACTATATAGGCGAAGTTGCTATCCTATGTGTGCTCAGATTTATAACAAGATTCCTAACCAAATTAAAGAACTTCCAATGGTCCGCTTCAGAAGGGCATTACACAGGTGGCTAATTGAGAATCCCTTCTATACTATAAAAGAATTCCTTCAGTCTAAATTAAAATGATCTAATTGTACTTAAACCAAAATTTGCATGTCATTATGTTATGATTGAATATGTTAAGCTACTATTATACTACCATTGTAAGAACTTTTGTAACCATATTTATCTGCAAATAAATCTTTGACTTTGTAAAACTGCAATATTGTACACCGCAGTCCAGTGTTAAAATTCCCTGACGAATATAGGGCTCGCTGATGAAAAATTAAAAACATGATGGTACGGAACCCTCGGTGCGGGAGTCCGACTCGCTTTTGGCCGGTTTTTTTTTTAAGAGACAGTTCAAACATGTTTTCTTTAAAGGTTACTCTCGAAAGCGCGACATATTACTGGCCGTCTGAGAATCACTCAACGCTCAAATCTAAGCCTGCAACGTTGAATGTTCTATGTTCTATGTTCTATGTTATGGGTTTGGTTTCCGCACTTAGTCCTTCAGTGGACCATTGTGCGTGGGCCATGGCGGCCGTTGGCGGTTATTCCAACCAGCCCACCTCCCTCCAGAAGCTGATTAGGTCTCCTGGTCTTTTGAGAACATCTGTGTACGATCTGGGTGTCCCGAGGGTTTGTGTCCTGATCTGGGTGACGCCTGTGCACTCAAAGAGCACATGCGCAATGGTTTCATCAGCCACCATGCAAGCTCTGCACAGGGGGCTGTCCGTTATGCCTATAGTGTGAAAGTGTTTGTTTAGCGTGCAGTGTCCCGTGATGGTCCCCGTCACCAGGCGCAGGCCTTTCCTGTCCAATCGTAGTAAGCGACTGCTTAGCTTGCCATCCAGTGATGGCATAGCTTCCTTGGACTGCCTGCAGCCTGGTGACGACGTCCACCAGCTTTCTGCTTGTGTGTGGGTGTACTCCTGTAGCCACCTGCGTAGTTGGTTGAAGGGGATGGGCACGATAGGTTCCGGTCCACAGACTGGCATGCTCGATGCCCTTCTGGCCAGCTCGTCAGCTGCGTCGTTACCTAGCGATCCACTGTGTCCTTTTATCCATTGTAGTGTCACTATATTGCGGTTCAATACAGTTGCCTGTTCAAGCGCATTGTGACATTCTAGTATTAGTTTCGATGTGATGCATTTTTTATCTAAGGATTGGAGGACTGAGGCGCTGTCAGAGAGTATGCGAATATGGGTGTCCGCAACTCCTCTGGCTGCTATGGCATAAGCCGCTTGTGTTATGCCCACACACTCCGCCTGGTAGACCGTGTTGCGCCTTCCCAGCGGTTTGGATATTCTTATGTTGAGGTCGTGTGAGAAGACTCCGACTCCAGTTCCGCAGTCGGTCTTTGAACCGTCAGTGTAAATTCTCAGTTCCTTCGAACCTGAGTAGTCGTACTGCTCCTCTTTAAGCACTATGTTGTAGTGCTTTTGGAAGCAGTATTGTTTCGGGGCTTTGTCGCAGGGTGATGCCATCATTGGCTGCCATTTGATCGCATTTTCTTTTAAGCGTATGTGTTTGACCCTAGAGTCTTTGCTCAGGGTTCCTGATGTAGAGAGCCTGAAGGCAGCCAAGGCCGCTTCTTCCCGCACTACAAGGTGTAGAGGCGGTAGTCCGAGCATGGTCTGTAGGGCAGCAGTGGGTGTAGTTCTCATGCAGCCGGTGATTGCCACACACGCGAACCGCTGCAGCTTTTCAAGGTCTTTTTGGGCTGTGCTCAGGTCTGTTCTGGGCCACCAGACTAGTGAGCCGTATGTGATGATTGGTCGGATAACTGTGGTGTATAGCCAGTGAGTGACCCTGGGGCTAATCCCCCAATTTTTTCCAAGCATTCGCTTGCATTGCCACAGTGATATGCTGGCTTTCGTAGTAATGTAGTTGGTGTGTTTTGCCCAATTCAGCTGTTTGTCCAAAAATATGCCGAGGTATTTGGTTTCCGTTGATAGGCTTAGGGTTGTACCAAAGAAACGCGGTAGTTGTAGTGTCGTCAGTTTCCTCTTTTTTGTAAAGAGAACCAATTCGGTTTTTGTGGGGTTCACTGATAGTTGGTGTTTACCACACCAATTTTCTATTATTTTCAGGGCCTGGCGCATTAGGTTGCACAGTGTGTTTTCGTGGGTGCCATTTATTATTATGGTTATGTCGTCGGCGTATCCTACGTTACTACGTTGAATGTTTGACCCTGTGACTTGCGCGCCCGCCGACCGCTGCCAACCGGGACGGACACTACGGCCCACCAGCCGCTCTGCCCCCGCTTTTTACCGACTTCCAAAAAGGAGGAGGTTAGGTACCTATATGTTCGACTTTATGTATGTTTTTTTTATCTCTGATATCTTCTAAGATATTCATTTTAAGGGGACTACAGGACCTGAAGACAAAAACGCAAGTTTTTTATTGCCTAAAAGTAGGTAGGTATATCGACTACAGTAAACAAAATCAGAAAATTATATGATATTCTTCAGGATAGGTATATACCTACTCGTACTAGTTGGATAGTGTGTTGAAAACATAATACAACTAATTTGATACGAAATAAAAAAATTATGAAGATACCTCTAAAAACTTTATTTTAACAAAAAAGACCACACTGATATACATACCTACAATAATTTTGATTTTTTGTCAGATTATTCTACAAGCAACATACTAAACCACTTAGTGTTTTCATTTTTTTGTCCAAATAATAGATTTTTTGTAAATAGATAATTTATTATTTATTTATTTATTTAATACTTCAAGAAGAAAGATGTACAGAGGCGGGCTTAATGCCATAGGCATTTTCTACCAGTCAACCTTTGGGTGATGCAGAGACAAGCAATGGTAGGTGCAATAATGAAAATTGAGGAATAAATATTTTAAATACAAAGATACGCATAAACCTATTAAAACTATGAATATAATATATACCTAATTACATATAAATATAAGCACAAATAAATATACATACATACATGAATATACTTACTAAAAAGAAATAAGACAAACAATGAGAAAATATTAGGTACCGTTGTGATGATACTGCCAGCTTCTTGCGAATGTGCTCGCGAACTTTAACTTTAAAGGATAATCGGTTGGTTGCCATCCTGATTTCCTGGGGGAGTGCATTCCACAGAGAAATAGACTGAACGAAGAAGGAAGAGTGAATGAAGTCTGTGCGGTGAGTGGGACATTGGAGAAGACGATTGTGTGATGAACGTAGATTTCTATTGTGGTTGGCGCAAATGTACTGAAAGTGGGGGGCTAGATAACCAGGGGAAGACGGAGAATCAAGAAATGAGAACAAGGTGGTCAGCGCCCTTAGCTCTACGCTGGCGTATGGGCAACCACTTTAGAAGCGACCGATGCGCAGAGACATGATCATATTTACGTAAATTGAAAACGAATCGAATGCAGTTATTGAGAAGACGGTCAAGTTTGTTGAGGAGATCTGCATTCAGGTCATAGTAGCACACATCACCATAATCGATGATAGGGAAAATAAGGGATTGCACAAGCATTGTCTTCGTACTTGATGATAATTGCTTCATATTTTGCAATAAATAACCAGGGTTGTGTCTTTCTTTTCTATGCAGTCCGACAATGACCGCGCTTTAGGTCATGCAGTCCCCTGTACCTACTTATAGGGCAATTTTGATCCGGGCGTTCTCAGTAGTTCGGTTTATTTAGTCCGGTCACCGGACTGGTGACGACGTTCGTTTAAGTTTCAATCGTCAGCTCTTGTCAAAATCTATCGATTGTATATAAACCATTAGTGTAAAATAGTGACAGTAAATATAATGTGTTAAAATAAAAACAATATCAAAAATATATAATGTCGGCCTATACGTGTCAAAAAGCCAAATCCAAATACCTACAAAGATCGTTTATATGGTTGGAAAGGGCTTCTCAAGAGCAATCGAATTGTACCAATAAAACACCATATGATCGAGTCAAGCAGTGCCGGGAACGTAAAAGAATGTATGCGGCCGAGTGTTTCAACCCCGTTACCTACGTAAACGTATTCACGTACAACACACGGCCGTGTCCATGACACATTCACACACACCCCGTTTTATTTTCGCGTACAATTTTTTTAAGAAAATTACTTACCCCAGTTCAAACACTATGTAAATGAATTCATGAATACCTACTTATACATTCTGAATTGGTTGTAATAACGTAAAAATATTTGAACAAGTAAAGTTTTTGTATAGGTACCCTGAAGATTAATGAAACTCCCTGACAGTATTATTAACGCAGGTAGAGCAAACAAATTGACTCACATTCTTTATCGTCCCGCTTGCCCCAGCCGATGACAGTGCACAGCGTGCCCGGCTTGAGCACGCGGTTGGCGGGCGGCAGGCATACTGGTGACACTTGCTCGTGGTAGCGGACTCGGACTGATAGCTGTATAGGACAAGGTTTAAGTTACACAGGGGATATATTGCGTAAAATTGCGTTCAATTCTATAAACGAAACTGCGTTAACACAATGTAAAGGTAAGTACGCTACCAGGCAGAAAAAAAAGGTTAAACCTCCAGTAGCATCGTACATTTGGCAAAGTGAGTGATTAACACCTATCGGGTTTAATATCTACTTGGCTTTATTTTAAGGCTTAGGCAAAGGTGCTGCTTTTAATATGGATGATAAGCTATTTATACGCTTTCTGGGAGGGAGGTCTATACAGCGGCTGATAGAAAAGGGACAGATGAAAAACACACAATTCTGATACCGTCGCCAAAACGCGATGAAGCGTTTATAAAGTTGTAGAATAGCTGATCATCGATAAGTACTAAAGTAGCATGTCTAACAAGGGTGCTTAGAAATAGTTAATTTTGTAGTTAGACGGTTTATACGCCTACCCAAGATATGTTGAATAATTACAGCAAATATGAGTTTAATATTCAAAAAAATGGCAAACCTGAAACAGCGCGATGTCATTATCGTGCGCGATGCCAGAGTTGTACTGCGGGTGCGGCGCCACGCGCTTGACCTTGACCTTCTGTCCGTAGTACGCGTGCGAGCGCCGCCGCGTGATGCCCAGCTGGATCGTCCAGCCGTTCACGTCCGTGTGGCTGTTAGGGTTATAGAGATGTAGGAAACACGATAATGGTAGTCTTAGGTTATGCGGCCATATTACCTACGTTAAGTTATTTATAGTATAAAACAAAGTCCGACCGAGTTCTTCTAAATTACACAATGGATGTTGATGCGGTTTCTACTATCCTTTAGAGAATTTAATCCGCAAGGTTTATGTCATAATCCTAATCATAATTATTTATTTGTCAGAATATGGTACCTACATTATAATGGTCTTAAGATTGGTCAATGGTGTGCAAATATTAGGTAGGTACATACATTTATTACAGGACAGATTATATATTAGGTTAGTCGATAGGTACGAGTATTATCATGGTATTACCATGTTATTGATTGCAGCCGTGAAAAGCAGGGGCGGGTCGCTAGTAATAAATACCTAACTAATTAGTAAGTACTAAGAACAAATTTGATTGCTTTTATCTAATTCCTACCTACCTAATTCATAATTTATGATAAATACCCCGATAGGTTGTTGTCATGTTAGTCAACTAACGACACCAGCTAACATTAGATTTTACAGCTGATTTACAGATCAGGGTTTGTAGAAAAAGCATGAGGTTATTAATTAAAATACAATAGTAGTGCAAAAGTAATAATTTTGCTGGAAAATTTAAAGATATCATGAAGAGACATGGTCAATTGGTCATACTCACTTCCCAACACAATGAGCGGCCGTCAGCACCCATTGGTCTGCGATGAGCACGCCGGCACAGTAGAACACCTCCTCTGGTCCGCCGAGGATGGCTGCTAAGAACGGCCAGTCGCCCGGAGACGCCTCCACTCCTCCCACAATACGCTTCGTCGCTACGCCTATCGTACGCCGCTTACCGCATTCTGGGGGCGAACAGCAGACCAGTGCGGGTTACATTCAACCGCAGATCAGTGGTAACACTTGCTCGACGAAAATCACCCATAGGTACCTACTGCTACGACACAAAGGCGATCTCAATGTGAAATGATTACCACTGGTATGCGGTTGAACTAGTAACTACATCGTCAAGATCAGAAACATAGGTAACTACTGTTAAAAAATATTTGCGAATGATTCGAAAACAAAAGTCAAACATCAGTATTTGAAGTGAAGCTCCGTTAAATAAGTAAAATTCTGACCGCTGTGATGTATTTGCGTATGTATATTTTTCCAAACCAACAATTGTGAACACAAAGTAAGCAAATAAATTTTATTTCAATTGTAATTTCTGCTTGTCTGCACAAATGCTGGGAAAACAAAATATAAATTTGTAAAGCTGAACTTCTCTATTCAACCCACTTGACGTCCGGCGCTCTCTAAATTGTTTAAGTAAAACCGTTTTCCCGAGACTGATAAACAATTTTTTCCGACTGTTTATGTTAGAAGATCCAGCGGATTTATTAGTTACTCTCAACTATTATCTTTGGATTGCCGTCGTGGTGAAAGGATTAGCCAATCAGCGTGGATAACTCACTGATTGCCCAGGGCGCGCTGGACGTATATTGGCTACGTAGATAGGTACGTCGCTCGGGGACGCTCCTATTTGGTGCTATTCCACAAACGATGGGACACTTATTATCATGTCCTACGTATCTTATCAGCTGCACGTTACAGGAACTGATTAACGCTAGTGATATTGCCAAACACGTAGCCGAATTCTGGGCCGAGTCCATTCAGATTGCCATCGACACGCTAAGAAGAAGAAGATTATTATCTGCAGAGCATAAAAAAATTTAGTTCTTAATGAACCGCTTTTAGTTCCATAATGCAGTGTATTAAATACGCCTTCTTTTTACTTTATGTTACCACACTAGTGCGGTAACGCCACAGATAACTGTTTACTAGTCGGACATGTGCGCTTTTTTTAATCTCATCAAAGAGACTTCATGTCAAAAGGAATCCGCGGGCCATATTTCACATTTTCTTTTAAATAGTCTAAATTAAATTGTCCTTGGTTCCAAAATGAACCAATTTACCTTAAATTGTCCGTGGTCCCTTCCGGAACCAAACGGAAATGACTCTGACTGGCGTTCTATTACCTAGGCACTGCTTATTCTCACTGAACTAATGTAATGCCAATAGTACTTTCTAATTCCAGACTAACTAAACTACAATTTGACTTATAACAATACTACGATCAGTCGAACATTATTTTGTGTTTATTATATTTTTTACAGGCGCGCTCATCGCTGGCGCGGCGCGCGGAAAAAACAAAGCCAGTGCGCCATTTTCCATAAATATTTGTTAAATAATTAATACAAGTCTGTTTTTTTTTTCTCGCAAGTGTCTTGAAAAACGTCGTATGAAACACGTGTGTGATGACCATCATAGTACACATGTGTCATAATGTGATTACTTTTTCACTAGTATTTTTCTGTCAAGTTTTATGACTCATATCCAAACATGGCCGTCAGGTAGGTATAATAATTATTTGCTGTAGGCATATTCTTTCCATCCTCAGAGCTATCATCACTTCTTTCACTTTGTCAGAAACGGTACAATACATTAAACCGGTTAAGTCCGCTGCTAGTTTATCCTTAACACTAGCGGCACCCACCTGGCGGGTCCTCACAAAAACATAATTAAAGTTTTGACAATCGTGTCGCGCCCACAATAATGAACACCAGATTACCAACAGTTTGTTCGCGTTTCTAGCCTTTTGTAATTAATGAATTTTTCTGACGTTTCATTACTGGAAATGTTTTTTGTTGTAGATTGCGTTTTGCAGCTAAAAAAAGCCTTTGGAAGATAAAGGGTGTTTTCTTTTCTGGAATTTCTACCGTATCTAATCGGTGTGATAGTGTGTAGGACACAACAGTGGTAAGTTAATTTCCACGAAAAAGAACCCTTATAAATATTTATTGTTGTATAGTTATCTAACTATTTACACTAGGTACAAAATTAAATTACTAACTATAAAAATAAATACAAAAACAAAGGACACCTAGGCGTCGAAGTACTCGTCCGCACCGCTGTTATCCGGAAAAGTGCCCAGGGGGCCTAAAAGGTCACTTTGGCAGAATCATAAAACAATTCATATCACGCAATTCATCTGTTTGACAGTTTCACACCTATACAATGTGGGGATGACAATACGACTATAAATTAAACTTCGTATACCAAATGACGTTCCCAGTCTGCATAAAAAAATTCAATCAAATAAATCCAATAGTTTGGTCACTGGACATTATTTTTCATTTTTGACTTTTTCTACATGATGTATCTGTTAACAAGCCAGCACCGATAGGTTAAAGACATTTGCAGTTAAACGCAACATGTGTCCAGCTCGCTAGTTCAATAACCTTCGTCAAATTTGTTCTTGAATTTGATTTTCCGATGCGAACTAATGCATATTATACGTTATGCTTGAGACATAAGAGCCATGCATGCGGAAGTTTTTACTTACTACAAATCTTACATTTATTACGAACCTGCAAAAAAAAGGGGTGCCCGGCACACTGACCGATACCATTTTTTCAGGTTTCGGCCATATGTTTGTTGGGTCAATAACACCCGCTGTTGTCGCAATATTTAAAGTGTGTTCTTTTTTGTTTACACTTTAACACTATTTAATATGTTAGAAAAAAACATTTTTTTAATTTGAATGTTAGGATTTATTTGATGGTTCCTAAATACTCCTATGCATTAGTATTGTTAGTGTTTTCATTTATAGTCGTATTGTCATCCCCACATTGTATATCCCTGAAGGGTTAGGCAGAGGTGTACCTATAGCATTTTACGAATCTCCATACAAAACTGTAAAAACTGTTTTCTTAAATAAGTAAATACTAAGTATCCGCCAACTTACCTAAAGAAAATAATGTTTATCTTTTTGTTCCCAGACTAATAAAAATCTATATCACCACAGAATTCTGTTCTCTCGTTTGTACAAGTAAATGACAAGAGCATTTACTGAGTAATTCTGTAAACTTGTCACCCACCTGCTAACCTCGTCGTTCATAAGATGAGACGGCAGACAACAAATCATTAGTCCTACTATTACTGACACAATTCGTTTACCCGCCTATGAATAACTAGGCATCGAGGAAAATATAAATAAGTATATTATCTCGTTTATTCGGAGTTTTGCTTCATGAAAAATAATTGAATTAGGTACTTTGTATTAGCTATATGTTTAAGAAGATGTCTGTTTTTAAAAGAAGCAGATACCGGTTCATAAATACTTTGTGCTTTATATGTCAGTGCAGGATTTAAATAAAATTAGTCTTGAAGACACATTTTTCAGCTAGGGATAACATTCATAAACTCACCCCTTCTTCCCATGGGGGTAGGCAGAAACTACAGAACGGCAGCTCCTATGATTATTTACATACTCCCTTTTGCCTCGTTTACATTCATACATCTGCATGTCTTTAGGATGTTGTTGGGGTCTCCGCGCAACCTAACCATAATTGACGCCGCCCTCTTTCTCAGTATGGCATGAAAATAAAGGTTGACTGGTAGAAAATGCCTATGGCATTAAGTCCGCCTCTGTACATTTTTGTGCTTGAAGTATTAAATAAATAAATAAAATAGTCAACACAGGCTTCCGCGAGCATTTGCGAAGCGCTACAGAAGCGCGGAAGCCCCAGCAACATCCTTAATCCATTATTATACTGAACGCGTAGGATGTTGTAGGCCCCCTGCGTATACTTCACCCACAAGCTGCACGTGTAGAAGGTTTGGCGGCAGTAGGCCTTAAAAAGATACACCTTCACATCCCTACCACTCCCTGTCCAAATCTGTATCATCACATAACTCCTCCGTGATCACATGTCCTAGGTACTTCACCTGAGCAACACGCTGCAATGGTGTTCCGCTTATAGTCAGGAAAAACATTTCCCCTTAGTAACATAACAGTAACTTATTCGAACCGATAAAATGGTTACAACCAAACACGTCACATATCTCGAAACTTCCCTGTTCCAAAATGTATAAAACAAGAACATTTTTATTTCGTCGTCGTAAAAATACAAGTACTGTATGAGCGATGAGACGATAGAATTAAATTGGCGAAACTTATGGCCAGTCGTTACAGGTAATGAGACCACTGTGCAACATGCCACAAACGAATTTGAACCTTATCTGTCAAGTTTTAAAATCCACATTTGTATAAAAGTAAATCATATTTATGGGCACTTGAAAGCTCTGATGTAAGGGTCTTCAGTTATATTTCATCAGTTTAAATTTTAATTAAATTTTCAATGTAAAAAAATGGGATTGAATGAAATTGATGAGGCGTGGACGTTTATCTTACGAAAATGAAGTGGAAAAAAGGTTTAGAGCTGTCATATCAGATAATTATTTTGTTAGGTACTATAGAAGAAGATGATAAATCTGTGATTTGACGTGTTACCGACACGTCAAATCTTAATCATAATCTTAATGGGTACGATAATCATTTACGTATATATACGAATTTACCACCGTAAGTGTGGTTATGTAAAATCGTATTATAAAATGCGCGGAGCCCGTATGTTTTACGCGGAATAACGCAATGAAGAAAAGTTATTACAATAAATACCTACATGTTTTGTACTTATAACAACAAAGCGATTGTGTTAGGTATAGCACTCTAGAAATTCCATATAAATCGCCATAATATTCTTCGAAATATTTAGTGACAGCTTCTCCTGGAAAAATGCTCTACCTCAACCGTACGCGTATAAAGAGATCAGGGGATATTTTCCGGAGACAAGTAGGCCAAAGCTACATAATATCGCATTTTCAAGGCGAACTCACTGTCTGCCATATCTCTCACTGAGCCCACTCCCTTGTATCTAACTAATATTAATCATTAATTTTATCATCGTAGCGTAGGTAGTTTTTGGTAATCACTGGGTGGTCGCGAGAATAAATGCTATTCGCAACAGTGGATTTCGATATCTATGTAAAATACTGGTATTCAGCTGCATCCGGTTAGACTGGAAGCCGACCCCAACATAGTTGGGAAAAGGCTAGGCAGATGATGACTTAGTGGTATAGACAACTAGCTCAGTGCCAATTTTATCATCGTAGCGTAGGTAGTTTTTGGTAATCACTGGGTGGTCGCGAGAATAAATGCTATTCGCAACAGTGGATTTCGATATCTACCAAAACTCGAAAGTCTCGTCGTCTAGTTGGAGTCAGAGTAAAGAAAAGTGAAATGAAACAAAATTTATTAAACGGTTATAGAAAGTGCTTTAATCACGATTTTTAAGGCAATGCATAAAACCTTACATGTTTATGAGTTCAATTGAATAATAGATAATCAAAATATTAGACGCGGAACGAGGGGTGAACGATTGGGAAAAAAATTTCGCGTTCTTCAACATTGTTAACGAGTGGAACAAAACATTCCCAGTCGTTAATAGTGTTAAGGCGACTACATGACCTAAAGCGCGGTCACTATCGGACTGCATAGAAAAGAAAGAGATGCGCGATGACACAACGCTGGTAATTAAGAGGTTTCTGGTGTTTTTCCAATAACCCTGTATATACTTCTTTGACATAAACTTTTATTATTTGACATTGTACAGACATTTCAAATTTTTCACCTCTTTATTAGTGGTTGTAATGGCAATCATATCACTTGGTTTTAGTAGGTTTTTATAAATTTTATTATTTACTTTATCCTTTTGATGGATTCAAATTTTGTAAATGTGAGGACTTTGTAGGCCTTTTAGACTTTAGATCTGTAGATGATTTTTTATATTATCAAGTACCTGGTACTTGTTGACAGGCCTACGCTGTCCTCCCATACCTACTGTAACTTGAAAACATTGTAAAAACCAACTATTTTTAAAAGAGTAACCGTGGAGTTTCTAGCCGGTTCTTCTCCATAGGAAACGACCAATTGGAACCGTGCACCTAGCTTCTGACGTTTCATAAGTGCCCATGTAGGTTTATGTGAAATAAAATATTTTGATTTTGATTGAATCTTCATATCACTCCCGCCTTAGGTGGAATGTCAATATTAGGTTTAGTGGTTTGGCATACATAATACACTAAAGACAATATTATTACATAAAGCAATATATTCAACACAAAGCTAATATTCAAAGAATTCTTTCTATCCTCGATTTACGTCAAGGGTACAGACGAGAGCAAATACTCAATATTGGGTAAATAAGTACCTACCTACGCTCTAGGTAAAGAAGTTACGTGCTTTGATGTCGGTACCTTCAGTATTATTCCCATATTTGTAGAACTCAAATAATCCTAGTATATGGATTGTTACTATTGGATTTTTATGCATAAAAATAATAAGTCGGAGATTTGTGTACTTATACCTGCTATCGCACAACGTCTAAGTCTTTAGAAAAGTATGAATTATATTAAACCAATAGTTAACGTTTAGGTAATACTCCTCAGTTTTTATTAATTTCTGAGAAACATTTCAAGATCTGCTTATTCTTCGCGAACATTTGTTGACATAGCGACCGACTGACACGACGTTGAAGAGGTTGACCCAGAAACATTTCCCTGCCCTGAAGAAACAACTGAAAGCGAGTGCTAAAAGTAGGCACTCGGAGGATGTAAATAACTGTTTCAAGTGAAATGCAATAGGTATTGCTCTCATTTCTCAAGATTTTTATACATAGACCTTTTATTCGTATCAAACTTTAATAATGGGTGCATTACGGCCATTATTTATTTCTCTCTTTGCGTGGACTTTTCCATTCTCGGCTAAACACAACTCACCTGATACACGGTAATTATGAGTCGCAATATCTACCAGTCTTTATTTATTTGCTTTGAGAGTTCTAATCCGTCCCACTCGAATTCGAACTTTAAACTAATATTTTTAAATAACATGTTTCGTAGCAGGCCAGGCGCCATGAAGCTGCAAGTACACGGCGGGCCCGTCTGGACAGGCCATTTTAGTGGGGATGCCACGCGCCGGCCGGGTCGCACATTAGGCTAAGCACGCACTACGAATGCGATTTTACGTTTGCGATTCTATAACTAAAATCGATTAAAATCGTAGTGCGCGCATAGCCTAAGGCTACGATTTAGTTATAAAATCGCAAACACAAAAAAATTCCAAGCGATTTTTTTCCGCAGTGCGCGGACTCTAGTACACACGGCTACACATCAAGCTATACATTTCCAGTTTTAGTTGACCTCGCATTATATGGGTTTTTCATACAATCAGAAGTCAGCTTATATATAACCTGAGATACAGGTTTATTCCTAGTTCAGGTAGAATCTAATTATTTCTTACCTACCTCTAGCTTAAGGCCCTATTTTGTAAATATGTAAAACAATTATTTCAATAAACAATTATTATTATTATTATAGCTTATATTGGTTATGTATAGCTTGATGTGTAGCCGTGTGTACATTTAAGATTGACGAATATTCTTCGCAACGATTAAATTTCGTAGTGCGAGCTTAGCCTTAGTTCGATAAACACGCGCCGCGTCGCGTCGTCCGTTCGAAGGCAAAAACTTATTGCATCGTATTATAATAACAAGGATCCGAACCTCACGTTTTTCTCACTTTCAAAGGACATCGAAAGGTAAGAAATGCACGTCTACATCTACCTAATTAATAATTAGGTAGGTAACTGCCTACCAAATGTTTACATTTGTTATTCTTATTTATGTGAACCGGATTTACGTAGTTAGAATATTATTATAGTATAGTTAGGAACTTACTTACGTAGTTCTCAGGTTTAGCTTTGATAATATACATACTTGATCAGGTAGGAAAGTACCTATTTTAATTTGATCTTAGTAAGTTTTTTTTTTGGTGGGTAGGTACCTACCATAAAAAGGTATGTGTACCGTTTTTTATTTTTCTTCCGGACAGCCCTAGTACTCTGTTAAGCGGCGTAGGTATGTTGCGGACGAGAAAGGACAAAAAGTAATAACAATTCTCAAGCGCGGTGATAAAGGGCAATTTAGATTGCGCGTTGGCACGAAGTGATTTTAGGCTATTATAAAAGCGGGTTTCTTCAAGTTCAAAGGAGTCGGCTTTCTGTACTGTAAGCAATGCTTAGATGGCGCTCGAGAACCATCATGAAGTTGACAAGTGCGAAGATAGCTCAACGCGCGAGCGGCGCGCCTAGCTGGCATATAATTGCACCGAGCCTTGCGTCCTCTTTCTGGCGGACACCGACGGCTTAACATCTACCTAACATTATTTAAACTTTTACCTTGTTTTTCTGAGCTCTTATAGTAGGTACTAAATACTATTAGTTATTCTGTGGCCGTAGTAGAACTCGGAAGAAGCTTCTACGTTTGCCGGATCTTGTTAATAACCCTAGGCGCCTTTAGCGACACCCAAGTGAAGAGAAAATGAAGGAGAGTGTTGAAATGTTTTTATTATTGTTAGGTAAGAAACGCCTACCTCATCTAGTTTTTAAAATATGATTGACGTGTAAAAGTGTTTGTGCAAACCTACCTACTTACAGAAAATAAATAATTTATCATTTATTCTGATAATCGTAATTCTCGGAATGTCATCGGTGTGGGTGGACTATCATATGGACGACAAGCGGTCAAACCTTCAAGTAACATTGTGCCAAAGCTCGGTCGTCGGCCCGCCGCCGCCGCCGCCGCGCCCGTTGCGTAAGTACTACGCGCGATCGATAATTCTTTTAGACACAACAAATTTTTGAGCCAGATCATCTTTAAGATGTTTGTGATTTCATTCGTGTGCATATAAAATAATTCAAGCTATCAAGGTTTTGAAATTGATAAATACCTTACATAAATTGAATCGTTCCTCGTCCCGGATATTGTACATCAATCTTTTGGTGGATCGCGCTATCTACTAAATAAGCTAATAAATTTTGAGAATTATTACATTTCTTCGTCACATGTACATGGTCTAACAAACAGCTGCCATTCCATTCGTTTTAAATTCAACTAACCATTGCTATGATGTCAGGGTTGTCACCCAAAAAAGTACCTAAGTATAAAATAAATAAAATAATCTTTATTTCGGATAAGCAACATCCATATGGGTTAGTAAAAGTATCCGCCTACCCGTCCTTCAAACACGCTGAATAAACCAACAGAGATGATTATATTTTATTTTTCCATAAAATCCTCATATTTATAAGTACTTCAAAGGGACTTTTAATATAACTACTTTTAGACTTCGTTTTCAATAATAAATATACGGCGGCATCTACATCGCCATCTGGTAACTACGCAGCACACTAACATCGTCAGAGCCGCACAATTAGCACATATACAAGGTCCCGACATCAATCGTCTGGCAGAAGCCCCCTCTGCCCTGGCACCACTTCCATGATAAGGCAACGCACCGTTCTAGAGAAAAACAAATTATTGTAACTTAAAATCAAAATAGGTACTTTAAAGTGGCTTAAGAGGCGTAGTCGTAGGCGTAGTCAACGGCTTAAAAAAAGAAAAAACCAGTCAAGTGCGAGTCACTCGCGCACCGAGGGCTCCGTACAAAGTAGGTAGATATGTAAATAGTTTAATTTTTTTTTTTTGTAATGTACCTAACTACTTTACGGTTTTCGGATTTTTTCCTTTACTTGTGTTACATGACATTGCTTCTTGCCAAATTTCATGGTTCTAGGTTAACGGGAAGTACCCTATAGGTTTTGATTTCGGAACATAAACGCCCGTATATTTTGATTGCGTTAACTTAGAAGTTTGATTTTTTAAAGTTTCGTTTTATCGATTTTGCACGACATTTTACACCACGGACAATATTCTAGGACAGATTTGATTGTCGATCACCCATTTTAACGTTTCGTTTTCTCTTTTTATCTGATTTAAGTTTAGATGTTTGGTTAATTTCACGTAAAATATGCACTACCTTTTAATAAGAGTGGTAGCGTTATAATTGGGGACCCTACCCCTACCAGCTTTAACCCCTTTTACCCAACTCCGGCCAAACAAAACAATACTAGCTCCAACCCTTCTACTACCGGACTCCTAAATCGAGCTACCGTGCATTTTCATGTAAAGTTTAAATGCATAAGTTGCAACTCTTCCGAAAGAGTTTTATCTACACACCATCTAATTTATAATGCTTTGCCGAAGTCAATTACCCAACTACCCTTCCTAAAATTTTGTTCGGCACTACTGAAGTGGTTGTTGCAGGAATGTTTTTACTCAATTCAAGAGTTTTTTTGTAAAATGTCCCTGTAAGTGATAATATGTTAAATGTATTGTTTTATTTAATAATAAGGAAAAAATGGAAGTGTGTAATCTAAAGTTATATAAAATAATAATTTTAATAATATTTATATTTTAAAATTAATGTAATGTAAATTGAAAATACATTATGTAAAAACATCATTTAATTGTACTTAAATTGTTTTTGCATACCTACCGTTAAAACGATGAGACTTGTAGCACTATATGCAATATTATGAACACCTTTGTAAACACCATGTTTCTGGCAAATAAATATTCTATTCCTATGAGTCAAAGAAAAAGTTCTTATGCAGTTGTGAAGCCATACTGGCCATCATTTATTTTGGGTATTTTTGGATATAACGTACTGAGGTCAGGAGGGATCCTGCACTCACCTCGTACATATTCAAAGTACTTAGAGGGAAGGTACATAATGCGGACATATTAGGGTACATTGAGTGTTCCGGACAGGTACGTGTGGCGACGACGACAGCCAAGGCTGCTGGCGGAGCCGCGCGCTCGGAGTGCCTCGGACCAATCTTTTAAGAGAAGAGCCACTGACGCGTGCACTCCGCACTCTCAACCTCATAGCTAGAGACACGGATCTATTCTGTTGTTCTCTGAGTGAGTTCACAAAAGAATGCATTGTTTGTAATATTTTACAAAATTGAATTATAATAATGAGTTAGTAATAACTTAGGATAAGAGTTTAGATATGTAGGTACACTATCGCAATAGGTTTCTCTGTAATGATAGATGTAAGTGAAGTTCTATCATAATTATACGAAGCTCCTTCTCCGAGACAGGTCTCCCTACCCACCCCTACTGAAGTTTTCCCTTATATAGGGTTGTTTACAATAAGTAGCTTTAAACGAAATGACAATACAGTGTTGCCTGATGAGAGAACACCTTTTATATATTTCTTTTTTTAGCTTTGAAATAATTGTGACCGCGCTGGTACAATCCTACGCTACTTCACCGCCGGCGTTCCAGCGGTGTTAGAACCACACGGCTTGGTACGTGACGATGGGAAGAGACCAGACGGCATGACGTTGTTGCCTTGGAAGGTGGGTAGGCCTCTGGTGTGGGACGCAACGTGTGTCGATACCCTTGCGCCATCTCATGTTCCTAGCACGGCGGGCTGTGCTAGTGCCGCTGCTGCGTCTGCCGAGACCCTCAAGCGGCGCAAATACTGTAATCTTACATGCAACTGGAGCTTTGAGCCGTTTGGGGTCGAAACGCTCGGGTCATGGGGCCCGAGTGCGCGTCTCCTTTTTAAGGAAATTTCTCACCGGTAAGTCGACACTTCACGTGACCAGAGGGCTGGGTCGTTCTTTGGCCAAAGAATTAGCATTGCCATTCAACGTGGCAATGCTGCCAGTCTTCTGGGCACGTTTCCGGATGACAGCGATGCGAACGAGTAGGTACTTCGACGCCTAGGTGTCCTTTGTTTTTGTATTTATTCATATAATAAGTTAGTTAATATATATATTAATTAGTCATCTGCCGAGCTTTTTCCCAACTATGTTGGGGTCGGCTTCCAGTCTAACCGGATGCAGCTGAATACCAGTATTTTACATGGAGCGACTGCCTATCTGACCTCCACAACCCAGTTACTGGGTAATACGATACCCCTTGGTAAGACTGGTTGTCAGGCTTTCGGGCTTCTGACTACCCGTAACGACTGTCAAAGATCCACAAATGACAGCCGGGACCAACGGCTTAACGTGCTTTCCGAGGCACGGAGGGGTCTCGATATGTAAAGATGGTCACCCATCCACAGACCAACCGCGGCAAGCGTAGCTTAACCTGATCGATCGACCTGTTCCGAATTAGAATTCACCAACATTGAAAAAAAAGACCTTTATAAAAAAGAGTACAGGGTGACTAAATTTAGGAGTCTAGAAGTGTAAACGCGTAACCTGAGATTTAACACGTTTTATTTATCACTCTTGTCAACCTAATATGACTGTTTGTACTAAAATTGAATTAAACCAATTAGCACCCCGCAGGATCATTACTAATTGGTTTCTCAAAAACTGTCAAGTAGCCTAAAATTCTAACTACCTGTATTTTGTGGCATGAGGATGATGAGGAAAATATGAAGCGATTCTCCTATTTAAACTCTTGAATGTATGTTCCTTGGAATACAGCCTGACTCTCATCTCAACAAACATTCAGGTAGAACTAAACATATTCTCAGTTCTAAAAACTTCCTGTTTTATGTGCAAATTGATTAAAGGATCCAAATTAAGTAGTTCCATTTGGGTGTTCAGGAGTACTTCGGAAAGTTATCCATTTAGGAATATTTTAAATTAAGCTTACGAAACAAATCCCACCGAGTTGGATCCATTAGATCCAACTCGGTGGATTTTGACTAAAATATTATAACTTTAGTATGTACCTATTCTGTTCGAAGACTTAATCGTAGGTCGCTTTTAAATTGTTTTAAATAAAATGTATGTAATTTAGATATTTTACACTGGCTTTTCCGCAGCCTCAGGGTTTATTTTCTTATGAAGTCTGAATCCTGTTTCAGACCACAAGTTAATTTTACATTCTTCAAATTTAAGATATTCTCAAATTTTTACATCATTTAAAAGCTTATCATTCATATATATATATATATATATATATATATCATCATTCATATATATATATTCATATATATATATCATCTCATTTAAAGTCTTAGGTAAAATAATAATATGTACAAGTATATAAAAAGGGGAGGGGAAATAATTAAAGGGCATCAAAAAATTCGTCCGCATCGCTGTCAACAGGAAACGTGCCCAAAAGGCTGGCAGCATTGCCACGTTGTATGGCAATGCTGATTCTTTGGCCAAAAAATAGGCCAGCCCTCTGGTCACGTGAAGAGTCGACCAACCGCTTGGTGATGTCTCGAAATACTAAGTGGGCACCCGGGCCCCATGGCCCTAGTGTTTCAACCCCAAACGGCTCAAACATATAAGTTCCGAAGAGAATGGAGTATTTGCGCCGTTTGAGGTTTTTTTAAGTGTGATTTTAGCTTTACCTACACTGAAAATGCTTTTAAATTTAACAAAAGCCTGAACATTACCTTCAAATACTTCACGCGGTTCACCAACTTATTTCGCGAACAAATTGTATTATGAATATAATACTTATAATATAACATAGTAATATAATTATGTTATCCGTGGTTACGCGCTCAAACTTCTCGTGCCGTCGGTTTCGGTGGCGAAGTTTTATTAATGTTTCAGAGCAACATTAAAAGCTGCTGGGTATGAGAACTTGAGACAAAGACTTGTCAGTCTGTATTTGCGCCACAAACTATCGTGAAATAGTCTATGAGGAATATATTTTTAACTTTTACATTCTGGAATATATATCCAGTACCTACGCTGTTGATACCAAATGAAAACCTCTCATTAATACCATCATAGCCACAAATCAAGAAACAGCTCTGTAACAGGAGACAAATAAAGTTGCTCTAATAAACAAGGAAGCTTTCAAGCAACAGAAAAGCCGAGAAAGAGAAGATAAGTATCTCATCAACTTTATCAATAATTCGAGTGGGCTTAGCGCTCCGTAATTCGTTTTACATAATTGCGAACAAAACCTTTCATAAATTTTTACACTCCTCTGCTATGACAGATTTTATAATTAAAACCATTCGTCTCGAAAAATTACGTTTCATTTTGTCATGGTGGCCAGGACGACCTTCAGTGGTTTTGACATCGGAATCTTTGTTATTACGTTTTGCAGGATTATTGTAATTATTCTATAAGTAGATAGAAAGATACAAGACTAATATTATAAATTCGAAAGTAACTCTGTATCTTTTCACGCCTAAACCGCATAGCATCCTGGGAAAGGACATAGGCTACTTTTTGTTCAAACCATAATCCTAGAGGTGATGAAAGTTCTTATAGGAAACCCAAAACTTCTTAAGTTAGGGATATGACAATTCAAATTTATGCTTTTGGTAAGAAATAAAGAATTACACGTTTCAGTGTTTTTCTAAAATGGTCCCTAAAAGCCCTCTTGGGGGAAAAATGGAGATGCTTTTAAATTCACATTTGTTGTGTAGGTACTTGTCTAGAGATTTTACGGATTGGAAATATAGTGATAGTCTGTATGTTGAGGTAACATTAATTAGTCTTTATTACATTAAAATCAGGCTACTCGGTCAAAAGTTATTACAATTTAAAGTTATAAAATAACCTTTATAAAATTTAGGTATGTCGTGATTCGTGATGACCCAGTCCTCTCATGCACGAGGTTGTGTGTTAAAATCCGGCAAATAGGTACCAAAGTGGCTTTTGCAATTCAAATTAACTTTCAGAGTTAATCTTGGACATAACTAACATCGGTGAAGAAAAATATCGTGAGGACACCTGGACATAAGTCTGAAATCGCCAACCCGTCTTGAGCAAGCGTGGTGAACTGGTGATCAATGCTCGTGCCTTATCTGTATGAGAAGGGGACTTTGCCCTGCAGTCCTACTGCAAGGCCATAATTTAGGCTGGTATTATTGTTATGTAGGTGGTCGATGGCGGCACTATATTATGTAGGTACCGTTTACCTACATATTATTTATGATAATATTAAAGTGTTTTTTTTTTTGTCCTCTATTTTGTAATTTAATTTGGTTCCAGCTCTGTTAGTGGTAGGTACTGTTGTAGGTTGTAAACTAAACGACAACGTCTCTATGTGTATGTGTCATAGAACACACCTGTCAGACTTGCTTGTCCTTCCTTGTAAAACTAATGTCTGCCTGTGTCTGCTCTCAGAGAATTAAATCTAATAACATCTTATAATATATTCTTATTTTCCAACCAATAATCCATCAGGTTATGGGCCCAGAACCCTATTAGGAAAATGAGTATGATTTTTTTTTCGAAACTGCGCAATTAGCTAAAAACAAAATAGCCGGCTGGTGTGACCGGTGTGATCCACACAATGGCGTCTTCGACTAATTCACCAGGTACATCATTTTCACTGATTCAAAATGATAAATTACGTGGATTAGAGAACTATGGAAAATGGAAATTGATTCTGATCCATGAAGACTTGTGGGATTGCGTCGAGAGCAATGGAAAATGCGACGAAAAGAAGTCTCAAAAGGCACTGGCAAGGATATGCCTGTCCGTAAATTCGAATATATTTCCGCAAATTCGATATTGTAAGAACGCGCAAGAAGCGTGGTCTAACCTTGAAAAGGCTTTCGAGGATAAGGGGCTGTGTAGAAGATTATCATTACTACGAATGCTGTTTAGTACAAAACTCGGCGGTGATGGTATGGACAGTTACCTTAGTAAGATAGTTGAATTATCACAACAATTACAGAATATAAACTCTCCTCTTGATGATGATTTTGTGGCGGTAATTATGTTAAGCGGACTGTCGACTGACTATGATCCTCTGATAATGGCTTTGGAAAACTCTAATGTCAAGCTATCCAGTGATGTAGTAAAGGCAAAGTTGTTACAAGAATCTCAACGCCGTGATATGCCAGATGAGAGTGCAACCGCACTATCAGCATCACGGAACATATCAAGAAAACCTCCAAAATGCTATAGATGTAAGAAGACCGGACATTTTATTAAGGATTGCCCAAAACAGAGTAAGAAAGTCAACAAGGAAAGTTCAAAATTGCTGTTGACAGCGCTGTCGGTCAGCATCAAGTGAGTGGTATGTAGATAGTGGAGCAACGGCTCACATGTGCAATGATAAAAGTGTCCTAATTGATTTTGTGCATGGTAAGCCTATGAGTGTAACAGTAGCAAATGGTGAAAAATTAGAGACTGCAGGATGTGGCAATGTCAAGGTTCAGCTCAAAGACTGTCTTAGGATAATTAGTAATGTTTATTATGTACCTAAGCTGTCTGCCAATCTATTGTCTGTCAGTACCTTAGTTAGTAAAGGGTACAAAGTAGTTTTTAATGCTCAGAAATGTCATGTTTATGATGGAAATGATGTTTTAGCTTCAGGAACCTTAGATGCAGGGGTCTACAAGTTAGACATATGTCGGGTTCCGTGCTCAGAGAGGGGTACTATTAAAACATCAGTAACGTCAGTGACATCAGCTCCAGAAGCAGTCGTTATGGCTGCTTGTTCGCCTCAATCGAAGGAAAAGGTTTCGGTAGCATCGCAAGAAACCTGGCATCGTCGTCTCGGACACTTAAACTCCAGAAGTATGGCGCTTCTTAAAAAAGGTATGGTCAAAGGTATTAATTATGACTCCACAGTTTTTCAGCCATGCATTGCGTGTATTGAGGGCAAGCAAAGTAGATTACCGTTTCCCAAGAAATCGTACACAAGAGCTTCTGAAGTTTTAGGTTTGGTACATACAGACCTGTGTGGTCCTTTACCTGTTGCGTCTTTTAGTGGTGCCAAGTATTTTCTTTGTTTCATCGATGACTATAGTAGGAAAACATTTGTGTATTTTCTTCGATCAAAAGATGAAGTGTTTGAGCATTTCAAACATTTTAAGGCTATGGTTGAAAATGAAACCAACCAGAAAATAAAGGTTCTCCGTAGTGACAATGGTGGTGGTGAATTTGTTAATTGCAAATTACAGACTTTATTGAAGAATAATGGCATCAAGAATCACACCACGGTCCCACACTCGCCACAGCAAAATGGAGTGGCTGAGCGTGCAAACAGGACCATTCTGGAGAAAGCCAGATGCATGCTGCGAGATTCTAAGCTAGACAATAAATTCTGGGCAGAAGCGGTTAACACTGCTGTCTACCTGAAAAACAGAACTCCAACCAAAGCTGTCACTGGATTAATTCCAGAGGAGAAGTGGACCAATAAAAAGGTGAATCTTAGTTATTTACATATATTTGGTTGCATTACATATGCTGTTTCTCATAATCGAAAGAAACTGGATTCTAAGTGCAAACCATACATATTTGTAGGCTATTGCGAAGATACGAAAGGTTACAGGCTGATAGAGCCTGATTCGTTAAAGTGTATCAAGGCAAGAGATGTCAAGTTCTTAGAAAATACATATATTGCTGACTTAGCAGATAGGTCACATAATGATATTTATAAAAACATGAACTCATTAAATCTTACTAGTTCAAGAGTTGGACAAACTGCAGAGGCTAATGTACAGTCTGATTCCCATGAAATATCAGGAACTGAGGAGTCTCCTGAGCACTCTAGTATTATCACAGTAAGTGACTCTAAGAGCGCGAGCAGTTCTGATGCAAATAATGCTTTAGATTCAACATACATTCCAGGAGAATCATCAATAGAAGATGCTTTAGCATCATCAGACTATGAAGATTCAATGATGTTGGACGAGTCTGCACAACTAGTATGTAGATTAAGTAGACATAATGAAGAACCGGAGACAGTGCAGGAGGCACTGAATGGTCCAGATGCAGCTCAGTGGAAAGAAGCAATAACAGATGAGTATAAGTATTTTATGAAAAACAATTGTTGGACCCTTATTGAAAAGCCAAGTGAGCAGAAACCAGTTAAATGCAAGTGGATTTTTAAGAAGAAAAGGGGTCTCAATGGCGAATTGTTAAAATATAAAGCACGACTTGTGGCAAAAGGCTACACGCAACAATATGGAGTAGATTATGAAGAAACATTTTCTCCAGTTGTTAGATACTCTACAATTAGGACTCTCATTGCCATTGCTGCTCAATATAACTTAAATATTGATCATTTGGACGTGAAAACTGCTTTCTTAAATGGCGATTTAAAAGAAACAGTTTATATGGAGCAACCAGAAGGTTTTAAGATAAATGGCAAAGAACAATTTGTTTACAAATTAAACAAAGCCATTTACGGATTGAAACAAGCATCCAGGATGTGGTATAAAAAATTAATGATGTTTTAATGAAGAAATTTGGATTTCGTAGAACATCATCAGAACCATGTGTTTATTTCAAAAGATTACAAAGCGAGTTTATAATAATTGCATTGTACGTCGATGACATTCTTTTGTTCTCATCAAGTAATTCATCTTTAAGGTTCACAGTCAAGAATGGCTTGATGAAGGAGTTTGAAATGCATGATCTCGGACCAGCCCATCAGATATTGGGGATGAGGATCTGTAAACAAGAAGATAAGATCACTTCAGGTTACAGGGATCAGGTTACATAAAGAAAGTCTTAGAGAGATTTCACATGACAGACTGTAAACCTGCGAAAACTCCGATGGAAAAAGGATCAAAGTTAACTGCAAGTCAAGAAAGAAGTACTAAATATGATTATAGGAATTTAATAGGCTGTCTTATGTATATTGCAGTTTGTAGCAGACCTGAGGGGCAATTCTGGTAATTTTAAGAACGTTCACAGTCTGATCTTAGTCTCAATCTGTCAAAAATGCCTCAAATTTCAGTACATTTTGACAAGTTTTTGACATTTGTTTGTCGCTGAGATGAGACTGCGACTAGATTTTGAACGTTTTAAATTACGAGAATTGGCTTACTGATATATCTCATGCTGTGAGCGTTCTGAGCCAGTTCAATGAATCTAATTCAGAAACTCATTGGAAAGCAGCTGATGGATTATTGGTTGGAAAATAAGAATATATTATAAGATGTTATTAGATTTAATTCTCTGAGAGCAGACACAAGCAGACATTAGTTTTACAAGGAAGGACAAGCAAGTCTGACAGGTGTGTTCTATGACACATACACATAGAGACGTTGTCGTTTAGTTTACAACCTACAACAGTTGCCCTTAAACTAAAGACGATGTCTCGCCAGACAACTAACTCACCCTTAAATTACACATTAAATATTTCATTAAAAAAATGTAATTCAAATAACAAAAATTAAATGTTTACAACTAACACTATTTAAACAAACCTAAACCCTTCAAGAACAAATCGTGTTTTTCCTTTGTTAAGGGTTTCGTTAGGATATCGGCTATCATTACATCAGTTGACAAATACTCAATTTTAATCATGTCTTTGTTAACAATTTCTCTTATGAAATGATGCCTCACATCTATGTGTTTTGTTCTACTATGATATATAGGATTAGAACTTAATCTTTGAGCAGATTGATTGTCATTATAAATAAAAATTTTGCTAAACTTTTCAAGTAGTTCATGCAAAAAATTTCTAACGAACAAAGCCTCTTTGCAGGCATCTGATAAGGCCATATATTCAGCCTCCGTGCTAGAGAGAGCTACTGTTTTTTGCTTTTTACTCTCCCATGATATTGTGCTACTACCAAGCTTGAAAACAAAACCAGTGTAAGATTTACGATTGTTTTCGTCACCCGCCCAATCTGCATCTACATATGCAGTGACATTCAGTTCACTCTTCTGAAAAGTTAAACAATAATCTTTAGTACCTTTGAGATAGCGCAACACACGCTTAGCTGCTTTCCAATGAGTTTCTGAATTAGATTCATTGAACTGGCTCAGCACGCTCACAGCATGAGATATATCAGATATATGCCTGATGTCTCTCAATCGATTTATTGGCGTTACAAGGAGTTACCGAATATTATGAGAAACCAATTGCCGTAATCATAACTACTTAGGTACCTACTGTAAATGGTAATTGATTGGTTATTAATTTCCTAAATGTTTATTAAAAATAATTGTAAGTAAATCATAAAGCTTACCTACAGACTTGTAAAAAAAGATGGACTCCGCGCCACGCATATGGAAAGTGAAGCATCGATCTATGTGTGCGTGATTGACGATTGACGCTGCGCGCGCGCTGTCGTGTCATGTATCTAATGGCGGCCGGTCGGCATACTATGATGTAAATGTCAGCGTGAGGCGTGTTTGTACAAACGGTCCAGCATACTTACTGTGCTTCACTTTCGATATGCGTAGCGCGGATTCCATCTTTTTTTTATAAGTCTATGAGCTTACCTTATGTTTCTATCTTTTCTTTAAGCTAACTTAAATATGGGAAATCTTTCACGCAAGATTTCTGTATTCAACACTTTGTGCAAATCCATGAATCATAACACGGCATCTTGATCATGCCATTCAATAATCTATCAGTATCAGTAATGTGTAGGTACCTATAGATCGGCGTGCACGCAGCAAGTCTGAGCACGGATTGCCCGTGGCCATCAGTCGCCAGGAAACATTAGCGCTGAGCGACGCCCTTATCTGTTGTTGTAATGGCGCCATTTTGTTGTTACGCCTCAATTGGAATATAAAACCTATTTATGAGTACGAGTATGTAGCGTAATAACTATGCTTTATTGAGGAAATGAATACAAATGTTAGCGCATGTGAGGGTGTCGATTTGGGGAAAATGATTGCTTCACTTTATATATCTACTGATTCAGATATCGTCTGTAATATAAGAGAATTTCTTTGGTTGGTGGGTAAAGGATAGAATATTGATTATTCTGAGAGAATTATGGTATCCAAATCAGGCTGAGCCTCCTTATTAGATTGGCAAGACTTTGTTCGGAAGGTAAAATGATGTCATTCCTGATTTCTTATCTATGTACATTATATCGCCATCGCTACTTTAATTTAAATAAAACATTACGTGTCAAACCTCTTCCAAGTTCTAACTTAACCTTTTTTCAACACGCAAACCCGCATGAAACATAGGTACCTATACAATATGGGGTTTATTTAAAATCGATGATTACAGTTAACTGGAGGGAGCCCAGCTGGAGGGGGCGCTGGCCTTTGCCCAGGAGTGGGACAGGGCAGGCTAGAAAAAAAAAGTTACCTAAGTGACGTTCAAACGTCAAAAATGTATGGTTGAACAGTCGCTAATCACTAGATACGTAATTAACTTCAAGCAATGTTTATGAATAAAGGGTACCTATATGTACAAGCCTATCAGCACCTTTGAGTACAGTTTACAAAGTTCTGACAAAAAAAAAGTGGATTCACCCTACTGCACTGACAAGTTTGGATCCGCTCAGCGTACATCCTCCAGCCTACGTATACGTATGCACTCAGCGGATGTCAAACGCCTCGCCACTTACGTTGAAATAACAGAGAAAGAAAATAAAATGAGGCACTGATGTAGAGAGCAAGTAGGTACTTACCTATAGAAATCCTGTACGCATTTTTAGGAAAGAAACCTTTTTTAGCTCGATCTGAGTCTGATTCTAGAAATGTTTATTCTGAAGATTGTATAAGAAAACTTGATTTAGGGACTTTCTTATCTTGATAATTAGATGTAAATAATCATGACTTCGAGGTCAGTGATTGGCTACAATACGATCATGAAAGGAATCTTTTACATAATGAAATCGAAAACTGAGCAAGTAATTTGACGGTAACCTTCAATTTTCTATAGGTAAATCCGACCCCAAGACATTTCCAACTGCCACAATTCTACTTTACAGGTAGATAAAAGCTCTCCTATAATCATAAGGCCGTAAAAGCCTGTAACGCGTTCACATGCAACACTGATTCTGTTGCTAGCCGACTCGACGCTCAGCGCCCGGCTATAAGCCAAATAGCCGGCTATACTGATAGGCATTTGTTCCACACGATTCGAATGTTAAAGGTAATTTGAACATACTCGTATCTAGGTAATGTTACACAATTTCAGTGGCAATTTTTTTTTATTAATAGTCGATTAGTGATTTTATAAAGTTCACTAGAGTACAATTCGAATTAACCAAATCATACCTATACACTCATGTACAAAGGGTGTCGGGGCGTCGCGCCATTTTTTTTTTTTTTTTGTTTTTTCAAATTGGCGGGACAATAGTATGCCACGCATCTTCAAAGTCCTTTAGAGGAATGCAAATTCCTGTTGTTAATTATCGTGCGTACTGGCCACAAATATTAGTTTTTAATAAAAATAGAAAATTTTGGTTCTTATGTAAATATTGCGTTCTTTTATACTGCGAAAACATTACGAGCATCAAAATCTGTGATACACCGAGTTGTCAAGCGGTATCGGCAGGCCGGACCTTAACTTCTTCTGAGGTAAGAACGTAGCTCCAAGAAGTTCGAGGGGTTACAGAAAGCACAAAAACTGTGAGAAGAAGATTGAAATCGGCCGGAATACATTCACATTTGCCTGCCAGAGGCACACTCGGATTAATTTTGGACGCAATTACGAAAATTTTAATGACGAATCTTGGAGTCAAGTTCTATTCACAAACGCCCGGAAAGAGATACGCTCAGTGCAACATCATGGGAAAAAATGCAATGGAGGATGGTCAGTTATGGTATGGGGGCAAATTGTAGTAGGTACCTACCTAGATTTGCCCTTTTTATAGGAGACTAGCTTCCGCCCGCGACTTCGCCCGCGAGGCTTCCCCGTGATGCAATCTATCTCTCTGCCAAATTTTATCGAAATCCGTTCAGTGGTTTAGGCGTGAAAAGGTAACATACAGACAGAGTTACTTTCGAATTTATAATATTAGTACCTATGGATAGATTTGTTTTTAAGTATGATATGCAAACCCCCATACTGCGGCTGTAGATACTTGTCGAATACCTTCGAGACTTTGAAATCAATGCTTGGAGTGGCCAGCGCGCTCGCCCGATTTAAACCCCATAGAGCATTTATGGGATACCTAAGCTTGCTAGACAAATTAAGAAGAAATACTCCCCCGCTAATTTGCGATATTTTTAAAACGCGTTACAGGAAGAATGGAACCATAAATAAATAGTGAACGAAACTCACCATAGTCGTTACAAACAAGATGCACTCTGGGTGAGTCCGGTCTACATTCCTTCAACTCCTTCAGCAGTCCGCCCTGGCTCCTCAGGAAGGCGCGGTAGGTCTGCGCGGCGCCGTGCTCGTGCACGAAGCCGGCGCGCGGGCCGGGCGTGGCGCTCACGTTGACCGCCGCCTTGATGCTGCTGACGGCGGGCCGGCTCTCGTTGATCACCGCTTGGCTTTTGTTTAGCCACCTGCGTGGAGAAATGAGGAAGATGTAAGGTAGTCAAACTTGGTTGGTTGTCAAGTTGGACAGACATTCTGAAAAGATATGTCCAGTTTCTGCCCTCTGGTAATTCTGGTATCGATAAATGTTCATGATTTAAGGTTTTACAGTAAGATTTAAAAATTGAGATCTAAATTACTATGGATTTATTAATTCAGTATTACTTGCGTAACATAATTCTCAAATAAACAGTACTCAATCGTAGCTTCCGCTTTGCCATTTTTAATGGGAAGTACTAAAAATGTTTTTGACGTTCCATTTTATCCCGTAATTACCATATGAGTGTGAACAATGACTTTAAGCCGCTTGTTTTAGATCAAAAGAATATATCAACGTATTATTTGCGTATAAAATAAGACAATATTACTAAAATATTTTTGTGCACACATCAAACGTGTTTTTCTTTGAAAACCCACTTCCTAACATGAAGGTAAGTATTTATTACTTTTTTGACATGACATTGACATATTACCAGTTATTTTTTGCTTGCTTTGCTTGCATTGCAGCATTGCAGTCACAGAGTACCTCTATTAAAAAGTACTCTGTGCAGAGTACTTTTTAATAGAGTGAATTGCAGAGGGGCAATTCTGGTAATTTTAAGAACGTTCACAGTCTGATCTCAGTCTCAATCTGTCAAAAATGCCTCAAATTTCAGTACATTTTGACAAGTTTTTGACATTTGTTTGTCGCTGAGATGAGACTGCGACTAGATTTTGAACGTTTTAAATTACGAGAATTGGCCTACAGTTCCAAGTTATGATGCGTTCCTTGCTTACTGTGCGATTATTTTGTGTTCTTGATATCTTCTTTTAACGACCATTGCTATTCTACACGGACTGACATCATCAAGACACGATTACTATTGCTATTCTTATAGGATTATGCTTTTCCTTTCGGTTTGGATATTATGATAAGGTGCATCAATTGTGGCATCGCTGTGCTGCGGATTCGCAGACGTCGTATCGTGTCAAGCTCAGAATACAGTGTAAGTATTCTAAGGTGTCAAGGCTGGCTTAACCCCTGCAATTGAGACTAGCTCGATGGTTAGCAAATCAGGTACGCCTCTATACTACAGCAGACACGTAAACCATGCAGTAAAGGCAGTACATTGAGCAGTTGTGTTATAATTTGAAAAATACAATGACATTTGTTATTGTTCCAGCTCCCATTAGATGGATACGCTTGTCACGTTTGTAATAATTTATTAAATACCGAAGCTGCTGACAATGAGAGATTACTAGGTCATACAATGGTCTGCCGTGGATGTGGTATCTCAGTCGGACTCAGAAATCCAAGACGCGTTTCTATACGCGCGTTTGTAAGCTCGTAATTGTATGTAGTAACAAATATGAATGTAATGAATCTGAAATAAATTATTATTATTATTATTATACTGGTGCAGTGGGCAACCCGTTAGTGCCCCCTATTTCCAATGATAATAGTGATCAGGTGAATTATTTATTTTTATTATAAGTAGGAAAGGTTTTTGAAAGAAAATGGCAAAATGAATTGGACAGATCCGTGAAAACTCGAAAGACGAGCAATGGAAACTACTATCAAGAAAAATGGAAGGAGTGTTCGTCACGTCATTTAAAACATAACATCACGCCAGCGATCTCCGAAGGATTTGGGGGAGGTGAACCAGTAGGAAACCCCACATTTCGCCAGTTACGTCATGTCATGTAATAAAATGTAATAATATTTTCAGGAATGGCAACAATTTATGCATGTCAAGCCTGTTGGGTTCGAGCAAATTGACACCTGATTCATCATGACTCATCAAGGGACACACACATGAGGATGTTGTTCCATCCGTGGAACATGGATTACCAACACCGCCGCCGCCACAGTCTCTTCTACCAACACCACCACTACCACGGGCCGTCCCACCAACACCGCCGCCGCTACCACTACCACCTCCATTATCACCAGTAGCACAACGATGTGCTTGTATAGCATTAGCTGTAAGCCTACCAAATTACAAGTGAGCCAGTAACACTTCACTTCATTTTGGTGGGGAATCGAACAGTCGGCTGCTGCTGTCATGTCATGACGCTAGTATGGTATCTTGGCTGTGCAAGGCATCAAGATAACGTGCTAGCACCAGCGACATTTTTGGACAATGTTTTGGTGTCTCTAGAAGACGTTTAATTTTTTTAATCATTTTATTTAAATATGTTTCTACAATAAAATTATTTGTTTGGCAATAAATACATACATAGTTTTATTTATTATAATCCCAATTCAGTACCAACAAGTAGCTAAATATTTTAATAAATAATATTAGGGTATTGAAGATATTAACCAAAATACGGAATTAAAGATGAAACCATAATCATATTATGTGCATCTTTCTGATTAAATGAAAAAATATGTTAAGCACTTAGTAACACTTAGCAGGTATTTAATAGATAAACAATTATAGGTGCTTACATTTTTGTTACACGAATAGAAATATCCAAAAACACTGCAGGATATGATCTCAGACCAACAAAATATTAAATGTTTCGTTAACCTCACAAAGGCATACCTACCACCCATTAGTACCTGTACTCGCTCACAGGTGGCGTTATACTAAAAAAAAAACTAAGAAAAATACCCAGCGCATAAACCTTATTTTGACCAGTTTTCGCAAGATCCTGACTCCTAAAACTTATTTATTGATAAACTATAAAATACGACGATTATAATGATATAACAATCATTACTGAACATTTCCTTTGACTACCTATAAGACTATCGCCCGTTGCTCCACCAGACATGTCCTTTCGAAAAAAGTTCTGTCTATAGGTATGCGATGAGTTGCTATTGAACTAATTTTAGAGGTTTATTTATAAACTTTTTTTTGTTTTTTCTAAGCTCATTAAGTAGGTACCTATACCTATCAATAAAATACGATGATCTAAACTAATCAACATTCGATCGGTAGGTACAATCGGTACCGATCCGGATCCGGATATACCGGATCGGTATATTATGAAACTTTCGATATTTAACACAGCCAACAAGATGTATAAAGACTCACGAGTATCCGAGGATGGAGCACAGCTTGAAGGCGGTGTCGTCGTCGAGGGTGGTGATGCAGGCGGGGAACCACGAGTGGTTGGCGGCGCGGTATACTTGCAGCTCGCCTCGACCCACGTCGCCGTTTGCTTGACTTAGACGCACTGTTTTTGGAAAGGATTGTATTTAATTTAGATATATAGTTGGTAGCTATCTTACTTTGTCTACCTACTTAATTAGGTATGTAGGTAAACTACAGCTGAAAATCAACTGGAGTAGGTAAGAGATAAAATGATCTAGAGCTCTGTACAATATTTTAAAATGGCGACAGGCAGAACATTCTTAAAGGATATTCTTCCGCCTACACCATAACTTATTTCTCTTTCACACAAACTTTACAACTTTCAACCAAACATAAATTCTTGTTGGCAAAATCTCGCATTAGAATAAGACCCTGGCACTGAACCAAGTCATGGTTAGAAAATGCAGCGAAAGCCTTATTATGCTATTGCTAACGCTTACGCTTATGCTTATGCTAACACAAGTATTAATTTAAATAGGTACCTACACAATAGAATTGGAACGACATTTAAAGTAAATCTCACCAAAAGCATTTCATCTATAGTAAGTAGGTAGGTTACGAACGCTTTCACTGTTAAAAAGCTATCAGATATTGTAATGTAGAGCCATAGACTTATAAAAAAAAGATGGACTCCGCGCCACGCATATCGAAAGTGAAGCACAGTACCTAAGTATGCCGGCCGTTTGTACAAACACGCCTCACGCTAAACGCTTACATTACATCATAGTACCTATGTCGACCGGCCGCCATTACGTGACACGACAGCGTCAATCGTTAATCACGCACACATAGATCGGTACGGTGCTTCACTTTCGGTATGCGTGGCGCGGAGTCCATCTTTTTTTATTAGTCTATGTGTAAAGCCAAGCTCTTAACTGTACAAACTTTAAATCTTAGTCAAAATGTATGCAGGTAAGTATTTTAAAAATAACAATGTAAACATTATAAATCGTGGTCTTGTGAGCCCTCCAAACATTTTATCACACAAGCTATAATCATGACAAAGAAAAAAACTTACGACAGTTCCTCTCATCCTGTCCCCATGGACAGTCGACCTTGCCATCGCACAGATGTGCCTGAGAGATACACCGCTGGTTCCCGCAGTGAACCTCCCCGCTGCGCTTGCACACGCGGCAGTTCAGCTCGTCGGAGCGGTCGGCGCAGTCGACGTGACCGTCGCAGCGCCAGTCGTGCGGAATGCAGCGGCGAACGTCGCATTGGAAACCCGTGGGACATACTGGTGATAGATTTGGGTTAAGTAAGTGTTATGGCATAAAAAAACAATTGTTACTTACCTAATTTAAAACAGGCTTTTCATGAGCAAGCTCATACGTCAATTATTTTAAACTTGGGAGTCGCAAAAAAGATTGAGTCCCGTAGGGTATCTAATTGCGTACCACACGACATAAAATTTCAATAGATGGCAATGCCTTTATCTGATCTACATTTTTGAGCAGACGAATTTTTCAAACCTATGCAGGTATGTTTAATTATTTAATATATTTAAGGATGTCAGAATGAAATGCATTGCGATCGATAAGTACAGACGCCAGCACATCAAGCTATTACAATATGTCAAATTTTTTTGATAGATTTTTAACTTTATTGCTAAAGTTTAAGGTTCAAAGTTGATTGGGAAAATTTGACAGTTTCAGGTAGGTTGGTGTACATGGCGTCTACCTATACGGACAATCAGTGAATTTATCCACGCGAAAGAAAAGGACATCGGGAAAAAAATCTTCAAGATATAAAATAATAATTAGGTAAGTAGGTACCTACCACGGTGTGCCAGAAAATGTGGAAAATCGTCATCTAAGTGCAATAGATAATTAGATATACCTACAGCTTCTGTAATTTGTAAGCAGATTTTTTTATTTGGCAAGCTTATTGTTTTTTAATTACTTACCTCCCTATTTGATTCGATTTCGATTAAACAGTTCCGGCTGGAGACCACAGCCAGATCTTTTCTTTCTAACGGGTATGTTGAAATAAATGTTACCTATCTAAATAATTAGATATCAATTTGAAATAAATGTTCCTACAACTTAATTTGTATTTGTTATGGTTGCGAAGATACTTAAAATCCTGCTGCGGTAACGTTTTGCACGATTGCTGCATCTCGGAATTGACTAAACGGATGATTATAATTTTTGTACAGGACATCTGGCTAATTACTTATAATTTTGTATAGGTACCTAATTATCTATTGCACTTAGATGACGATTTTCGAAATTTTCTGGCTGGGGTAACGCACACCCTACCACGTTGTAAATGCTTTGGAACCTTCAATAAAATGAGAACAATTATTGTTGTCAAGGAATTCTCTTTCATTCTGAGAGAAAGCTTTTATTTCAAATATAAGTAGCTTATAATACTTGGAAAATAATGGGGAAGACATTTGACATTACAGGGACACATTTATCAATAACGAGATACGTTCCCTAATGTGGGAGAAATATATATGCGTCCAGGTCATCTCGCCATCTCTGGGCCAGCATCGGCGGCGCCGTCCATCTTCAGGCACCCATTGTGTGGAGATTTTTGCCCAGCAGTCATCGTGCATACGGCTGATGTGACCCGCCCAATCCCATTTGAGCCTGGCAGCCTTCTTTTCTACATCCAGTACGCTCGTTTTGGAACGCAGCGTGGTGTTCCGAATTTTTGTTCTGTCCTGTCTTTTAATACCCAAAACGCTGCGTTCCATCGCTCTTTGGCAAAAATGGCAAACTCCAAAGGCGGAACTTTTGCGACTCAGTGAGCGACCGGGTCTGAGCACCGTAGGTTAGGAAGGGCAGGATACACATGTTGATGAGTTTGCGTTTCAGGGAGATCGGTAGATCACCCTTTATTAGCATCTTCATAGACCAGTAGCTTTTCGAGGCGTTCTCGATTCGGCGATCGATCTCCCGTTCCTGCCTGTTTTCGAAAGAAACTAACTGGTCCAAGTAATATTCATCGACATTATTTCCTGCCCATCTACCTCGCCCTTACGCTTAGTGCTGTTAGTCATTAGTTGCGTTTTAGACCGATTCATCGCAAGCCCCACCTCGAAGCTGGCCGTGCTCAGCTCTTGGAGCATGGTCTGGAGTTCTACAGCTGTGGGGGCAAAAAGGACGATATCGTCGGCAAATCGAAGGTTTGTCAGCTTCTTCTTGCCGAGGTCAATGCCTATGGTCTTCCATGAGGCTGCCAGTGACTTAAATATCTCCTCAAGTGTACTCGTAAACAACTTTGGGAGAGAGCGGATCACCTTGTTCAACGCCTTTTTGAATTTGGAATATTTAGTAGCAGCAGTATTTAGTTTTATATTTGCCGTGCTCTTAAAAAAGTTATGACCAATTTTTGTTTTTTTTCAGTCATTTCGCACAGTGCTTAAAGAAACAAAAAAAAAAAGAACTATCGGCTGTCAATTTAATTTTAGATAGCCCTGATAGTTTTTTTTCAATGATTTTTTTCTTTGAGCCCTATGCGAAGTGATTGAAAAAAATAAAAATTGGTCATAACTTTTGAACCGTAAAAAAATTCACCTACATTCTCAGGGTTAAAAAGTTTAGAAATGACCTTGCACACGTCTCTATTCGACTTGATCCATACTTCCAGGGACACCCTGTATACTTACATGTTTATAGGTCTAAACCTATCAATGCGCTTAAAATCTGTGATGAATCTCAAACAAAACCATAGGTTGGTAAGCGTTATTATCAATCAATTTTTTTTCGTTAGCCTATTTTGTGTCCGACTGCTGGGAAAAGACCTCCCGCTTTCTCTCTCTCAGCGTGGTGTTTCTAACTCGATCTCTACGCTTAACACCTAATATGCTGCACCCGTTGACAAATCTTGAGTTTGGACTTCTGTTGTTCAGTAAATGACCAACTTTGTGCACCGTAGCTTAGGACGGGCAGGATGCACATGTCGATGAGTTTCCATTTTAATGAAATAGGAAGACTACCTTTCCTCTTTGAGATCTGCCAAACGGAATCACGAAGGGAAAAATCTGGATTTCCAACCTAATGGACGAAAATGGGATAAAACAAGGTAGGTACCTAGTTCAAGCAAAATTATCGACATATCCACACAATTCAAAATTCAGGATCAACACAAACAGTCCAGACACTTTACTTATTATTGCCCTGACTCCGTTGAGTCCCTACGAGTTCAACGAGCTCTTCGCGAGATGAAATACAATAAAAGCCCTGGAACGGATGGAATAACTACAGGAGTTTTAAAGTTAGGGCGAAACACTCTTCTGCCTCACATCACATATTTTTTCAACACCATCCTACACACTGGTCAAATTCCTTCTGAAATGTGTTCCTTCTGACTTGTGTGTCACAACCGATCATCTCCATACCATCAATCAAGTAATAGAAAACCACCAGTCAGTTACTAATGCCTTGGAGTCCCAGAATGTTACGCACACCTACATTGACCTCATTGACACCATCTATAGAAGTAGCTCTGCGAACATCAAGCTGCATGTTTCCAAATTTTAAAATAGAAAAAGGTGTCAAACAAGGCGATCCACTCTCACCTAAGCTGTTCACAAGTGCATTGCAGGAGGTTTTTAACAAGTTGCCTGATTCGTGGAAGTCACGAGGCATACTTGTTAGTGGCCACCAGCTAAAAAACCTCCGCTTTGCAGATGACATAGTATTATTCTCCACATTACCTTCAGAACTTGAGGAAATGCTCCAAGATCTGAGCACGGCAAGTCTTGAGGTTAGACTTTCAATGAACAGATCCAAGACACAGGTCATGACCAACAGCACGAAACGTAAGGTCGAGGTAGACGAACAGACATGGGTTGTAATATGTCGATGAGTATACATACTTGGGCCAGATAGTGTCTTTTAAAAACAGACAAGATAATGAAGTCGAAAGACGAGTCCAAAATGCTTGGAAGACCTATTGGGCTCTTAAAGAACAATTATTTTTATAATATGAATATGCTGATCAAGGTGAAGTTTAGTATCCAATACTTAGTACCTATTCCAAGATCCTTTACTGACACGACATGTTTAATTGACTGCCAACGCGGTCACCTGGTGCCCGCGAACAATAGATTTTCTATTGTGTCTGTTGCCTGGCAGTCAACGTGTTAAGAAGCATCCTTCATGTTTAAATGAATCGTAGCAAGTAAGACACTACGAAAAAGTGAAAATACATACGCGCTTTAAAAATAAGACAGATATTTCACAAATTTTGTGTTACCTGGCATGGCGTCTCGAAAGCGCGCGTCGGCGACTTCTCGATTGCCGAGACACACATCTGTGTCCGTCGACTCTGGGAAGATGTCGCATTGGAGGTAGTCTGGCATCGTCAGACCGAAAACTTCTAGGAAGAATCCGCAGCGACGCATCGTTTCTGTTCGGGAAAAAAATAACTCAGATATTTTTTTGAATAGGTAGTTATTTTACTCCGATAAGTTAGTTGAATCTCGTTGTTATTAAAAAAAATCAAGATGCTATTTCCCATAACAAAACAGTTTTTATATCTTGTCTACACTTAATTTTTTGGGTACGAAATAAATGTTGTTGTTCCTTTAATAAAATCGTTCGAATTTACATTACGTTTACTCAGCACGTTCGTGGTTAGTAGGCTCACCGTACCTACCTACCTAATTTTCATGCGTTTTGTGAAACTGCAAATGTATCTTACCATGACATAAACTTCTGCACGGCCGCACCATATGCCCTAGGGGCCCACATTTAGGCACAAAAAGTGAGCACAGGAATAGTGCTGTTAGATCGTAACAGCGGACGTCTACTACTGCTTCGTATACCTCCAGATCCTGACAACAGATAAAATATACCTAATACATTAAAGGACTAGGTATACAACATGCTTAGTGAATGTAAGTAGGTACCTAGGTAGGCCTAATGTTTCGTGACAGAGTATTTGTAGAGCCGCTTTAATTATTTTTTTGTTCCGGCTTTATTGTTTTACATGTACCTAGGTACCAAACTTGCAGGTGTTAGCAACTAAAACACAATTTCATAGCAACAGACAAGTTATCTCAGGTATTAACATTAACGAATTTAAAAGAAATCTGTTCAAATTGTTAAATAACAAGGTGTATTATTCTGTTGACGAATATTCAAATGAAATAATTATAATACCTACCTGTTAATTAACTAAATCCAATCTGGTCTCATGTTATGACATAGGTAGGTACTAAATAATTTTCTTAATTTTGAGTATTGTTGTATTAAGGAACCTTTGATATTTTGTATGCCTTTTGGCGGGGCACAGCTCGGATCTTATGTATTATAACACCTTCTGTATATACCCTGTGTTCACGAAATAAATAATAACGTCTCCTTTTTAAGGACTTTTATCGCCGGTTAGTCGACACTTCACGTGACCAGAGGGCTGGCTCTTTCTTTGGCCAAAGAATTAGCATTGCCATTCAACGTGGCAATGCTGCCAGTCTTCTGGGCACGTTTCCGGATGACAGCGATGCGGACGAGTACTTCGACGCCTAGGTGTCCTTTGTTTTTGTATTTATTTATATAATAAGTTAGTTAATATATATATTAATTTATTTACGAAATAAATGAATTTGAAACTAATACATAAATAAATATTTGGCTCAAATCTGAGGCGTGATTTTATAGAAATTATTCCTAATTATCGGGCAAGCAAAGCCGTGGGCAACAGCTGACATATATGTTTCAAATGTGCTAATCAAGCCCTTTAATTTGATATCAACCCACACGGCATGATTAAAATAAATGTTTTTTTAGGTCATAACTTTGTCTGCTAGAGAGCGCCATATTCATTTTAATGTGACGTCACAGCCTATAACCAGCGAATGATCAAAACGCTTCCAACGATACCTACCTAATTGGTCAAATTATGACAAGGAGTTTAGATGATGAGGGAGCAGATGAACATACACACGGTCACCAAAGGAGATAAGTAACCAGGGTCGTCGGATATACCTAGTTGAAATTTAGTAAGATACCGATGGATGTTTTTAAATAAAGTTTAATTTAATTAATTTAAAACAAAAGTTCATTTATCAAATAAAAGGATTGTTCAAAAACAGTTTTGAAAAATTGCACGTATGAAAACCAAATTAATATACAAATTATTTGCTTATTTTTTACAAGCTTTTCTCTTCAGGAATTTTGTTTTCGTATCCGTACCTAATTATGATTTATTTATTTAATTTTTGGGAAAACTTACAGCTAAACATATACAATATAAATAGAATATACACAAAAACAATATACAAAAAAAATAAACCGACTTACAAAAAAAAACTACAAAGTGATAAATAACTTTTATTTCGGAAGTCGGTGTCAATAAACGAAAATGCAGAACCAACGACACCGACTTCCGAAATAAAAGTTATTTTATCACTTTGTAGTTTTTTTTTTGGAAGTCGGTTTATTTTTTTGTAAAAAAAGTTTTTATTTTTCACTTTTTAATGAGAGAGTTTGTAATTTATCTAAGTTACAATAGCCTAACGTCAACTGATCATCACCTTTTACAAAATATTGCTTTTCCCGATGCTGGGACGTTAATTGTTGAGGAGTTCTCCTGGTAAGAACCTGGAGAACTCCACTCCACCACCACACGCATTGTGACGAGCATAAATTGCTTAGCAACTATATTAAAGTAAGTAATCGAATCGCAACCCGTGAGATATTTATCATTGATCAGTTCCGATGGCCGTCTGTGGTCTTCATCATCAGCTCCACTTTACCAAATGATGACTTCCGAGAGCAAATGCTCAAGTTACTCTAAAAAAATTCCAAATAGCTATAGGTTTGCCAATAAAATTTGAGGGTTTCCCTCGATTTCCATGGGATCCTCTCATCAGATTCCAACTTGCTGACAATGGGACCACCTTGGGAGTATACCCTTTCAAACAAAAAAAATATTTTCAAAATCGATCCACAATGGGGATTGTCCATAACCATTAGATTTTATTTTATTTTTTGAAAATTTAGAGCATTTTGAGAAACTAATTTGAATATTTTGATGGTTGGCTCAATAATTATTTTTTTATAAATATTTTTTTTAAGGTAGGTTACGTCATCAGTGGCACTAAAGATTAAGTGCTGTTGCCTCACTAGTACAGAAATAAAAAAATTCAATCTGTCAACACAACGTCATCCACACCTATCAAAGTGTCAAAGTATCAATCTGTTAAAATTTTTCATTCCATAACATTTCATTCAATTTTTTTATTGTTCCATAGCTCTTCCGAAATTTTAAATATTGTCGATTGTTGAAACAATGTAATCAGATTTATAAACGCTATGAATAAGAGGCAAGTCGGAATGTTTAAATTTAATATATTTTTGACATATTATAATTTTACACTTGACACTGACGGATTGTAGACAATACTTGCCACTTACTTTTTATTTTATTTTTGAGGTAACGATACTAAACTGTACGGTCGCAGGTTACGTAATTTGAAGGGCACAGAAGGTCAATCGTATTTTATGAAAAATATCAATATCAATAAATATTAATATTTTTCGTAAATTAATTAGTCCATAATGATTAGTAACGCTATTCCTCGAAATGGTTTTTCAATTACAACATTTTAAAAAATATGAACAATGCCCATTCACAATCGGTGAACTTACAAAAAAAAATCATAAGTACATAAAGTCGAACATACAGGATGAAATTGAATACATGCGACAAATCGAAATGGGAGATTGTACTCATCATTATGAACAACTTTTACTATGGGACCAAACCTGAAATAGCGAAAAAAAATCAGCTGTTCCCTACATTTATGTTCGCATAACTCGTCAAAATGTAGGGAACAGCTGTTTTTTTTAACTACTGTTGGAGCTGCTGAAGATTTTAAAATACTATTTTTGCATTATATAAATTCAATCTCCTAGTATTGTATAATTGCATAGCACATGTGTGAGTACTATGTACATACTTTAAAGCTACCATTTACTGGGTACGTCTTTCATTGACTTGAATGTGCCCTGGCGGCTGAGAGTATGTCATACTCACTCAAATGTCTCGCTGATGGTGGCGCATGTGTTGGATCATTTAGCTCCCTTCAAAATGTTCTTAATTTTTTTTTTTAGTTACATTTTTATAATATGCCTAATATGTTCTGGACATATCGTGTTTATTTATTTTATTTTCATGACCCTATATATTTTTTTTGTGTGGAAGAATCGATAACTTTCCGATTTAGTCAATCACTAGCGTTTATATAAAATAAATGGCTTTTGCACAGCACAACGATAGGAGATTGATGTTTTTGTGTGAGTAAGTTGTATGGTGCATGGTAAATGCACGTTGTGTGTGATGAGTTAAGGTTTATAATTGATTGAGTAGAACGTTCCTATTTATGAATTGCAAGTGTGTGCGCGACTTTGTCTAAGCTTTTACGGAACTAAATGTGTAGTAGTGGCGCGGTGGTGGTGCCAACCTAGCGACATCGGGTTCTGATACATTTTCAACTACCGGGCATATCTCCTTCTTTCATATATCTATGTTTGACATTAATGGTTTCGGATGATAAATGATAATTGATTTTATTTTTAATAATAAAATCACTTATCATTTATAAAAAAAATTAAAATAAGTAAGTTTGCACAAACAGTTTTACACGTCAATCATATTTTTTTGAACTAGATGAGGTCAGAGTTTCTTATCTGACTACTCTGAGAAGAAAGGTCGAAACAAACTCAGAGATCACAGTCTCTTTTAAAGTTCAGACATAATCTTGGTCAGGTTATATTAAAACCATGTGTGTCTGAGATGGTCTTTTGAGGAAAGAACCACACAGATTGAGAGGACCTGTCCAGTCAGCATTTGTCAGAAATCGTGCAGCTCAACTCAAAACTTAAGGAGCTCAACGATGAATTGTCACTTAAACGGGAGGAGGTGTTTTTTCTTTTCTAAAAAGACTAGATTTGTAGAACATCTTGATAACTCTTTTTAACAAGATAAGTAATTTAAAAATAAGAGAAAGTCTAATAATCATCTTTCGTCATTCATCAAAAACCTTTTTATTCAAAAATTTTTTTTTCATAGTAATATCACTTTCAATAAAAAAATTTGGTACGAAAATTCTGAGTACGACCCTGTTGCATCCTGCACTTAGTGACATCTAGTGTGAGATAGTTACGTAACTACAAAATAAAATTGTCAGAACCAACAACAAGTTTTACTATTGACCGGTAGATGGAAAATAAAGAAGTGGGCGGGATCTAGCACCCCCTCACCCCGTAGAATGTCACGCGTTGTTTCCTAAGGAAATCTAATAACAACATCTCCTCTTTGTTTTTACTCCGTGGGTACAACCGACACGCTCTCACCATGTACGAGTTCCGTCTGTATGTAGTGGCTACCACTGGGGTGTGCAGTAGATGAGGTCTACGTAAGAACACAGACGGCACTCGCAGCTCAATTTTGTGTAACAACTCAGTAACACCAGTTATTCCATTAGCAATTTTAAAAAGAAACACAAGATCTGCAATTTTACGCCTTTCATAAAGTGGTAGGAAATGAAATTTTCTGCAACGGTAAGTATAATTCGTTACAAACGTTTTAGACAGATTTTGAATGTGCCTTAAAAAAATTTTGTGTTTCGTCTCACGCAGATGCCACAGAGCATGTAACCTTGCAACTGTCAAGGCAGATGACAGACGTACCGGTAGGGATGACGATTATTAGGAATAATCGTCATCCTTGCGGATAGATTTAAAAATCGATCTTGTTTAGGAACAAGATCGATTTTTAAATCTATCCGAATCGCAGGAAAGAAGAATCGATTCAGCAATAAATTGAGTTCTGATAGATCTGTTCCCGCCATTATTCTACATCGACAGCTTTACTATAGATAATCACTTATTCGTTTTGGTGTTGCCAGCATAATTAGTCAAATGTAATGAATAATCGAATACAAAATAAATTAAATAATATTCTTGGTTACAAAAAACAGAACAAAGAAACTGCGTATCAAAACTTAAAAGTTGCAATCCGCAGGGAAAACATCGGACTGTCTATCTGACTGCAGTTGTTTTATTTCGATAATGTCACATCAACGCTGCGAGGTCATAAAATGCACGATTATTCGTTATTCACGATTATTCACGTTTTTTTTTTTCAATTAGCAGCTGTTCTCTTATTTTGTTTTTAACTATCTTTGTTGTTTTGTACCTACATGAGTGATCTGTGGTCATTTTATAAGTTGCGAGTAGTTTAGACATAATATTTAGGTTATCTCCGAATTTGTTTAATTACTTTAAAACTCGGATAATTTGTGTGAAAATGAACACTTTTATTTAATAGTATATAAAGCGTAGTCTATAATAAATAAAGATTTATTGTGTTTCAACTTAAGACGGATTTCCATACATCGTTGGTCATGATCCTTTCGTTCGGAAAGCATCCATCGGTTTCTTACTGAACTTTAACTATATGCGATGACCCTGGTTACTTATATATCTGTTGGTGACAACGGTCAAAATAATAACCCTCCTTTTTGCTTCGCCGTAGTCGAGTAAAAAAGACTTCATTCCTCTCTACTTTTTTCCAGTTTAGACAAGACCTATTTATTCCCCCGCAATAAGCAAACTGTATCGCACAGACCAAGGACGACTCAATGTCGCGTTTTAATAAACATTGCTCGTTAAAAACGCGATTTAGAATCTGACGAAGATATTTTAGTTGTCGGGCGCGCATTGTTCCGCGACAATGATTGATTCGCGCGCGAAAGGGTTCAGCTAATGGTTATTGATGTCGCCGCGTCATTCGCTGTTGTGGTCGGCGCTGTGGGTAGTATACTGTGAATGAAAATGTTCGCGTATCATTCTTTGTTTGCGGTAATGTAAATCCAATAAATGTGGTATAGGTAATTAAATAAAACATTGATCGTTTTTTGATGTCTGTGTCTGCTAGATTTAGGCCCGATTCCAATACAAATAGCTAATTAATGTCTACGTTTAACGGTAAACGTATTTATCTACACCCATGCTATAAATCCTCTATAAAAGTTTCCGAAACAGTTAACTTATTGCCAACATTAAAACAACCAGTGCCATAAGTACCTAACCATACATAATATCATTATGTGATTTGTGGTGCAAGCGGGCTTTATAGCGGTTTTAGGCATCGTTAAAGAAAGCGGGAATCCCGCTTTTTTATAAACTAGTCACTAGATGTACCTAACTCACGACTGTCATCCGTTAGCATACAAAAGTACCTACGATAATATGTAGAACGGTCTGTTTTACACCTTGGGACATGCCAAACATGCACCTGCTCGGAGAACCACGTCTTTAAATAATTTATCTTCCTATTTATTTACTTCATTTAATACTTTAAGCACACAAATGTACACAGGCGGACTTAATGCCATAGGCATTTTCTACCGGTCAACCTTTGGGTGATGCAGAGGACATTTGACAGTGGTAGGTGGTATATATTAGTAGTGTTAGTAGGTAGTATTAGTAGTGGTATGTTAATTATCACTAACAATTACCACATTCCTAATATTCGTATGACATAATTAGAGCCTCCGGGAAGGCGTGCCCTGACGCTTGGCGCAGAGATTAGCGGCTGGCGAGCGACGAGCACACAAATTAATTGCTCCATAAGCCCTTTGATCTGCGCCTAGTAGGTTTTCGATCAATTAATTTTCGCTAAGAGGATTTTGAAGAAAGTTCGCTGCATAGTCTTAGATACGTTTTGTTGTGGGAGTACAGGTCGGGCAACAAATATTGTGTTGATACAATACTGTTGTTGTAATGTTTGGGTTTGTATGGTGAGATTTAAAAATAATATTGTGGGGATCCACTTCATTCATCATTTCTCTTGGTTGGAAAAGGTTATGTCAGAGGAAAAGTTTATCTGAAAAGTGTTTTATGGTTGTCTCATAATGAGATGACGTATTTTTTTTTAATTAGTAGATATAGGAACATATTGCTAATATTGTAAAAAAAAGAATACATCCCTACCTATGAAATGCCAAGTCGGTACCACCTACTTTATGCAGCGAGTTTCTTAACTCAATGAAAAAATTAAAATCCCGCCAAAATACTTGAATACCTACATCACAGGTCGGCTAATTAACGACCCCCGGGACCTGCCAAGTGTCTGTTAAAGCCTGTTAATGGCATTTTAACGATTTACCTTGGATTCGGGCAATTAAACTCATTGCCCAGTAATGCCCAGCAATAGGCGGGCAACGTCTGTAGACCATCGTAGGTACTGCTCGGAACCCTCTTGATTGAGCATTGTTTTCTTTCCGAAAGTTAGTTATTTATATTAAATAAGAGTAAAGTATTTGTTGAATCTCACTGCTTAATGTGGTTTTACTCAAAACAGAGAGATTTTATTGTCTTAGATACAAGATAATAGGTACCTACTTAGGTTTTCGGTTTCAAATTGATTTAAATTCCTTTTAGCAGTAGATATCTCTATATTGGAAATTGTAATTTATACCTACATTATTCCGAAAAACAGACACTTAGGTACTTACTTATTTCGTAATCCATCAATAAACAAATAAGCAAGAAATAAACCAATAAAATTACCGTCGAGACTTTGTCTCCAATAGGTATTAATTAAAACAGAATATTTACAAACCGAGAATCACTTAGCAAACTTAATTTCCCGGCTCTGTTTGTTCGTACGGTAATTTAACTAATAGATATGACTACCAAACGAAACTCATCCAATTTGAAACTTGACGTACCTATCGAACCGTTTGACTTGTTGTAAGTGTTTGACCTAAAACAAGTCCAGGAAATCGCGTATCAATATATTTGTGAGGTCTCTAGAACTAACTAAACAGCCCGATTGCAGGGAATCCCTTTACAGCAGGAAGGCAATTAGTATGTTTAAAATGTTGATGCATTGATTATTGCTTTGCTCTCTGTGAATTGATAGTTAGAGATGAAGCTTCCTACATAGAAGGTATTTTAATGGAATATTGTCTGTAGGCACATACTTACTCCAAACTGAATATCAAGTAATAAAGAAATCCACATGAGTTTATGTGTATGATTCGTAAGTTCATGAAACCAATTTGAAAGTTTAAAACCACTTCCGTGTCACTATTTAGGTTATGATTTGATCTAATAAGTTGAACACGTTGATCGTTAATCAAAGTAGATACTTAGGACCCAAAAATTATGAGTGGTGACATAAATTTAAACCTGGACAAAGGAGACTAGGTAGATACCAGCTTACCTGCTGTGCGTCCCTCTGCCCAAAATGGCCGATGTAGTTGGGGAACACAGTGAAGTTGTAAGGTATCCTGTGCTGCTGACAGAAGCTGACAATGACAGGCAGACACACTCCTGGTGCTGGGTTCCTGGCTCCGGGCGGATCTGTGGGCGCCGGCCACGTCACCACTGTCGACCGGTTCACTACTTGGGACACGTACTGCGGACAAGGATAGATTGTTTGTGAAATAGTTTGTGAGATTGAGTATTTTAGTTACCCATGTAATTATCTAGATCTTCATTTAATATATATCTAAATAATTCTTCTGTAGGTACCTACGTGTTGCAGCGTTACCTCTGCGGATAAAACCTCACCTCTTAGGTTAAAACCTTTTTTTCCAACACCTTTCCAAAGCACCTGGAATGCAAGTTAGGTATGCCTCAAAAGACAAAATTTAAAAAAATAAAAAACTACCGGCCGAAACGCGGTTGCTCTGACGTCATGTCTTCATGGTCACTTTTTGACCGGTGGACATTTTGCGGTTTTCGTAAGTGGCGACTTTTTGACTGCAGACGCGTGAGTGTCATGGACTTAAGTATAAGTAAACTGACTTATAGTTAGTATTATAAGTCCATGGTGAGTGGTTAATGATTTTTCAAGCGGAATTCATTTTTTTGACATGACAGCAAGTCATATTGGATTAATCAAAATTTTTCTTGATATAGTTGCTTGATAATTGTTGACCTGGTTTCACCTGCTATAATTTGAAGTTTCCTGGTAATCTGTTCCCAAATTGCTGATATTATACATCCATGCACTGATTCCCGCCAGCTTGCAATTATTAAAGTCTTGATGTCGAGCTTCGCATCACAAGCTGACCACACTATCAGGTGTAACCTATTCTCCAAACCTGGTACGTATTTTTCTTCTAATTTCCGGCCTTCTTCTCCCTCAGCGAACTTTTCTCCTTTTTCTCTGGTCTGACACCTTATTTTATTTTTCGTAGGTAAAGAGCCAGTAAAAAAGGGCGATTTGCCCTTTTTCCCGCATACCGGATCATCCAACTGGTGTGCGAGTTGCAAATTGTTGCATTCGTCAATCTAGCTGCAGAGTATTCCTGTACTTTGAGTCTCGCGCGGGGTTGACTGCTGAACTTCGCGACCACCTTCGTCTGTGTCCAGGAAACTACGATCGAATACCATTTTTAACACTTAGGCTCCCTGACCTTTTTTATCTCAGGACGACTTAGCTAATATATTTTTTTATTAATTCTTTTTTTTTATCTGTTCTAACGAACCTAAAACCCGATTTCAATCTGGTAAAATTCTTTATAAAATTTTATCCTAAAACATATACTGAATTTGATATTATCATATCAAATAGGTAGGTAGGTATCCCTAGTGACAAAATTGATTTTATTTTTGTAAGTAGGTTTGCACAAGCACTGTTACACGTCAATCATATTTTAAAAACTAGATGAGGTCGGCGTTTTCTATCTGACTAGTCTTAGAAGAAAGGCAGAAACAAACTCAGAGGTTAACTCAGTCTCTTTTAAAGGTCAGACATAATCTTGGTCAGATCATATGAAGACCATCTAGATCGATGTCTGAGATGTTCTTTTGATGAAAGAACCACACAGATTGAGAGGACCTATCCAGCTCAACTCAAAACTTAAGGAGCTCAACGATTCGACGAAGAATACCAAAGAAAGGACATTTGCCAGACCATGACAAAACCCTCCTAATTCCTCTTTTTTTTTTCCTAATATTATTACAAAAACAATAATTGTCAAATAACAAACCTCCGTGTTTTAGATTTCTTTTAAACTTACATTTTATGTTTGAATTTGATTTAAAAAAAAAACTGTGAGCTTTATGTTCAATGCAGTGATTCTTTTTATTTTCACTACAGTGTGTATGTCAAGATTTTGCTGTAAGTTTTGTGTGATTAGGTGGCTCCCTGTTAGTTTAGCTTTAGATACACAATTGGACCCGGTACCTACGTGGCGCTGCGCTAATTCTGGGAAACAGGATAACGTCGGTCCGGTCAGGTAGTACTTAATTAAATGCTGTTCGTTGGTAAGCGCATCTCTTCAGAACAGCTGGACCGATTTGGCGAATTTTTGTTTTGAAATGTTCGTAACAGTCCGAAACAGGTTCTTGCGGAAAAATTAATTTGAAAAGTTGCCGGAAAAATTAAACTGAAAGTGCATTTTCTATGGGAATTTTAAATGAAGTTTTTAAACTTTGACAGGAGAAGTCTTTTGGGTCCACTAGTTATAAAATACAAGCTTAAGAGGTCGGTATAGAGGTCCTATCTGAAGAATGTTGGAAAGGCATGCTATGTTATTATTTAATAAACGCAACAAGGTAGGTACTTTAATTTTTCGCAAATAATCTTTTAAACTTTCACTACTCACCTATCGGTCCTTTACAAAACTTCTGGAGCCCAAAAAACACTATGTATCCACAAGAACGCGTCCTTCACAATGTGCCCATTGTTGTAACTCTCACAAAACAGACAAAGACGGCCAGGTAAGACGAAATTGTTGCCCAAAGCCTGAGCACCGACTTTGAGCAACGAGCACAATAATTGTTTTGTTAGCAAAGCTTCGCCTTTCTAACGTTTTTGTGGGCGGAATGGCTTTCAGCTGTATGCAAGTGGTTCAGTAATTGAGTTGCTTCGTTTTGTTGGTTTTACACAGTGAGAAATTGTGGTCTTTTTCTGAAGGGCGTAAAAAATATTCCGACGTAATTTGTTTGAGCAAGTTGAAGCCAGTGTAAATAAAAGTAAGTTTTGTTTTGTCGCAGTGTTCCTAATTTCTGAAAATTCGCGCATTGTGCCGCTACGCAAAGCTGTGGGCTATTGTCGGGTACAGATTGGTGAAGCGTAACATGAAATGTAACACAACAAATAGTCGAGTTTATTTCAATGCAACGTGTTACGTTTCATGTTACGTTTTACCAATCTTATATGAAAACAACTGTTTATTCATTCATACTTAGTTATTAAAGGTGCGACGTTTTCAGGAAGCCAGACTGATACAATACCTACCCTTTATAACATTTTAAAATGCAGCATTATGTATTTGTTTATTATAATCGAATCTGCTTGGTTTCTTTATCATAGGTAATAGTTATTTTATGCAATGAAAACTCTCCATCAATTTGCTTCTTCCTCAAGCGTAACATTTTCGCAACAATAAAGCGTGAGTCCAACCCACACTAGCTCACCTGTACTGCTGGGTTGGCTCTGAAGTACGCGAACAGTGCTCCTGTGATGGCGAGTAGCGCCACCGCGTTGAGGGCGAGCTGCATCAGTCTGAACTTGTGGGGGTTGGCGTCTGTACTGGCGCCGCGCATGTCGCGGAGCATCTGGTGGGAATTAGCAAACATTTTAGGGATACATTGTATTCAACATGCATTTAAGGAGTAAAAATGTAAAGCTACACATTTCTCAGTAGAATAAAAGGCATTCCCAGCGTCCTGAAGTCTGTTGCGGCAAATACTTCCTCCACTATAACGCAATTTTCACGAAGATTGATCATCGATATATTGGTTTTTTGTGTCTAACTGTTATTTGGTCTTTGCAAAAGTTTAATTCCATTTTGTTTATAATTAAGTTACTAAAAAAAAGGACTGCGAGCTAAGCCGGATGGCTCGGAGACTAGTGGTGCTTATAACTAAGCCGGATGGCTCGGAGACTAGTGGTGCTTATAACTAAGCCGGATGGCTCGGAGACTAGTGGTGCTTATAACTAAGCCGGATGGCTCGGAGACTAGTGGTGCTTATAACTAAGCCGGATGGCTCGGAGACTAGTGGTGCTTATAACTAAGCCGGATGGCTCGGAGACTAGTGGTGCTTATAACTAAGCCGGATGGCTCGGAGACTAGTGGTGCTTATAACTAAGCCGGATGGCTCGGAGACTAGTGGTGCTTATAACTAAGCCGGATGGCTCGGAGACTAGTGGTGCTTATAACTAAGCCGGATGGCTCGGAGACTAGTGGTGCTTATAACTAAGCCGGATGGCTCGGAGACTAGTGGTGCTTATAACTAAGCCGGATGGCTCGGAGACTAGTGGTGCTTATAACTAAGCCGGATGGCTCGGAGACTAGTGGTGCTTATAACTAAGCCGGATGGCTCGGAGACTAGTGGTGCTTATAACTAAGCCGGATGGCTCGGAGACTAGTGGTGCTTATAACTAAGCCGGATGGCTCGGAGACTAGTGGTGCTTATAACTAAGCCGGATGGCTCGGAGACTAGTGGTGCTTATAACTAAGCCGGATGGCTCGGAGACTAGTGGTGCTTATAACTAAGCCGGATGGCTCGGAGACTAGTGGTGCTTATAACTTTACTATGAATTCAAGGCCTCGGAAGCTTCTTTTGTGGTCTATCAGCCTGTAGTAGGACCTAAGCTGATCGATGATACCGGCTTCGTGACCAGCTATGCAGAAAAGTGTTAGATTTTGAGTGGATTTGCACTTTCAAAACTTTGGGTTCATCATGACCGTGACGTATACCTACAGGTACCTTACCTATAGGTAATGTGAGTAAAATAAGCATTCAGCAAACGCTTAACTATTACGTACTTTAACTGCCCAGATAACGATACAAAGTAAAAACAAATACCTATATACCTACTCAGTCATCGACCTAGATAAAATAGAGACAAATTTATCAAGTTAACTGAAGAATGAAACTAGATTGTCTCTGAACCTGGCAACCTCAGGCAACCTATTTAGGTCATCCATACAAACTTAAAACAACGCCAACGACTATTTCCTTATGAAACTCTAACAGCGTTCATTCATGACTTAAGTTAGCCATTCTACCAAAAAGGGTTTATCTCGAGCTGCAGTAGCGACATGAATGGGCCCCAGGGCTCCGGCGGCAGCGCGTACCTACTTGCGATTGTTTCATATTCAATACGAAACCCTGGCTTTGTGAACTCCACTGAGATATTATTGTTACGTAATCTCTATTCAGGATGCCTACAATTGAGATTACTCCATGATTCCAGATTTTGATACGAAATCAAGGTATACTTTTTTTTTAAGTTTAACTTTGAACAATAACGGTTTCATTAGAATGTTGTACTAACATTACATATTATTTTTTTATTTGAAATGGGTTTGATAATGACTCTAGCCTAGGTCAGAGGTGACAGAGACAAAGTCGATGATGGAGTGAGCTTACCCAGAAGAAGCCTATTCACTCTCACTTTGAAGAGATTCAGGTTATATGCGCTCGGAAACACAGACGCAGGTAGAGAGTTCTACTATTTATTTGGGATAAGCTATTATAAAAAATAAATTATAGTTAGCTTGGATTTTGTTCAGTGTCACCTGCCGTCTACTTACTGAGTTTCTGAAATATGCCATTTAGTTTATAAAAATACCTATCGTTAAATGGCACTGCATAATATGTATCAGTATTATGATTACTACTTCAGTATTAGTTCATCAATATTCAGATACGTGTAAATCTCTGGCACACGAGGAGCAAATACCCATTAGATACGCTTTAGGCACCTCTATAGGCACCCGCCTCAATGAACGTCCAAGATGGTATATTAGCATAACAACCACATTCGAAGCTGACCTACCTCCGTCAGGTCATGCAATATGCATCAGATCAATCGATTGATATCAAGGAATCCGATATTATTAAATCCGCCTATTTCGATGAGAACAATCGAATCGAATTGTATCGACACGTTAATCTGACGGTTTAGACTGTTTGAAGTGACCTTAGTATCTCTTCGTGAGAGTCGAATTTTATTTTGGCACATAGAAACGATGAACCAAGAACCAACAAAACAAAACTCTTTCGCAATACAATACAGATTACTCCCCCGAGTTATACGTAGGACGGGACGCAATCTTGACTCATGTAAACAGTAATATGTGGCCCGGGTTGTACACTCCTTCCTACTATAAATACGGGCGAGCGTAGATCCCTCCACCCAGATACGTACCTATGTGGCGAACGCGAACGCTGATTGGAAACTTTGAGATTGTGTGTGAAAAACTTAAGAGGACGGACTTTAAGATTTTATTAAAGAGGATGAAACAAGTTTTTTCTTTCAGAGAGGATGTTAGCGAGATTTCATTAGGAGTAATTCGTCTTTGCAGTGAATGGTAGCTAACTTGAGTGCTGAAGTTAAAAGTTTAGTTTCATTAGTTACCGTATGATGAATAGCTGTACCTACCTAAATACTAAGAATTTCACAATCAATTTGCTTCTCATTATGAATCCACTATTACTAAAAATATTTTTCCGAGTCAAATAGGTGGCAACATTTTGGTTAGTCTTTCAAGCACTCTGGCAATTTTTCTCATTTAAATGGTTCATATCCCCCGCTCGTTTGACTCAAAAGAAATAGTTATCCTGTCAAATATGCTCAGTATCTGGTTTTAAAAAACGAAGTGTTTGTTTTACTTCAAGAAACAGCATTTTCATCATTTATACGCTTTAGTATATATCAATGTAAAGAGCCGTGCTTAAACTTAGGTACTAGAGTACCTTAGTATCTAAGCACTGTCTCTCCAAATTGTTAATAATTCAATGGTGAATTTTCATCTAGACACGCGGTTGATTTTCTAGCAAACAATCGCTCTATGTCAAGTGGCTCGAGTGGTTTGAGCCTCTCGGTATCGCAATCACTCGTCTCAATTTATTTGGTAAAATCCGATAAGAATTGTAAAGCTTCCAATGATTGGAAATCGATTTAAATGTCTTGTTGTCTGGACAACAAGACATTTAAACTACTACTACTACACGAAACAACTGGTTGTTTCGTGTACTAGTTATGTAATTGAAAATACATTGAAAGTTTAACAAAATGCTGAACACAGAGAAAACTATATGATCTTACTTAAAATTGGACCAGTGAATCCAAAGAATATTATTATAAATATTTATATCCATTATAATTATATCTCCATGATATAATTTCATTTCAACCAAACTGATTCATAAATTCTTCCAACATAATAGGTATTCTACAACACTGATATAAATATAACAGCTGCACCTATTTCATTTCGACACACAATACGCTGCAACCCTAATCTTGACAAAACTGTTCGATACGATTCCCGTGTAATCGAGACGCAACTCGGCGAAGCATAGATAATATTACGAAGTGCAGTCCGCTCTCGATTCTAAAATATAAGAAACAAGTGAGAAGCGGAAGCGGTGCAAACACAATGAGACGAGGAATTTCCAATTTACCACGACATGAATCTGTAAAAGTTTGAATTTTGATAGATCGGTGGAATATCTCGATTTTGCTCACCGCACAGAAACCATAAGTAATATTTACTCTTTGGTAGAGTAGCACTGGCAAAGGCCTCCTCCAGATTTATTTTTAAAATTTTAAAATATTTATTTTTAGGGGATAGTGCCAGGGTAGACCGTGGTGCGTAACGGTAGTCAGTAGGCGTGGGCGTTGCGACGACGAACCGTTTACAAAAACCGTTTTGCCTTCTGCAACGATGCAACCGCTTTACGTCCTGGGTTCAAACAGTCTTCGTTGCAAAAACCAGTCTTCGAATTACTTGTTGCAATTTTTTATTTTACGACTATGAAAATTCAGTCGAGAATGCAATAGTTCAACTTTATCACACTTGTCCGTTGCGACGCACGTCGCGTCGTCTCTCGTTCCGCGTTCGTTTTCTTTTACAAAATAGTCGCTCAAAAACGAAAACCTCGAAAACGCAATTCTATTCCATGTTGGATAAGTTTCGTCCTTCAAACCAGTTGCAACGACGACCGTTTTTTGCAACCGTTTTCGTCGTCGGGAGAACGGTTGCGTTTCGTCCGTCAAAAATTCGACAACGACCCACCACTAGTAGTCAGCGTCAGATTGTACGTTGAACCAAAAACATGATTCGCGATCGTAACAAGTACTTATGTATTTACAGAATTATTTCATGAAATATCAATCAATATGAACTTAGAGGATGGTATTACCGACTGATTTTTGATTGAAAAGTGTTTCGGTTATATTGTTATGTCACTATTTTAAATAAAGCGTTTTGAACATGTTCCTATCCTAATGCATTACATTAGCATTATCGTAATTTTGCATGAAATAAAGAGGCTTTTTACACGACTACCAAGTACAAGGAGTGTTTTATTAAATTTTTACTTATAAGCAATAAGTTAATCTGATTCTTAATCTTACAAAGATTTGGCTTAGTGACATTGTACTTTTAAAAATGTTACATAATATTCGGGCAAATACGCTATTAACGCTTACCCCTATGCCACGGACCACAATTGGCACCCAAAGCTTTTACCGTAAACATAGCAAACGCTTAATGCGGCGCAATATTTTAATTACGACGCAGCGCTTGCGAGCGACACTTAATTTTACAGTGGCCATATGTGTCATACACTTGTGCGGGAAAATACTGTTACTACTTAGATACTTTTACGGCATTTTGTTAAACGCGCGGATTTTCGCAGAATTTGCAGCTATAAAATTTTTCTGCAAACATTTCTGTTACCGTTTTCGGATCGTGGAGCGCGGAATGTGAAGTGGAAAATACAAACTGACAGATGGTATTAATTGTCTCTGTATACAACTGCCGCAGTATTTAATGTTTAAGTTGTTATTGTGGCAGGTATAATTCTTCTAGTCGAATTGAATACTCAAAGACAATTTATACAGCGGCGTTCTTTTGAGATAGGGAATCGTGGAAACTCGGCTCGACAGGATGACAAACTTGTCTGTCTGGTATTTGTGCCGGACGGGCGTGATCCGCGGACGCGAAGGGTAAGAGGGGAAGTAGTAAATTTCCCCATCGCGCGGCGCTGACGTCCTGCACCGATAGGTTGGATTGTTGGAGAATCTTCTACAGACGTGGTGTCTTGCGATAGTGCACTGAAGGCTTGTTTCATTAGCGGCTATCTTGTAGGGTTCATACGTGAAGGGTTTCTTGAATTAAAACACTGTGTTGATTCTTCATATAAGTGTTCAGGAAGCGATTTCGGGACTCTTCAGGTTTCTTCAGGAATTATCTTGCCGACGACTACGAAATTACTATTTTTAAACGATTATTTAAGTGGCTCGAAACTATACCTTGACGAGAGCCCGAAATTTCTTCCCTTTTAAAACTTTATTTTCCTTATAAATGTACTTCGACTTAACGCTATTATAGGCCTATATGCCTACATCTTTGAATTGATCCCAATGTGTTGCATATCGTTAGATCTTATATGAAATTCCCCGTCTGATGAGGTATCTATGTTGCCTGTGTCTATTATTACTGAAAGGTTATTTCAGGTCAAAAGGTGAAAAGGGACTAATTAATCACGAAAACTATCTTTCAGGCTAAACTATCTGAAAACTGGTCGTCCGATTTCCACCCTATAAACGGCAACTTTAATCTATTCGGTTGGTTCTAACGATATACAACAATAACATTTCTAGATTCTAGGTTTTCAGGGCGTGAAGCGCCTCTGAAGGTCTTATTGGAAGACCATACTTTTTCCAATATCCAACAATAGTTTTACCACATATGAACTTAATTAAGTAGGCGTATTTTACGAAATCTAAACTATATAAGTTAGGTCCAGGGCTAGGTCTCGGTCTAGGGTACCTGGAGACACTAAAAACTATATACGGCCTACTTAACAGAGGTTCACAGGTAGTACAACCACTGTTGGTCAATAAAAGACGTGTCGTAAACTTTTATTACGCACTTACTTAACTATGATTCTAAGTTGATAATACAAAGACTAATCTATTTACGTGGCATCGTCATGAAGAGGCTTTAAATTAAATAAAACCCTATCGTTTGGTAGCACGTTATTCATGACCACAAAATGACTCTAAACTTTAACAAAACTAATCTATATGACGAGCCTTTATCTCTAAACAGTACTTATTGTACTTATTCTAACTTAAAATACGTGACTCTATTGAATTTAAGTTATATTCAAAGCCCTACTAGGTTACGCGTTATTCGCGGCCACAAACGATTCTAAGTTATAACAAGCTAAATAAAATATATGACGCTTCGTCGCGAACATTTCTCCCGCCGTGCAGTGTAGTGACGACTCGTAGCGATGTCGGCGCGGCACTGCATTATCTCGGTGAGCGACAATCGTAGTCACTTTGGTAGTGGGACGAGTTTCTTCACTGGACGCTTCAGGATGCCTCCGGCGGTGCGCACCTCCACAGTACGAACTTCTCCATCGGCTCCGGGGAACACGGCGACTATACGGCCTCGTGGCCATGTGTTGCGAGGTAGCTGACCGTCGGTGATGAGAACGGGGTCGCCGACCTGTAGACCGAGTCCGCGGCTGTACGGCTCCCGCCGGTTTTGAAGCTTTTTGAAGAAATTTTGCTTCTATTGTTTGTTTGACTTGAGTGGTCGATGTCTCTGTGATTATTTTCCGAATAACGGGAGCTGACTTCTTCTGTTTTTTCCAATCAGGATCCTTTTCGGTATTTTTCTGTGTTCGTTTGTAGAACGTTTTCTGTTTGCGTTCTTGACAGAGGGATATGAAGCGTAGGACGCTTGCTGTAGAGCGAAGCAATCTTTCCCATCTAGAAAATCTTATTGGATCCGGAATGACTTCTGTTAGCATCTGTGTGTCGGCTTGTCCGATGGCAGTGAGTGTTCTTTCTTCCCCTGTTTCCTTTGTGACTGGAGGTTTTTCGGATGGCCATGTTGATGGATCTTCATGTAGAAAGCCTGGGCCACAGAACCACTCGTGTTGTGAGTCAAACTTATTCGGTACATCTCGGGTAGCGATGTCAGCGATGTTCATCTTCGTCGGGATCCATCGCCAATCTTCGACCTTGCTGTTATCTTCTATGGCGGCTATGCGATGAGCGACAAAAGACTTGTACACTCGTGCCCCTCTTCTTATCCATGTCAGCACGGTTTTACTGTCTGTCCAATAAGTCACTGATACGGGCTTAATGTCGTGTTCACGTATGACAGCTGTAGCCACACGGGTTCCCATTGCCGCGGCCTGTAGTTCGAGGCGCGGTATCGATTGCAGCTTCAACGGTGCAACCTTCGCCTTTGCCATGACGAGGCTGACTTGCTGCTTACCTTCTATGGTTGTGGCTCGCCAATACACTGCTGTTGCATACGCCAATTCACTTGCGTCGGTGAACACGTGGACTTGTATTTCTGTTGCTTCACTGTAGCCCGGGTAGCATCTTGGTATGTTTATATTTTTGAGATTCTTCAAATGCTGTATCCAACTCTGCCATTGTAGTGCTAGATCTTTATCCAGCGGTTGGTCCCAGTCGACTGCTCGCCTCCATGCCTCTTGTAATATTTGTTTGGCTCTAATCGTTACTGGGGAGGCGAGTCCGAGCGGGTCATACAACGACATAACTATTTTGAGTGCTTCTCTCTTTGTTGGAGTCTCCTTTTCTAACACGCCTTTTGGTAGGCGGGCGAGTGACAAGTTGAATCCCAATGTATCTTCGCTCGGTCTCCAAATAAGGCCGAGTATCTTCTCTGTGTTCTCTTTATTTCCGATGTTGACGACTTCGGTCTGGATTTGTGATGGGTCTAAGTCTTCTAAAACTTTAGAGTTGTTTGATACCCATTTTCTAAGTAGAAATTTCGCCTGTAGATGTATATTCTTTACTGTTGACGCGATGCGCGTAGCTTCTTTCTCTGTTGTGTAGCTATCGAGATAGTCATCCATATAATGGTTATGAATGATGGCTTTTACTGCTTCTGGAAACTGATCTATGTATTTCTTTGCATTCCAGTTCTTTGCGAATATAGCTATGCACGGTGAACTTGCTGCACCGAATATTATTGATGTCATTCGGTATTCTTCAGGCGCGCCTTCTCGTTTGTCGCCTCTCCACAGGTATCTGAGTGCGTCTCGATCTTTGATTCGCACCTTCACCTGCATAAACATCTCCGCTATATCACCAGAGATGGCTATGCAGTGTCGGCGGAACCTCATCATGACGCCAGGCAGCGACTGCAGCAAGTCTGGTCCGGTGAGGAGGAAGTCGTTTAGTGACAACCCTCTTGATTTGGCGGCAGCGTCGTGTACTATGCGGAATTTCTCTGGTTTCATTGGATTGAACACGTCGAAGTGTGGCAGGTACCAAGTTCTACCCGGTGTTGTTATTTTAGGCGCCTTCTCTGCGTATCCTTTTTGTACGAGAGCGTCCATCTGTTCTGTATATTTTTCTCGAAGAATAAGGTTTCTGTCGAGTTTCTTTTCTGTAGAGACGAGCCTGTTGAGTGCTGTCCCATAACTATCTGGCATTTCTATAGTTTCATTCTTCCACAGCATAGCTGTTTCTATGTGACCATCTTCTAATTGCCGAGTGTGTTGAGTCAGAATGTTTTCTGCTATCTTCTCAGTATCGGAGTCTGGACGTCGCGGGTTAATCATCAATGATTCTAAAGCGAAGAATTTGCGGAGTTGTTCGTTTATGTCCTCTTCGCTTGCTGCTAGTTTGTTCACGTAGTGCACCTGTTGACCCAGGATTCTTGTATGTGCGCCGTGTAGAGTCCATCCCAATGTTGTGAGAGATGCAATGGGTTGATCTCTCGGTCCTCTACGAATCTCACTGGCTAATAAGAGATTCCAATTGTCTTGTCCAATAAGAATCTTCGGCGCTCCGGTATCATAAATCAGCTGTTGTTTGAGGTCATCTAGGTGCTTACAGTTCGCGATGTCCTGTTCGCTGATTTTCTGTGGTGCAAGGTTGAGCTTCGGAATAGTGCGTGCTTTGAACTGTACCTTGTTGTTCAGCTGGCTTGCGAGAGTAACTGTAATTCTTCGCGAACATGGAGTGTCGATCGTTGTGTTACCAATGGCACCTATCTTCAATGGGTCGAGGCGGCCCTTAGCGCCAACTTGATTGGCTAAGTCTTCGTCGATCAAGGAGATGGTTGATCCATCATCGAGAAGGGCGAGAGTAGATGTTTCTCCCGCCGGTCCGATGACTCGTACTGGCACTATTTTGAGGTAAGCGTGACTTGATGTTGCTCGCGAACTGGCTACTATTTCTTTTGACTCCTTATCTTGAGTATCTGTTATTTTCACTGACTCGGCAGCGGGCTTCTTGTCATGATGAAGAAGCCGATGGTGTGTGCCTATGCATCCCTTGACACTACACTTTTTCGGTTTGCACTTGTGACCGAAACGACGAACTCGTAGGCAACGGAAACACAAATTAAACTTCTTTGCGAGTTCCCACTTTTTATCACTGGATGCTTCTTGAAACTTCTTGCAGTCGGAGGAGTAATGTCCCTCCTTCTCGCAGACACGGCATTTGGTGGCCGGTCTGTCTGTTGCTGTATGTGTCCTTTGTGTGACACGTTTATTCACTGTAGCTTCAATAGGGTTAATGTTCTCAGGCGGAGCGAATGCACTACAGAAGTGGGCTTGTTCTGTTAGGAAATCACTAAAATGTGTGAGATCTGGTATCGATTGGTACTTCTCTGTATAAATCCTGTACCATTGTACACGTAGGGAGTTCGGTAACTTTTCCGTTAGTGTACGTGTGAGCTCAGCATTGATCAAATAGTGTTCCCTCTTAAGAGCGTGTAGAGTGACTACAGCGCTTCTAACTCGACTCGCGAACATGCAGATGTCTTTTGGTGCTTCGCTGCAGCGTGGTAGTCCCCGTAGCTTTTCAGTTTCGGCTTGAGCGATTGAGTCTGGACGGCCGAACTGCAGCTCGAGTTCTTTCATGATGTCATCTGGTCTAGCATGTCCGATTAATTCTGAGCTCACTGTTTCCAGTGCTCGCCCACGTAGGCTCCTTCTGAGTCTTGCTGTATTTTCGACATCGTTAAAATATGCACGAGTCGTTTCATAAATGGCGCGAAAAGATAGCCATTCAGTATGCGCGCCATTGAAGTTCGGTAACGTCATAATTACTTTTGACGCCATGGGGTTATTCGATGTCCGCTGTTCTGTTTTCCTGTCGGCTAGCGACGCTATAGCGGACGTGAGCTCCGTTATGAATGGACGGAGTGTATCTGTTCCCCTACTATCCTCTATTTGCTTTGACGGCACTATATTATTTTTCACTTCATTCACTATAGGATGTTGATTATGCACAGGTACTTGCGTTTGGAGGTCCACTATATTTTCGAAGTCCACAGGAGAGGGCGGTTGCTTGGAGCATGCGGTTCTATTACCCTCCTCGGCGGCATTGACCTCGCGCACTGGTGTAGGCACTGGTGCCTCTTCAAGCCAGGAACGCACGTACTCGTCATTCGATTCTCTATCATCCATGTATTCGCCGACGGAATCTTCTTCCTCGGCTCTCTGAAGTGCTATTTGGGCAAGCTCTATCTTTAACTTTAATAAGTCTTCGCGTGCCCTCGAAACTTTCTGTAATGACTGTGTCGATCTATGAGTAGTCGACGGTGGTCTTCTATGTTCGATACGGGCATCACCCCGGGTAGTCGTCGGTTTGGATCGGCTGGAGATTCTATCCGAAGGCTTCAATGTTCTATCTGAAGTCCCTTCTAGACTGGTTTCCTTGTTGGAAGTAGTCGATTCTTCTGATTCCTTTGACTGAGTCGGCACAGGTAGATGTTGTTCCCCCGGTTGAGCAAGGGGGCGCTGCGCCTGCGATTGTTGTTCGGTCCCTTCAGTGGTGGACGGCGAACGTGGCGGCAGCTGATGACGTATGGCTGAGACATTAGGGTCTCTGCTCACTTCCACTGGCTGTACTGCAGGTGCTTTACCTTTTGATCTTGTGACCGGCATGACTTCAGTTCAAATGTTCAAACTTCAAACACTTATGTTCAACTGTCCAACTAAAATTCAATGTTCAATGTTCAAAACTTCAAACACAAATGTTCAAAACTTCAAACGGGAATGTTCTATCTTCAAAACTTCACGCACAAATGTTCTATGTTGAAAAAATAATAATTCTTCTATTGTTGCAACAGATGTGTCGAATGATACTACGTCAGTTATAATTTTATAAGTCTTCAATGTTCAGGTGGGATTCCCAAAAATCCGGCTCGACAGGACCAGCAGATGTGCTTTTATAAGCCTTCAATGTTCAGGTGGGATTCCCAAAAATCCGGCTCGATAGGACCAGCAGATGTGCCGGACGGGCGTGATCCGCGGACGCGAAGGGTAAGAGGGGAAGTCGTAAATTTCCCCGTCGCGCGGCGCTAACGTCCTGCACCGATAGGTTGGATTGTTGGAGAATCTTCTACAGACGTGGTGTCTTGCGATAGTGCACTGAAGGCTTGTTTCATTAGCGGCTATCTTGTAGGGTTCATACGTGAAGGGTTTCTTGAATTAAAACACTGTGTTGATTCTTCATATAAGTGTTCAGGAAGCGATTTCGGGACTCTTCAGGTTTCTTCAGGAATTATCTTGCCGACGACTACGAAATTACTATTTTTAAACGATTATTTAAGTGGCTCGAAACTATACCTTGACGAGAGCCCGAAATTTCTTCCCTTTTAAAACTTTATTTTCCTTATAAATGTACTTCGACTTAACGCTATTATAGGCCTATATGCCTACATCTTTGAATTGATCCCAATGTGTTGCATATCGTTAGATCTTATATGAAATTCCCCGTCTGATGAGGTATCTATGTTGCCTGTGTCTATTATTACTGAAAGGTTATTTCAGGTCAAAAGGTGAAAAGGGACTAATTAATCACGAAAACTATCTTTCAGGCTAAACTATCTGAAAACTGGTCGTCCGATTTCCACCCTATAAACGGCAACTTTAATCTATTCGGTTGGTTCTAACGATATACAACAATAACATTTCTAGATTCTAGGTTTTTTAGGGCGTGAAGCGCCTCTGAAGGTCTTATTGGAAGACCATACTTTTTCCAATATCCAACAATAGTTTTACCACATATGAACTTAATTAAGTAGGCGTATTTTACGAAATCTAAACTATATAAGTTAGGTCCAGGGCTAGGTCTCGGTCTAGGGTACCTGGAGACACTAAAAACTATATACGGCCTACTTAACAGAGGTTCACAGGTAGTACAACCACTGTTGGTCAATAAAAGACGTGTCGTAAACTTTTATTACGCACTTACTTAACTATGATTCTAAGTTGATAATACAAAGACTAATCTATTTACGTGGCATCGTCATGAAGAGGCTTTAAATTAAATAAAACCCTATTGTTTGGTAGCACGTTATTCGTGACCACAAAATGACTCTAAACTTTAACAAAACTAATCTATATGACGAGCCTTTATCTCTAAACAGTACTTATTGTACTTATTCTAACTTAAAATACGTGACTCTATTGAATTTAAGTTATATTCAAAGCCCTACTAGGTTACGCGTTATTCGCGGCCACAAACGATTCTAAGTTATAACAAGCTAAATAAAATATATGACGCTTCGTCGCGAACAGTATTGTTATAATTAAGTAATTCATTTAAACTCACCCGATGATGCAAAGACATGTTGCTTCCGTTTTGAAACCTGACGATGGTCTGTAACGATGCCGGTGTGGACATACTCTTTGTAATAGAGCCATTGCCTGAGTCTCTGTCCTGCTGCTCCTTCAGGAGTAAACCCCGAGCTATCTTAGCGTTGAGGCTTTTATTCACATGTTGGTGCGGAAGCAAGGGAGCTTCCATCGTCTTCGTCGTATAAGACGGTGAGGACGTCTGACTGAACGAGTCCGAAGACACGTTCGAGTCTTGTCGGACGCTTATATTTGACCCTGAACTCGGTGACCGTTTCATTGGCTGGACAGTATTCTGAGGAGGCAAGGGGGCAGGGAAAGGTGTAGAGTCAGGGATTCTTGCGGGAAGGTGCGCTCTTCTGGCGGACAAAGACTGTGTGTGCGCAGGATTTCTGTTACAGTCTAGTCGTGGTTGTGGTTGCACTGGGGCGACTGTTCTTCTGTTTCCGTTGGGGTCTGTCTGTGGTGCTGTCGTGGTAGGTGGTCTGGGTGGTGTCGGAGGAGGCACGCGTCGTGGGGGCTGCGGGGAGGCGCGGCGGGGCGGCGCGGGCGGTGGCACGGGCAAGGGGGTGGGCGCGGCCGTCGCCGTGGTGCGCTGGGGCACGGGCGGCGGCTGCGGCACCACTGGCTGGATCTGTTGCGGCGGTGGCTGGAGCTGTCATCACAAATGTACGAAAAAGATCAGTATTTCAACGTCCTGCAAAGTATTTTCTATCTACAAAATAGTGTTTACCATATTTTACCTTCATGATGGGCCTCTGCGGTGCGATCCTCGAAGGTGGACAGTAGGGCAGCGCGTCAGAGGGGCAGTACACAAAGCCGGTTGGTCTCTGCGGCTGCGCCGGCGCACACGCCGCCGTACTGTGTCGCCGAGGGGTACCGACGCTCGGTCGGAGCAGTTCTAGAAGTTTCTCTCCTGGAGTCGCTGCGAGGCTGCCGGCGCGACCGCACCTAGACATAATATGAACGTGAAACAACAGAAACCGTTCAAACTGGAACCCTTTAGAACAGGGGGACTCTGGGACCTTTAGTTCCAGTGGGAAAAAACAAGGTAGAATTAAATGAATATCTAAGTACTTCAGTGGAAAAATGTTACAAGTTTAGAACCTCATTCAAAGTAGAAATAGCCAGAATAGTTTTAAAAGAAAAGTCCTTAGTTTTTTATTTTTATTCCAGTCCATACCATATAAGACCATTATCTTTTCAGCTACAAACTTTACAAATGTACCAGCAATCAAAAATAACCTTCTCTAAAATCTTAAACAGGAAAGTCATTGCCGAATCTATCGACAGTTGCCATCGGAAGACGAGTGCAGTGGGGCTGCTGAATATAATTCATCGTCCAACTGTCACGTCTGACGATCGCCGCTGATTCCGAACGTATTGATTCAGCGGGACCAGTTAACGAATATATTATTATTATGCATACATTTGCTGAATTCAACACATTCATAGAGTTAGTTATCGACATGTCTTCATGTATCTCGGAATGTGTGTATTGATCATGGGAAAATATGAACAAAGTGGCAATCGCTTTCAAACCATTTCTTATTTCTGCAATCACTTTCCCAACAAGATTGGATTGGCTTTTCGGTAGCTTATATCAGTCCCATACATTTTTGACTTTCCAAAAACGTTCTCGCTGATAGAATGTCACTTTTATCAAGACCTTCAGGTACATTTACTAGATAACTTTCCCGTTTGAAGTATTTTGATAATGTCGCGAGCGATTCTATTTCTTTTGGGCTACCAAACTAAACCATCTTTCATTGCAGCCTGTCGTCAAATGGCTTAGTCTTCAATCCTACTAGTACTAAGTTAACAAAGAGTAAACTTGTTCAAACACGGGAGCGAGTGGTTACCTACACGCGTCCCGGTGATTACACGTCCGGTTCTGAATGGTATGTAGGGCAGCGCAATTCTACAGGACAGTCGTCGGCCCCGGTCTGCGCATGAATTATACGTATGTGTATTCATTATTGAGCTCTGTGATACTGTAGCAGTTAAAGGCTTTCTTGTTTCTAAAAACTGTCGTCCCAATTGAATAGCCGAGGATCGAGTTTAATGGCGAGTGACTGGAGAGGGATTTTTCATCGGTATTCTGTGCCTGTAATTAGATTTAATTTATCCAGCTATGGATTGATTCATCAAATGATAGATTTACGTTTTCAGTGTGAATTTTATTTGAATTATATTACCAAGTTGTATTTACCATAACAGTGTCAACTTGCATTAATAAGAATTTATTATTGTCAATAACCGTTATGTAAAAACAATGTTCCTAAGTGTTGGAGACGTTATTTGTCGTTAGAAATATAGATAGTAAACAAATATTTGTTCGTTACGCAATAGTGTTAATTCCTATTGATTATTTAACACTCCTCTAGTTTACGAGCAAATAAATCAACAGCAAACCGTTGTGAGCAGAATCGTTAATTTGTAAAATCTAATACTACTCAAATGGCGCCAAGTTGCTGTTCAACACTTACTAACTCTTGCGTCTTTAACTTAATGATAAACCACTTATAAACTCTCTTCTCTAATAAGTAAAGTAGGCAAATAACTACAGCTTCACGTTTTCAATTCATGAAGAAAGTATTCATTTATTTATTGGCTATCGTTAAGGATATATATACGAGAACGAAGCACACTGAAAGGTTACTCTGTAACAAGGTTTGGGTTTATGATTTTAAGCAAAAATTTGTAGGCGAAGCGTCATAGGTCCGTCACAGCATTTAGCTGAGCAATGACCTGTTCTTGCACAGATGTCGCACACAGCTTAATTTTTCTTGTAATTTTTTTTTTTGTTACAAATGTAGATAATTTCCACTCTGCTATCAACATTATATTTGTTGTCATTTGCCAGAGTCGCAACACAGAGTAATTACACAAATTCTTGGACGTTGGATAGCAGAGACATCTGAAGTGAGTAAGTGGCAGTTTTATACCCATTGAGACTTTTTTTTTGTTTCCTGTGGATGTGGATATCCGCCACCCGGGGCGGGCGGCGGGGTCTGTCAGACTCTTACTGACTAAAAACCACCCCGGTGTTCCATCTCACACCTAGGCCGGGGGTCGCGGGAAAGTACGATCCTTCCGCAACCCCCGACTGGTGCCGGCCCGCCAATGCGGGCCTCCTCGGGTCAGGGGGGGAGTGAGGTGTTTGACTCCCCCCGCCATGACTAAGAGGGGTGCGTGTGGAACACTACGCGCCGCTACCTCGGGTCCTGATGTTTGGCGACGGACCGCCCCGAGTCAGCCGTCCCTGGACCCCTTTAATTGGGGAAAAAGGGCACTATCCGCCCTCCGCCGACGCCCGGTGCGTCTGCTGCGGGCCGGGTGACTGTATGAGATCTCCCTCTTACGCAGTCTCCTTCTGCGAGACGACTGTTTCGCAGAAGGAAACCACCGCGTCCCAGGACTCTTCGCTGCTGTCCATCGATTCGACTACGGCCGGCAGTGACAGGTCACTGCCTACTTCTGAGATGAGGGCTTTTGGCTACTTTAGATTAGTTTGTGTATTTTAAGTCTTTTTTGTGCAGAATAAACAATCTTTCTATCTTCTTTTTTCTATCAGTGATAAACTTTTTTTATGTGATATAATGTGATTCGGATCTCAATGCATATAACCTAAAATGTGCCTGGCGGAAACTAACACAACTTATCGTGTACTTAACCATCACGATTATTGTCTCGAATGTTTAATTTACGTTTATGAACTTTACATACCTTCCATTAACATTTCACTTACGCACACCTAATTTAAATGTTTGTTTACACCCGAAACCCCATAGTACAAAAACCACATAGAAATACTTTGAAAACTCGAGAATGTTCTGTTCCATCCATTACAGTAGTAAATGGAGCGACTAATGGGGGCTGATGATTACATGCTCGTAATGAATCGAATGCCGCTGCTTTGGTTCCACCGCCACCGGCCCCCACTGAGGTTTAATTCAATTGATTCTGTTGGTTTTACAGCGATTTCGGGAGGTGTGTTTTGTTTTTTGCAAACATTCTAAAAATCAGGCTCAGGGCTCAACCGAGTAATGAAATAATGTGTCATTTTTTACAATGTCTTCTTATTAAGGGGAGGCATAAAGCCAGAAAAAAATCAAATTTCACCCGCGCTTCCTTGCCTACCCCTCTCTTCAAACACGACAAAAACAAAACACAATCCCTTCCCGCCAGCAGAAACTTTTCGCCCGGCTAAGTAAGCCAGAGATTAAAACAGAAGAAGAACTAGCAGGGGATCGAGGGGGAGGGGGGGTCTCAGGGGATCAGACCGGCCGGTATAAATTATATATATTTGCGTTTGAATTTCCATCTTCTGTAATAAGTATACGCAAAATAATCAGATGAAACGGCTCTATTCAATGTAGGTACCTAAGTATGATAGCAGGCTGTGCAAGTAGATATCTTGATAGGGCAATATTATTGTATGTCCCTGAATCTGTTCCGATGCTGGTAACAGATTCACGGACATACAAGTAATACAAGCCTATCTATGAATTTGCAATTCTGGATTGAAGGACTAACTTTCTATACTGTAAAAAAAAATGTTATATTACAGAGCAAACCGAGTTGAATGCCTATACATTTTCGATTCCGAATTAAATTACAAATGAACGATTTTCGGATATTTTTCCTGTACCTATTTATGCTGTGAGACTTTGCTTCTTGCCAATTTTCATTATTCTAGGTCAACGGGAATAATTAAAACCTATAAGGTACACCCAAGGATTTAAATTTCAAAACACGCGACATGAATGGCAATTTATGCCAGCTTCTAAGTCAGCGTATTAGAGGCTTAATATTTTTACAGCTCCAAGAAACCGTAGATCTAAGTAAGTTGAAATTGATATCAAATACTTAGATCTACAGTTTCTTGGAGCGTATTCCTTATACGATACGATACGTATTCCTGAGAAAAAGGGACAGACGGATGGACAACGAAGTTATCATGTATCTAAGGATTTAGATTTTTCCTTTTGAGGTACGAAACCCTAAAAGCAAAAGCACTTTCATCAAAGTATTATATTACATACTCCTAATCATAAATCATAATGAAAACAAACTCAACAACTTTGTTTTTTTAACGATATATAGGCCAATATAATCGCATCGCTTATCTTATGATTTTTTACTTTGAACTATTTTAATCAAGCCTTTTTAGAATGACGACGTTATAATGGTCATATTAAGGACAAAGATGATTGAAAATATCTATCAAAAATCTTAGAAAATTTGTTGCGCAGTGATGAGCAACCCTATTTAATTTTCTCGTAATGGTTTCTCAAATGACAATATTTAAACGAAATATGATCATTGTTTATTCCCTTTATTTTCAATGCAATTCTTTAGTAAGTAAAAACATCTGTTTATTTTGCATATACTTACTATACGCTAAGTTTGAATTCAGAATCTAAGAATCATGTCTTAGTATTTTTTTTGGAACTAGAAACTCAATGTTGACGTGACAAAGTTCAAATTCCAATGTAATCAAATTTTGTTTAGGACCTACAAGTTGGACGTCACCACATCTTGATGAAAAACAGTGTTGACCAAGAAAAAAATTAAATTTGTATGGTGGATTTTGCACTGTATTATGCAACGTCAAACGACATGTGTCATAAAAGCCTTTCCTGCGCGAAGTGCGAGTAGGAAAAAATCCCCGCCGAAAACATTTGTGGAAAACGAGCCCAAGTTTGGTACAAAAGAAGTACATGTTTGTCGGATTTACTGATATGGCATCTATATAAATGGGTTCTAAAGTCTAAAGTTCATTAGGTTCCTCTTTTGTAACTGTTGAAACTTTAGCTTTAAAAACTTGCCAAGTTATAATAATATGAACTTTAGACTTTCTTTAACTTAGCACCCATTTAGTACTTAACTCTTTTATCGGCGAAGCCGACAATCCCAACCATGTTGATCCGTCACAACCTTTACTCATCCTCACCATAAAAAGAAGGCTAGTCATGAGAACACTATCTGTATGAAATATTGCATGTGCACACCGTTTTGTACTTTTGTCCACGATAAAATCATTACGCATTTAATTTCCGATATTTCTTTTGTATGCTCCAATAATAATATACCCTTTACGCTGAATTTCGAGTTTCAACTTGATTTAGGGAATAGTACCTACTAAAACCTTATACGGAGTTTGTCAAGAAAAGTGGAAGAAAACGAATTTGGATTCTGAGTTAATCGCCGTAAGGTCTAAAATCTCCAGCACGAACTTTCAAATGAACGCTAGTTGGCTATGTTGCAAATTTTCTCCGCAAGAAAATGAACCGAAATGCAGAACAATGGCGCTAGTGGTACTATACCAGTCAAAAATCTGTCAAATAAAATGTATGTCATCTTGACTTTTCAAATATCAACATATTTGAAAAGTTTCATTATTTCAATATTTTTATTTTACAGTTTTGCCTCGGTATTTGTTTACTTTATCAAGTCTTATTGTTTTTAATAATCGTTTCGGAAGTGGTTTTAGTTATTTTGCCATATTTTCTATTTCACAGTGTCTTTCCTACAAAGTGATAAATTACGAAAATATTGTTTACGTAAATTAAATATATATAGCGCAGCCGAAAATTCGAGCGCAGTCCTCTCGTCTCAACAGAGCGGGGGCGACTGATTTGTGAAACATATATATGTTTGAAGTTCCCGCAACGTGCGACGGAAGATGATTTCTTCCACGAACTAAGAACGTCGTAAGTGCTATAAGCTTATCGTCGTAATAAAACCACAAATAAAAGTAATAAAATAAAATGCTTCCACAATCTAAGTCGCTTTATATTAATAAATTAATCATCAAATTTTCATCCTAGGAGTCATAAGCATATTAAGTACAAATCGAAAAGTCGTGAAAATTGGAGGTAACTTCGTGATGTTTTTTATTAGAGAAAATTTTACTATTTTGTCTTTCTGTGCCACAATAAGTTTGGAAATATCATGTAGTTATTCGTGTTATTTTTATTTTATACCTAAGTCTCATCAATTTCATGAAAAATCATATTGAAGTTAGGCTATTTTGGTTGATACCTGCTCTTTGTGAAATGCAATTTCGTGTCAAGAGGCTTTGATTTAGTATCCTGACATTGCACCAAATGTGCACTCAATATAATTGATATCGTCTAATATAGCTATATATATTATCGAATATAGCTTGAATACAGCAATATTCCAGTAAATGACATAAATTTCTCAAGCCTGTTCTGAACTTAGCCCTCTAAAACCCTCCCAAATTTCCTCCTGCCCCCTTCGTCTGACAGTTTATTAATCTAAACAACGAGACAGGACGTGACGTCACAGACGATGATGCTAAGGAACGATGACATAAACTGTGCGCGGATTATGAATAAGATGGATACTCTTCCTACTTGAGAGTGTGTACTTCTGTTTAGTGGTGTCAGAATCAGATACCGGAAATGGATGAACTATCTTTTTTTTATTCTGCTGTCAATAAGCTGACTAGTTATAACTAAATTGTATATCCCAGAAGATTCGGGCCTATGTTACTTACCGTCTACCATCCGCAGTTCTAGTCAGTAGGTTTAAATTCCTTTAAAAAACAACGTTTTAAAACTGATTATCAATAAAATTTTAATATTTATTTGTAATGTTTTATGACAACTCAACTCAAGACTTGAAGTCTTGATTTCGGAGAATCATTTTTCCTCACCAATTACGAATTTCACTACAGAACTAAAAGTTTCAGTAAGACACTTGAAGTGGAACAATTAGGAAATAAAATTTGCGTGTACCGCAAGACAGAGATATGGGGGGAGCCCTCCCTCAGTTGGCAAACTTAACGGTCTCGCAAATTGGTGTGATTAATCGTGTTCCAGCCGACAACGAACGTTGCCGAGGACATTTCGGCAACGTCGCGAGTATCCGATGATATTTGTGAAGAATTCTGATGAAATTCAATTCGTTTTATTGTTTTTTTAAGCATTCTGCGATTACTTTGAAAAAAGGTGGTTGTTGTTGTGGAATTTTTAAAAATGTCACTCTTTATGCATGAACAGTAATTATAAAATAGCTGTAATTTAAAAAAGCCTTACTTCACCACATGTCTGTCGAGTGGTACTACTAAAACCTAGTTTTTATAAAACTAGGTTTTAGTGACATAAACGAATCGCTGTAAATCCGACTCCACGCAGTCTTGTCTGCCCTACCCCTAGAGTGTAATTTAGAATCGCGTAGGCGCTTAAGGGCGAGGCGGCCCACGAACTGAGGAGCAGGAGGCTGCGAGTGAGCCGCCGCGGCTGAGGCTGCCAGCAAGCCGAAGCTGCGGTGGTGAGCGAAAGCCGTCTGCGACGATTAGCACGCGTGGGACCGCCAGAGGCCCGCAGCGCCGGAGCCGTGACAGAAACCATGCATGACATACAAAAATTATATTTGCACGCCGAAATTAAAGGCAGAATAAGAGAGCAATTCTGCACATCTCACCAACCTTCTGTACCTTATTTATGCAAATAAATGATTTTGATTTTGAACATGCAGCATGCGTGTATGCTTGCTTGTATGCTTGCTAGCTGTATGCTTGCTTGCTGCATGCTTGCTTGCATGCTGAATGCAATACTGAAAGTATATATATAAAACATTATTAGGATAAATAAACATTAAATAATTTGAATTTAGGACTTATAACTTTTATTGAAAATGGTTAATAATAATGCCTTTATTGGCCGGCTGGAGAGAACAATGAAGAGGAACAGAGCTCCCACCTCATTCTTGCCTTTATTGGCCGGCTTGAGTGGAGATTCGCAAGAGCAAATGTGCTCGGAGGAAGGAAGTATTCCAGTAAGATGCTGGTAGGGATCTTGACCGTACTTCCGGGATTGTACTGATAGCCGTGGAATACCTCTCCACTCCTCATAAGCACCTCAGGAGATGTTGCCCCCTTGGCACTACGTCACTATGTGCTAGCGACCGTTTCCGGGGGCCCACTATTGAGTGTGCATGTCACCCCCTGCCATTTTATTCGTGTATATATAAAACATTGATCAGGCAGGGGTCATAGTTCTTCCATAGTTCTTGGTAACCAGTCCACTTTAGCCACCCAAACCCATAGTCCAACTTTATATTTTCCATATCCTGCAATATAAATGCATATAAATGCATATACACCAACCGGGGGTTGTCCTTGGGTGCACTTGCATAGTGCCAACAGGGATAATCGTCGGTTGGTGCCTCATTTCATTGAAAACGTTCAACGGGCCTCTGCGAGTTGGCTTCGGCCCCTCGTACGCCTTTCAAAGGACTGTGACCCCGTGGTCCCGAGATATGTTAAAGCATAAAAAATAATAATAATAATTCTTTATTTCAGATAACTAAGATCCAAAGCGTTAGTAATTACAATAATGACTTAAGACTATTGTTAGTAAAGTGACACAGTATTGGTGATTCTTATTTATTGATCAGCGTCCTTACCATTTTCTTAAAAACTGGAGAGTTAATATCCTCCCCTATTATTTTGAGGATGCTGTTGCTAGTTCCTCATTAAGTTAAGTCTTTTGTATATTATTTATTGTAATATTTATGACAAACAAATTTAGGTTATATTGTATTTTGGGATTTAAATTTTATGGCATGTGATATTATGTGACATTAAGTTCGGGCAAGTTAACATTTGGACAAATGATGATTACGACAAAAACAAAATGGCACTTTAGATTATGGATAAAAAAGTTAGGTAACACAATAGAGAACCCTGTTGAGTCCGTTATAGTATACTTTTTTTATTACGTATGGCGATTTTACATTCTTGATATTGAGTGTTGGTATTATAAAAGGGTTGCATAAAAAACGATCGACTTGATAGTGCTGGCCCTTAACCGGTCAAGCTCCGTGCGTAACCTATGTGTTACGATACAATAGAAAATCAATTGTGTCTCACAAGCGGAGCTTAATGAATTAAAGCGTTATTATTTATTTTTCGAGTGAAAATGACTGCGTAAGTTCATAGCACAGGAGCTTATATAAATTTAATACCAACAAATATTGTGAATCTAAATGACTTGGAGCTGTTCCAACTGCTTGCCCGCTAATGGAATGAGCACGTACCCACCACAGCCTACCTTTACTTAGGCGTATTTTCGAGACCCACATCAAGGAAATGGGTTTGTGATTACTTTAAATTTTAAGAACCAACCTAGTTTTTGCGTTACACATAAACGTGACGCCAAGGTGATGCACACTATGGTTTTGCAGGAAGTATTTGAAGTGATTGTTGTCTAAAATAAATACATAATTACTTATGTTATCTCACCTCGTGTACCTTTCATGTAACAGGTGTTTACAATAACATGTAATAGTTAGCTGTTTCTGATAACCACTTAACTACATAAGAAGTCGCATCAGTCGTCCTACATGGAAATGGCAACAGTTTTCATATGTTCTACTTCCCTTAACCTAAAACGTTTAATAGTCAAAAAAATTATCTTAAACTGAAATCATAAAAACCAATACTGACGCAAAACCTAAACCTAAAGAACCAAACTGACCTAAAGAAGGTGGCTGCGGTAGACTGGATGCGGAAGGTCAGGGTGCTGCGGCGCAGCCTGGAGAGGCCTATGTCCGGCAGTGGACTGCGATAGGCTGAGTTCATTGTTGAATACTGACGCAGCTGAACTAATGGAGTAGTGACGACTTCTCTTTTGTGCAAAACAGTTTTGACATTCATCACTGATTTAAATAAACCATTTGAAACACAAAGCCTGCTCAGACACGATCTCCGAACATTATACCGATGATTGTCGAGTAAAAACTGATTAAACACTATATTCGGGCCATTAGCGTGCAGTCTGTGGCACCTGGCAACACTCATGTTACGACAGATATATGGACAGACTACTGTTGCCGGACAGTTATCGTTAAAAGGTCCTAGTAATTTTTTTATTGACTTTTGTTGCTTTGTTTGCACGCAACCGCTCTGTATAGTTAGCTTAATTTTAAGATAATCTTGTAATATATTTAAACATTTACACTACAGTCAATAAAGCAGCACTAGCCCATCTTTAGTAGATCAGATGCTAATCTGAAGAAATGTGATGTTGCTACGGCGTAGCAGCCACGTATGCTACGCCGCCGTAGCAAATTACAGACTAGACGCTACGCGGTTTTGTTTAGCATTTTTTGTGCACTACCTGGACAAGTATCTGTATGTAGTTAATTAACTATAAGCTAGAAGTAATATACTTTTTGAAAAAAGGTATTCGACGGCTCCGCAACACTTTAATGGATAAAATTCCTACTTAGCTACTTTGGTTGCTAGGCGGATCAAAGGTCGCATAATTCGGAGTATTTTAGTTTTGCTTCATTATTAATTGCTACTTGTTGACTGACTGCAATACAGACTGAAACCGTATTTAGTTTGAGGCTTAACTGGAATATAATTCAAACTAAGTGAAATGCACTTGACTGAAATGCGGTAACAAACAAACAAAACTGGTTGGAAATGGCAGTTGTAGTTACGACACAAAATATTTTCTGTTCATCTGTCTTAGCTATCTAAAATTACGGATTCACAACTGGAAACGCAAAAGTAGGTGCATATAATAATAATGAGAAATACCGAACCTCTAAAGGAAATTAAAAATACTCGTAATGAATTCCATTGAACATTTTTACCAAACTTCCGAAATACGAAAGCTTGAAAACAAAACTACTTGCAAAGTTAAATCGAAAGTTGATAGGTAAATTTTAATCGTTAGAGGACTTTTTTAAGCTTGCAATAGCGGTTTAATTGATAGTGGGGTCAGGGTCAGAAGGCCAATTCTCGTAATTTAAAACGTTCAAAATCTAGCCGCAGTCTCATCTCGGTGACAAACAAACGTCCAAAACTTGTCAAAATGTAGGGAAATTAGAAGTATTTTTTGACAGATTGAAACTGAGATCAGACTGTGAACGTTCTTAAAATTACGAGAATTGCCCCTCAGGTCTCTGTGGAAGTTAGTTGCTATGCGTGTCTGGTTTCTACTGTCATGATTGTGTTAAAAACTTTATCATTTCTATAGATCGTAAACAATCAGTTGTATAAAGGCTGACAGCTAAAGACAGCTGTATACAGGGTGGCAGCTAGGGACAGTTGTATACAGGGTGGCAGCTGGGGACAGTTGTATACAGGGTGGCAGCTAGGGACAGTTGTATACAGGGTGGCAGCTAGGGACAGTTGTATACAGGTTGGCAGCTAGGGACAGCTGTATACAGGGTGGCAGCTAGCGACAGTTGTATACAGGGTGGCAGCTAGGGACAGTTGTATACAGGATGGCAGCTAGGGACAGTTGTATACAGGGTGGCAGCTAGGGACAGTTGTATACAGGGTGGCAGCTAGGAACTGTTGTATACTGTAACCCGGCCCTTGAGCAGTTTACAGGAATTAATATGAAACAAGATGTTGATGGTTTCTATTAGTATTACACTACTCACCACCGTGCTAAAGTAAATGTATAAGGTATAATCTGTTAGGGAAAGATTCAATTAAACAAGTACCTTCTGATACAAAATAAAGTCTATTGTTAATACATAGAAATAGGTAGGTACACAAACAAATAATGTGGTGAGCCACCACACTATATACCTTTCCCAAACACTTGGGCATCCACCCATACAAATAGTCTCCGTTCCTACTTGTATTGGTGAAAGCCTGCAATGAGACTTATTACAATTTCTCAGAGTCGCTATATCGAGTCTGTGAGGTGAACCACTTAATAACTTCTAGCTCAACCGTTCAAGTATTGACCTTTTAGGATTGTGCTCATAAAGGGAAAATAACGATTATGCAAAGCAATACCCGAGACACAATACTCTATAACAACTGGCTTAACACCTAGTTCCTACAAAGGCCTAACTCTCTCATATGATAAATTATGACACTATAGATTAACTCAGTGTTCTCTCAGTATATCAAATTACCTCTCAGTTAACAATCGAAATACCGTCAGTTGACGATTGAGTTACCCTCAGTTGGCGGGATTAAGTCCCTTGGCTTCGTTCACAGGTTAAACCTGTGAACACACGAATAACGTGGCCTACGGGCATAGAATATGACGCTGTCGTTACCTCGAGTGGCGAACTTTCCTCATCACCTGCATTCGGCTAGGTAAGGCCTTCCTTACTGCGGATGACCACACCACAGGGGCAGACTAGAGTCGCCTGAACCCGGATCGATTTCCTATCATCCGATCACAGGGCCGCACCAAGACATCACGAATCAATCGCGCGTAGCTTCGTAAAATAAAGGAAGGCTAGCATATAGCCAGACCTGTAACAACGTCCTTGTGTCAGAACAGAAATGTAAGACCCAAAGGTTGACCAACAGTAACAAGGAAAATGATTGAATACTCATAGGGTTCAGCTTCTGCTGGACTTATAAATACCCCAGAGGGTTATTAGGGCACATCCCGATCCTCCCAAGAATACGTCCCTTCAAGTCAACCTCTTGGCTCGTGTCCTCGATCGTAAAGGCCGGAAACACTCTTGTCTTTTTTCAAACCGATCTGACAGTTTCGAGAATGTTCTGTCACAGACTAAAGAATATCATATCGATTTGATAAACCTAGCGCCATCTAGTGACGCGTAAGCTACACTAAACGAGCCTGTACAGACCCACGATAGACGTCGCTACCTGTTGCGACAAATGTCTATTTTGCAACGTCACAATACACGGTGGCAGCTAGGGACAGTTGTATACAGGGTGGCAGCTAGGGACTGTTGTATACAGGGTGGCAGCTAGGGACTGTTGTATACAAGGTGGCAGCTAGGGACATGGACGCGCAACCCGTCACCCTGCATTCAGTACATGATTCTGAACCTTTTTTTCGTCGATTAAATTTTTACGCTAGGTGTTTTACAATCTATTATATACTCTATATCCGTAATTCTATACTTAATACGAGTATTATAAATGAGTAAGTAACTCTGTCTGTCTTACCTTAAGACGTCTTAACAGAGGAATTTTAATGAAGTAAGGCAAACAGGTGGATATTGGAGACTTTTTGTTCCGGTAGTGTACATACGTTCCCGAAGGAAAATTTCCTACCTTAACGCGGGCGAAGCCGTGGGCAAAAGGTAGTCATTGATAATGATTGTTTATATTTTGCAGACGTGTGTTATTCTGGACTTCTGTCCCGAATAGTGCTAGATTAGATTGAACTTGAACAGTGAACTTGAACTCCGTCCATTGAACGATTGATGTAATGTTTTTGATGAGTGAGCACGATGAGTAAAAATAAATACGTAACGTTGTAAATAATAATTTTATAATCGCTTTACTGCCAGGCAACTAAGCCCCATAGGTCAAATACACAATTAATCTGTCAAAATAATAAAGTATTCTAAATATATTTTTAATATTAAGTAATAAAAATAACATTAACATTGAACTATTGACTACGTATTATCCTGATTCGTGGTGTCACATAACACGACACGACACCCGTCTGCCAAAATTCGTCCTTCATACAGGTCTCCCGATAATGTGTCAGAACCCGCACCACAAAAGACTTATAAAAAGACACATTATCTTCTTAAGGAAAGTATCATGCTTTTAATTTAATATGCGCTAAAACATTCAAGCCTCCAAAATTTCGCACAGGTGTTAACAATTTTAACATGACCTCTAAACAGCAATTAATCACGGGTCCTTTGTTGCTTGTATGTGACAAATTTGTCTCAGCCTGTCCCGAGAAATTGGTCTGAGAGTATCTGTTTACCTAGGTACAGTCAGTGTCAGAAATACGACAAACAATCGTTCAAAATCGTTCGGAATTACTAAGAAAAAAAAACAAATCTTTATCTCAATTCGATAAAATTCTTGTCGAATGACACTGTTGTCGTGTACTGGAAATTGACACAAAAAGCCCATCAGTAGGTGAAGTAAAGGTGTTACTTATTTATTTATTGGATCTCTACAGCATTCTATACAATTTTTTTTTAGTTGACCATGACACCATACTTACGACCCTGTGGGTCCCGCTTAATGGCAAACGACATCGCGGCAGGCCCAGACGGAGATGGCGGGATTAGCTGGACTATAAATATTGGTCCTTGGCAGCTCTGGACAGAGAGAGGTGGAAAGAAAGTAGGGGGGCCTTTGCCCAGTAGTGGGTAATTAATGGCTAATAATAAAAATGGCGCCCAGATTTTATAATATACCGAAGCCTGAGAAAACGCGAGCTAAATCATGTAAAAACTATTTAATTATCCCTAACACAAAAGACTTACCTATAAGATAATGCGGATAAATGTATGCCATAAGAATTAGTTAGTTCAATGCACAGCATCTGTGATTATGTTTGTCATTTGTAAATATATTTAAAATTTAATAAGTACACGTAAGAAATGGTATTCAGCATCCGGTTAGACTGGAAACCGAACCCAACATAGTTGGGAAAAGGCAGGCAGATGATGATGATGAAATGTTATTATGTTTCTAACAATTTAAATGTTCTAAACATAAATTGTAACTTTAGGATATTAGGTAACTTAGCTAGCTTGTCATTTAATATTTAACAAAAATTCTATTGTAATTTCATATGCCTACCTATTTAATATTTGTACGCCGTTGAAGGCAAAACGAGATGTCTGTACCTTTTATATTTACAACATATATAATTAAGTTCGACAAGGTCAGTTATATAAATCCAAATACATTAAACATAAATCGTACAAAATAAAAAATGTGTGTTGATGATGATGTTTTCATTCTGAAAGACCTCTGATGTCACTGAGAAAAAAATTGTTTTCTTAGTTGTTGTAATCATTTTGAACGTTCTGTATGCCCTATATTTTTGACGCTGACTGTACTAACGTAGGGCGCCCTCATCAATCAACCACGGGGCGTTTAGGAGTATTGCTGCATTCTTAGGAGCTCCTTGCGGTGCCGCGGTAGGGGAGTATCGAGAGGGGATGTGTCTAGTAATCGATTGTGGCGGCGGTAAGGTGTTAAGTTTTCTTATCAACCTGCCGGATTTATCTTTTGGCTGGATCGCTTATTTAATTGAATTTATTGATTCGATTACAATATAGGAAAGAAGTCAGACTAATAAGTAGTTATTAAATAATAAGCATACTTGATTCTTCCGGGAAACCTCACTAGGTACTCACACCACTTTTTACAAATACCAGAAATTAACACCTTCAGCATATTAATAGGTACTTATCTACTTTGAATTATGGTCCATTTACAACTACTTAAGACTACCATTGTTCAGTATATTCAAATGATACACTGCAATATAAGGAAACCTCTTCACAAAATTATCTTGTCATGCAACTATAAAACCTCATCTCTTCGAGGATTCAATAATAAATAACTGTTTATTTATAATTTGAAATAATTTTAAATAAGCCCGTTTGCACATTAACCTGGCGAGGCTGTTCACTCGCAGATCGACAGTAGTTAAAAACAAGCTCGTGAGGCGGCGAGGGTGGGTGCACACTGGCGACGCTGTTCACTCGCAAATCGACAGTAGTTACAAACAAGCTCGTGAGGCGGCGAGGGTGGGTGCACACTGGCGACGCTGTTCACTCGCAGATCGACAGTAGTTACAAACAAGCTCGTGAGGCGGCGAGTGTGGGTGCACACTGGCGACGCTGTTCACTCGCAGATCGACAGTTGTTACACACAAGCTCGTGAGGCGGCGAGGGTGGGTGCACACTGGCGACGCTGTTCACTCGCAGATCGACAGTAGTTACAAACAAGCTCGTGAGGCGGCGAGTGTGGGTGCACACTGGCGACGCTGTTCACTCGCAGATCGACAGTTGTTGATAAATCGCTGTAATTTTTATGTTGGGTAACACAATATTTATTCTCATTTTATAGTACTGTTGAAAAATCAAAATTTGATTTATAACAATAGAGATTCAATTGTGTGTCATTGGCCACAGCTGAGCTAATATTTTGGTAACAGTTTGGAAAATGAAAAGTGGAAGTAAGTATTCGTTTTAAAAGCTTGTTGTAACGTCAACCAACATCCGTGAATCAAGGGACACACAAGAAAAATGTATATAAGAAAAGCCTCGTCGTGCAGTATTTACGGCCACTTAGCTTGAAAGAAGAAGCGGCAAAGTAAATGCTTAGGTATGTATCTTGAGGTAACATACATAAATCAGAAAGAAACTCTCTTTAAAAGTTTTAGTAAATTGGAAGGTGTTCGAAGAAGGTCGCAACATACTTTAAGGAGGTCAAGAACCTAGCTTCAATAGCTCTCACACTGTGCCTTGTGCTGTCGCCACTGCTGCGATGCAACCGGGGATTAATCTTAAATGATGGAAAACGAAACAGGAATTGGCAACTACGTTATCATTAGAGAACCTGTAGAGCTCTGTTTCGGCTTTTTTGGCTCTGTTTCGGCTCCCAAAAAATCATTTGTTTTCAAAGAGAACTGAATAATATGACTTTCAAGACGAGGTATTCTGAGTAGTATTCTTATCAGCGACTTGCAATACAATAATAATCAGCAAGTCTTACACAGAGCGGCGTCTGCGGGCGACAGTCCAGTCTGCTGGAAACTTGGCACAGTCTTGCTAAATTAGTATGCACAATGATGCAACCCGTTTAAATCGACTTTACAGCCCGCAGACAGTTTATCTATGTTACAAAATCTACTGGCATGAAATTGTCGATTTCTTTTTGTCACACAGTTCAGTTCGTCCGAAAACTTCACACTGAGTTACTTAGTGAACTGATGTCACATATATGTATTCGTACAAGAGGCCAGTGAAAGACTAATGACTGAACTGACTCGTGAATGTATATCGTGACCTCCTGTCTGGACCCAGTTAACCACCTAGCCCTACGAGAAATAAAACTACAAGACTTTATCAAGTAGGTAACTATTGTTTAGAAAATGTTGAGAGTCAAGATCCTCAGCAATGAGAATTCGACGCAAGACACTTATAGTCTTATTCTTCTTAGCGTATCGATGGCCAAAAGTTTAAACATTTGTGGCCCAAAGTTCGGCTGCGCGAACTCCACTCACTGATGCAGTCATAAGGTCATGAAGTGCACAGGTGACAGGTCGGCGCAGGATGGAAGGCGGGCCATTGCCTGTGGGGAGGTGCTGCACACGCACTTGAATCACTTATATTGTAATCATGAAAATTAAAAACAATCTGACAACGCGAAGATGAAGAAAAGTGTACGATAACAGATATTAAATCTCAAAACAACAACAACAAAAAAATATGGCAACATTATTCTTAAAACTAATAATTAATTGAAACAACACCAATAAACCTCAATTTGCGAACAAATCTGTTTAATTAAAACACAAGAGTAAAGTTTTCTCAATAAGCACGTCTCGTCGCGGCGGGCGGCGCTGGAAGGCGCGGGACGGCCGCGGTACGGCGGTGGTACGGCACGGTACGAAAGCGCTCTTGTAAACGGACCGCGAGTTACAAAGTATACCCACTGAGATCACTAACTAGATTAAGATGAAGTTACAACCGTATTGTTGAAGATGTTGATGAGCCATGCCATGATTGTAGATCTGATTATAATTCGTAAATATCATTGATTGGAACCAGTCAAAGTGGTGGGAGAAGAAACAAACTAGAAGTACGTGACGACGGCCCTACCGAGGATGAGTTCCACAGTTCACTCAACTACTATTACAAGGGTTTAGCTTGGTTGACAAGAGCTCTCAAGTATTTAAGCATCGGTTACATACTTGAGAGTGAGTCCCATAAGTCACTACGAGTATATTCGCCTATGAGTATATTCTAACGTCGGTCAATAACCTGTCCTCGTGTAAACGTGGTTTTACTTTCTTAGGGTTCCGTACACAATTCCTGGCGAGTCTCTTAGAAACAAATTCAAAGAAATCGATATACTAACTCTGCCTTCTCTTTATATTTTAAAAAGTATTTTGTATGTTCGCAAAAACTTAGGACTTTTCAAAATAAGAAGCAATTTCCATAATATAAATAAACGTAGTAAACATGAAATTGTGATACCTAAATTTAGATTACTTAACTAAAACTAGCAAGTCATTTCTTGTAAACAGCATCCGTTTTTATAACAAGCTGCCACAGCCGGTTACAGAGCTTAGCGATGGAAAGTTCAAAACCCTCATCAAACGTGTCCTTATCAAAAAAGCATATTATAAGATTAAAGACTACGTTGAAGACAAGGTAGTCTGGCAATAATTCCTTCTGCACATGTGGCTTCCCTAGCACCTCATTAACGGCATAACTACTTAAATGTCTATTAATTGCTCTCGAATTAAGATGTTTATTTTTTATATACTTCTTTGACATTAACTTTTATTATTTGACTTTGTACAGACATTTCAAATTTTTCACAACTTTATTAGTGTTTTTTTTTTTTTAAGGATGGGAAATCATCAAATGACCCCTCCCGCTCTGGGTGGAGCGGAAGAGAGTGTCAGACTCTTACTGACTAAAACCCATCCGTGTTCCTTCCTTAGCCCTTTATATTCCGGGGCAACGGTAACCCTTTCGGACAATCCCGCTGCAAACTTTATTAGTGGTTGTGATGGCAATCATATCACTTGGTTTTAGTAGGTTTTTATAAATTTTATTATTTACTTTATCCTTTTGATGGATTCAAATTTTGTAAATGTGAGGACTTTGTAGGCCTTTTAGACTTTAGATCTGTAGATGATTTTTTATATTATCAAGTACCTGGTACTTGTTGACAGGCCTACGCTGTCCTCCCATACCTATTGTAACTTGAAAACATTGTAAAAACCAACTATTTTTAAAAGAGTAACCGTGGAGTTTCTAGCCGGTTCTAATCCATAGGAAACGACCAATTGGAACCGTGCACCTAGCTTCTGACGTTTCATAAGTGCCCATGTAGGTTTATGTGAAATAGAATATTTTGTTTTTTTTTTTTTTTAATTTGCAGCAAATACGAACCTTTACTATTTCCTCATGTCCGCCTGTGTCTTTTTGTTAGTCTTTCCGTATGTTCGTATTTCATACAGCAAATTTACGCCGAGATCATTTTGCACTTGTCGATGAAAATTGAGAAGAAGATATTCTGTGCATCCATAGAAATTTAAGAACAATTTTTCTTTCATATGTCTATGTGTGCGTCGGTAAACAATGGTGTAGTGACGTTACGGAAAATAAATTAGGAGTGGCACTGCCCATACAACCATATAACCGAGAGAAGAAAAAATCAGTTATGCGTGTGGCGTATGTGGCGTATCGTTGAATCCCATAATTGTGATGAAGTTTCTAATTGATTTTTCTAGTTTTGTAGATATAGGATAGTTTCGATTATAACAGCAGAAATACTATTCAATGTTTTCAAGAAAAACTATGTAATTTTTATTTTATCTTGTTTATCCTATACAAACCTATTTTAGCGGTTGATAATATTAATACTGTGCATGCGTAGTAGATATTCATCCGAGCTCGGAACCTTGTGCGTAGTCCGACAAGTAGGTACTTGGCCGGTTTTGTAAGTTGTTGTACTCACCGTCCCTTGACGGAGTCGTCGTCGTCTGCGGAGCCGTCTCCTTGCAGCTGCATGCCGCCCTGCGCCCACGTCACCGTCAGCCAATCTGGAGGCAACAAATCACACACACATTTTGATAAAAAGAAAACGTTAATAAACGCTATATTCTTATTTCCAACAGAAGTCATGGATTCAATTAAGTTTAGTTTTAAATCGGTTTAACTCAACATTTAACTTTTTTGTTTTTGTAGATATTCTACATAAATAATAATTCTTATTAAGACGGTAACGCATAACAACAATAACATTATTAACATACTATTATTATCGGAATAAAACCTCAAAAACCTCATCCTCAACCTCAAACCTCATCCTCTCCTTAAACCTCATCTAATTTAAAAAATATATAATTGACGTGTAAAAGTGTTTGTACAAACCTACTTGCAGAAAATAAATAATTTATCATTTAACATCCATCCATCCATCCTCACAATCTTTTGCGTTTTTAATATAAGTAGGTAGTAGGATAGTAGGATTTAATCGAGATTTATCGTCACGATATATTCCTACGTAATGGAAGGAGAGCTAGGAAAAACCAGAGCCATATTTACATCATCATTTTTCCATCTGAATTAAAACGGTTCGAGACTATAAACTCTGTGTTGGTACCTATTATCAGTGACAGATTCAGATGGATTACAAAAATAACTTTAAAAGTAATAATCATTGATGAATCGAACAAGTATCTTGAACCGATCAACGGTTTATTTATAGTGTTTCTTATGTAGCACTCTCTCGGAATCAAAAGAGATTATCGAAGAGAAACTATAAAATAATAAACTATTGATCGGTCTCAGTGTTTTGTCAAAAGTTTTTTATTTTTCACTTTATTGTCGTGGTACCTACCCCACACCAATTCGTATAGGTACCCCTACTTGCCATGCAAACAACAGTGACAAGAAATTTTATAATATCATCACCATACAGCAAGCGGATTAAATAGGTGTCTCCTTGTTTCGCAGAAAGAAATTTCATAGAATTTCGTTTCCCATAAAATGTTTCATATAAAATTTGGTCCTTGTATTTTTATTTTGATTATTATTCTTTCAAAGACTATTTACTTGAATTAAACATATTTCACAGAAACACAACTCAATAAATTTTTAATCACATTTTTTTATTAAAAAAACTTATCAAACAGTAGAATTATTTTTTAACGAATATTGTTTGGTCGGTGGGTATTTTTCCATGGTATCTGTATGAACTATAAAAATAATAGTTTCTATAAGCGATCTCGGGACTTGAGGGACCCCGACTTGGGTTAAGTTCCTATAGACAGAAAAAGGGGCCCCGCGAAGCGGGGCTCCGTTGACTACTTCTTATTATTATTGCTTGTAAACCAACTTAGACCCGCCCCGTGATCTTACCCACGAATTGTAACGTTTAGAAACTGTCACTCGATAAAATGTTTTTCTTGGTAATAAGTTTTATATTAACAAAAAATATGAGAATACAGAATAATAATCATAATAAATAAAACATAATAATCATATCATAGAATAACAAATCATTGAATTTTGTTTCACATAAAGTTTAATGTATAGGTACTGTAACGAAATAAAACAAGAAGAAGAAACACTTCGCTAATAAATACGTTTAATTTTGGTGTTTAAATAAAAAAATCCGAAAAAATACAGGAATCAAATATAAAAATAAAAATAGCAAGAAAAGACTACTTATAAAGAATATATTCAATGATTTAAAAATCTTCAAAGTAAGTATTCTGCGTATTAATTACCTATTCTATGAAATGAAAATATAGGATTTTTTTTATGTGAAATGAAATTCTGTAAAATAACGTACAACCGATTAAGTACGTATTATTGAAGCTAACTCAAAACTACCCGAGCAAAGTTAATAAAACTTCTTTGAGACCAACGCGCAAACTTCTTCTTAAAATGAAAAAAGAATTTTCATAATCGGTCCACAATTGATAAAAATATCGACGACAATACATAAAAAATACATACAGATGAACATAGAACTTCCTCCTTTTTAGAAGACCCAAGTAGTTTAGGCAACACTAAGTTTTATGTCGAAGGTATTAGATACAAAACAAAATTAAAACATACTTAATTCGAACAAAATAAGGCCACTAGTTAGCGGACCTATTATCTCTTCCCCCATTTCGAATTAAAGAAACTTCCAATTTTAAATAAAACCCGTGGAAGAACTTCTGAAAACTGGCACCAAAGAAAGTTTATTCCGTATTATAAATCATTGAGAAGCACGCGTAGCTTCAATAGGCGCGGATAACTAGCTGTGTCTGACACCCCTTAGTTCAGGTTGAACGGCTTTTGTACTGCATATCGAAGATAGAGCTGTATATTATACTGGTATGGTAATCAAGGATAATTGGGCTTATTTTTAGAGGAAGTCGGTTAAAAATGTGTATTTTAATGCAATGATTGATGTCACAATGAAGTCATAATCAAATATCGAACTCCTCTAATTTTATGTAAAACATTATGTAATTATAAATTTAAAAGTCTTTTTTAACCAATTTACACTAAGAAAAGGCTAGGCAGATGATGATGTCGTATTGACGTCTCTACCTTGTAATCAGACGTAACCTCAGCAGTCACCTTTCTAACCATAATAGCTTTAACACAATCTAGCTGGTCTCTGTGATTGTCTACTGTTATAGCCAGCCGTTCATCGTACTCAACAATGGTTGTCACGTAGAATTTACAGATATAAATATCAGATCAATTATCATTTAACACGTTGACTGCCAGACAACAGACACAATAGAAAATCTATTGTTCGCGGTCACCGGTGACCGCGTTGGCAGTCAATGCCTTAAACTGTCATAATCGATGGCATTTTGGCATTCACCACGAATCATGACTATTTGCATTGAAATAAACTTCTAAATAATTGCTATCTACCTATCCGTGTTTGATTTTAGTGGTACTTAATATCTAAGTACTTAATTTTATTGAACCAACCGTACTCATTAAATAACCAGTTTTGTAAAAGATTTACTGGTTGCAAAAACTGCATTAGAGAACATAGACTGTGAAGAATTGAAAAACGCCGTAGTATATTAGTAGATTTATCGAGATATTTTATTAAGCCCTCGCTTAGACGTAATCTGACATAATCTTGACTGGGTTATGGCTACATGGCTATGTCGACTATTCTTCCGTAAATATACCAAGGCCGCAAAAAATTACTTTCCACTTACAGGGGCATGAGTAGCCATTTCACCGAAGAAGGCAGAAATCGATTCATTGTAGGTAACCTGGCTTTCAGTTACTCTTAATAACCCAGACTAGAATGTACTACAGTGGCTTTGTCAATCAACATTTATAATATTTTTTACAAGTTAACTACACCAAGAAAAAAAAAAATAAGTATGAAATTTCTCGCGACTTCGTCTGCGTGAAATAGTATTTCTTGCCCGTCGCATCACATCGCATCACATCACATCGCATCGCATCACATTGCCTGCTGTAACTTCGTTTTCGCTTAGCGTTCTCTCAGACTTTTTTCTTTTCGCTCGGCTCCTAACACTATTTCATATTTAGAATATTAAAACTATATACCTACATACTTTATCAATCACACAGACATAGGTACCAATAAAGACATTTTTAACAAACAAAATGCACTCATAAATCACTTTCAACCACAAAACTCACCAAAGTCAAAGTCAAAGTCAAAGTCAAAGCATTTATTTCAAATAGGCACATAAAAGGCACTTTTGAACGTCAAAAATTACAATGAAATAGAATTGATTCTAGTCGCCCCTTCCAAAAGGTAGTTTTCGTATGGAGAAGAATGGGCAAGAAACTCCACCGTTACTCTTTTAAAATGTTTTACAATATTTTGCACACATTAATTATATAATAAAATAATATGTGAAGACGATGCACCTAAAATAAAATTAATAGGTAAAAGAATTAAAAATGAAACCATGACATATAAATTAATAATCTGACTATACATGGTGCTCACATATTTACAAAAATGGAAAAAGTAAACGATTTTCATTTAAAAAAATAAATATATATATATATATATAACCACCACTACTACACTAGGAATAACTAGAAAAAACTAAATAGGATAGTATAGAACTGCCTTCAGTTAGGACTTTGTACAGGAGAAGAACTATTCAGTTTGAGGGAGCGCATATAATAAGTTACCGAAAGAAATAAGATTTATTCTTCATTAGTGGACATTTTCAAAAATAGATTAAAGCTGTATTTGACTAACCAACAATAATAAATCATTACTCAATGTATGTACTCGATAGATGGAACGTGACAATTATGTTTATTACTCAAGATATTTTGTATATTATTGTACATTTTGTGTGCTTTTATGTTGTATGTTCTTTTTGAGTTTTTTTTTTTTAAACATATAATAGGAGTCAGTCCCGTTGACTGACTGGCGGTTTTGGCAAGTAAAAAGGTAGATGATTATTGGTATAATTTTTACAATATTATAAAATACGCCTTTTATTAATAACCCGTAACGCACGAGCGCTGACTTCTTGCAATGTAGGTACCTACTGCAAGAACTCAGCGCTCCTGCGATCTGAAAGTTCACACATATTCGGATCATCAGAACATCCGAACAAAGTCCCTTCGCAGTTTTAGAAGAGCTACGCTTCGCAAATCAAACAAAAAGTATCAGTAATACTTTATAGTCCGATCAGGGACTGTCCCTGCCCAGATATCTCCGATAATTGAATTAAACACGGCTAATAGGGTGAAAGGCTCTCGATCTATACAAAGAGCTGCTTTCAAATTATCTGCACGGACATGTTGGATCATTTTGGGGCATTTTAATAAAGGAGTTTTCTATGTAGATTAAAAGGTTTTAGGTGTATATATTAAAAAAATGTATATCTTTAATGCGAAATGAAGTGGAAGAGATAAAACAATGTTAAGTATTTAGACAACAATGCTTTGTTTAAGAAAAATATAAATTAAGAAATTCTTCTTTACTAGCGAGTTTTTCTTAAATTATTTTTTTCCCACACAGCTTAAGTTATGATGACTATAATATGTTTTAAATATTAAACCTTTGTTTTGTTTTACATTCACGGAAGGCCGTTATGGAAATCCAATAAAAAAACCACGTTCTTTAAATCTACTTTGTTGGAGTACATCCCTTCCTAGAAAAGGAACTCTCGTAAAAATTTAATAAGCTGGTTAATATTAACGTTCTTACAGAGAAATTCCTTCCCATTCCCGGAAAATTGTCCTAAATAGAAGAAAAATTAAACGATTATTAGGAAATCACTTGGAATGTTGTTGTTTGCCTTCATTCGGGTTACTTGAGTGGTTAGATACCTCTTTGATAATTGATTCAATATCTTTATAAATAAACTAAAACAACAAAAAAAAAAAACAATAATACCAACAATAAAAAAATATATAAAAATAAATAGTTTAAATGAATATTAATATATAAATGCAATATACGAGTAGTAAAAATTATGTTTACAATTATTTATAAGCACTCACATGAACACACATCTTATAATATCTACCTACCTACACAAAACAAAAGAGTAGATTAATATTGAAATTGTAAATATTTAGAATAGCCCTCTTCCTAATTCTTATTTTGTTGTGCCCGATAGGGCCCACAATGCTCTTAAACTAATCTATAAGTATATTCTTATGTACCTACCACCTAAGTTCACATTGTGGAATGCAATAAACGTATTGAGTATTGATTATCTTCTTAATATATATAAATTACGCGTCACGATGTTTGTCCGCGATGGACTCCTAAACTACTTAACCGATTTTAATCAAATTTGTACACCGTGTGCAGTTTGATCCAATTTGAAAGATAGGATAGAAAAAAAAAAATATGACAAAAACGTTAGCCATAGCAACGCGTGGCCTGGTCAGCTAGTATTTTATATAATTCATTTAATGATTTCTGATGTTTTAAATTAATTTGAAAGAATGAAACGTGGCTTTCCTGGATACAGATCAGTCCGTGAACCTATCTTCCTAGAGACTGGAATAAGCCGCTCTGCAGGTTAGTAGGGAATAATCTCATTAATAAGTCCATCATACTGCTGAGCGTGCCCGCCTGCTGGATGTGGGTGAGTGGAGTCAGGCCTTTGGCTTCAGGCGCTACTGTTACCCAACAAAGACACTATTCCGCTATTCACTATTCACTATTCTCGCTATTTGGCTGCGTCTGGGGTCTGTCCTCCAATGCAGTGAAGCTAACTGCCTCGGACATCATGGCCTATACTGCACTACGAGCATAGGCTGGTTAGCACAGCACGCCAGTATTAATGACATCATCCGTCATGCTCCAGTCACTACCGGAGTAACAGTTGTTGTTCAGCTGCTGCAGGTGCGGAAAACTTCAAACAGCGAAAATATTCTATATAATAATCTTATTGGGAGTTATTTATGTTCGAGCCGTTTGGGGTTGAAACACTAGGGCCATGGGATCCGAGCGCCCACTTGGTTTTTCGAGACAACGCCAAGCGGTTGCTCGACTCTACGTGACCAGACGGTTAGCCTATTTTTTGACGAAAGAATCTCAAAGAAATATTTCAAGTAAAGTAGGTTGCCAAGACTTACATAACGTTTACACTGTTCAAAAGTTATTAGTTCGAATGTAGGCCAGGTCTCTAACTCTACAAGGCTCTACTCGACAAACCTTACATCTTAGTCAAAATGTATGGTTTGTAGAGTTAGGCCATGTAGAGTTAGGGGCTTGGCTCTTTTTTTAAGTTTTCGAGTGAATAATGATTAAAATAACCCATAAATCAAGTGCTTGATACAAAGAAAGAAATAAATAAAAGAAAGAAATGGAGTATTCTAGGAAAACAAACGAAATAACTTCTATAGACGTCCACGTGGACAATAAAGACTCTAACTAATCACAAGCAAACATCACTTTTAACCTTGATTGTTCTGCGAAGAAATTCTATTTATTGGTTGCTATGACAACGGCACTTGGCCACTTCTACAAAGAAGTGGCCAAGTATTCGCGAATGGTCGCGAAACCTATACAAAACTACAATGCATTGTAAATTTTTGTTTAACAATAAGAGTGTTTTATTGTGTTTTTCATTTGTAAGTAATTTTATTTATAGAACTCTTGAATCGAACTTCTTATGATATATATTTTTTTTGTCGTTAAGTTTCTATTGTAAAGTTTTCCTGCTCAACTTTTTATTTTAGATTCGGTCCTTTCCTTGTAAAAATTTATAATTAGCCTTTTAAATGAACCTTCATTTGAATGAAAATATTCTGGTGGTTACAACATTCATCAATACAAAAACTAAACTCATCAGCGCATACGTAACCAACAAGCCCAATAAAACAACCCATACCTACACACAATAATCACAAAAGCATCATCTGCCTAGCCTTCTCCCAATTATGTTAGGGTCGGCTTTCAGTATAACTGGATGTAGCTGAATACCAGTATTTTCATGGAGCGACTGCCTATCTGGCCTCCACAACCCAGTTACTGGGTAATACGATACCCCTTGGTAAGACTGGTTGTCAGACTTTCGGGCTTCTGACCCGTAACGAATGTCAAAAATCCACGAATGACAGCCGGGACCAACGGCTTAACGTGCTTTCCGAGGCACGGAGGGGTCTTGGTATGTGAAGATGGTCACCCATCCACGGACCAACCGCGGAAAGCGTAGCTTAACCTGATCGATTGACCCGTGCAGCTGTTATTACTTAGCCACAAGCCCCTCACATAATCACAAAAGCATTTCGCGAATGTTTGCAATGCTCGCGTGAATACACATCTCGTGTCGCCGCATAACTCCTCTATGAATGGGTTGAGACGACTAAACCCGAAATAGTACTGGGATTTATACTTGTATTGTAAATACGCTGGTATATCTATAAGTTAAACAAGATAGCTTGTGGCTGAAATGCAAAATTGCTTATAATATTTTGCCTGCGTCGTGGGGTGGGGATAAGTACGCGTATGTTTACCTTGACTGACTAGGGTATTCGTGCATGTATAATGAGAGAAAAATAGATTCCAACTAGTAAGTAGGCGTCCACGACTGAATAAAATACCTACACGGAAAAGCGTCACCTTGAGGAGGATATGCTATGCACTACACATTACACAGGGACGGCATTTTTTCTAAAGGAATTTATTTATAAAGATACATCATCAGCTTCTGTATAATTATAATTTAATATCATAATATGTCGGTAACAAAGGACTTACAGTCGCGCTTTACAGGCAAACCAGCATTCTCAAAAATAGATGATAACACATAAAAATAATAAGACGCTCTAGAATTTAGAAACACCTTCCAAAACCGACCACGATTGTGGCTACCATCATATGGTGCCTGGATGTTAGCAAAGCCTGCCGAAGCGAATGTATCCTGGTGCGCTCTGGACGAGCGTACGAGTAGTATGCAGTGTTGCGGCCAGTCATTGTAAACATTTACTCATTCCAAACATTTGCACATCAGGTCAGTACAGATGTAGCAGGTAGCTTTGAAAGTGTCTATATTCTCCTTCAATTCACTAGAAGCAGAATATGATATAATAGATTTTTTATCACTAGCAGCACTAGTATAATAATAGTTGAATTAGATCATCTTTATTTTTCAGATTCTTTATTATGACATATTTTTTAAGATCGTTGTTATTATGAACAGCTCTACCCTGCATCTAGTCACTTGTATGGAATTTCATAAAAATAATTAAGCAAATTAGTACCAACTATGAAGTTCTCTAATAAAATTATAAAAAGCGTGTAAAATTCAAAGACGGCGCCACTAGAGCTTCACAAAGTGAGAGGTGTTGGCAGCTCGCCAACCAACATAATGACTTACTTTTACGCTTTTCAAGGATAGCATAACAGAACAGTAGTACAACCTACTGCCACTACATAAAATGCGTTTATAGTGTATCAACAAAGAGGATTTTTTTTTATTATTATTCCATTTTTTACCTTTTTCTATAGGGAATTAGCAAAAAGAGTACCTAAGTACCTACTGTCAAATTAATAGACTACCACCCAATGTAAATCAAGCAAGATACTTTCAATTATCATGCCGAGATTATTATTTTAAACGTCTTTTGACAGTAAAATAATATCAAAGACAACGACGGGTACAGACTAGCTGCATGAATGCTCTGGAGTTACCCCAGAGCTAGCTGTAACATACCTCGTTTTTGAAGAGCAACTTCCACAAATCTCTCATTGTGGAAGTCATAAGTCCTTCCAGTTAACGTGCACATTTGTATATGTTCGTACATTACGTAAGCAACGTATGAGATCTTCATATCATATTATGCAAAATCCAAACGTCAGATATTTGAAGAGGGTAGATTGAACCGTCTCGTGAGACGTTTTCCTTAATAGTTTATACATTCACACTTATTTCATTCGCGTCTATAGGGATTTTAGAATTAGACCCACCAGAACTGTATGCGTAGAATTACTGTGTATCAATTTAGGGAAGTGGTGGCACAGACCAAACAGTTCCTTACAATTTTGTTTTAATGTTTGCATCTTTGTCTATACTTATAAAACTAAGTAGTTCTACTTTTGTCTTGCATTCCCTAGCTGCAGTCGTGAATGTCGGCCTACCACGGCTTAGCTGCGTCTCACTTAAGATACGGCATCATCTTTTGGGGAAATTCTACCGATTTCACAATCGCATCATGTATGTGTTGTGTTGTGATTAATGATAAACTAAAATAAATACCCAATAATATGTCAGATCCTCTTAGCATCTAGGTGAATACTTAGTATGAAGTGCAATTCTCAATTCAAAATTGAATTAAGCGAAGCTGACTTGAAACTGAGGTAATTTTCTGTCTAAGTATTCAAATGCTGACCTTTCGAAATAGCGACGAAACAGAATTAATTGAATAATTTGTATTAGGTTCAATGACAACTCCTTAATTGGCCTAAATTTTCCTAAGCCTCGGTAACGAAATTAACAACATAAATCTAATTAAATAAAATTAACTTGAAAAATTAAATTAACCTTTACCGAAATTAACAACACAAAATCTTATTTAAAGATACTAAAAGGCGCTGGTTCGGTCGTAAAACAAAGTATATAATATGTCACTCAAAAGTAAAAACCATAAGGTAGAAAAAGCATAAACAAAAGGTATAAAAAGGTAAAATATCAAAAAGAAGAAAATGTCTTGCACAGATACCTTGAACTTTTAGTTTTTGATACGTACTTAATACGTAAATGTTTCCTTTATTTTAACATTCATGTAATTTAATACAAGATTTTCGTGGCATATAATAGTAGGTAAGGCAAGGAATACCTAAATCAATAAACTTAGAAGACAAAAAGTTTCTAAAAGTACTCGTTAGCAAGCAACTTAGTTCGTGATACTACGCAGTTCTACTCTTACAATTCTTCATAATGAAGTTATTAGAAATACTTATTCCCCAGGTTACATACCTACATCGCTTTAGAATGATGGTATGTAGTTAGTTACATTATCTACATTTATCATTTTAGACGACACTGTTAATATAAAATAATATCACTCTTAGGTGAAATATTATGATGAAAATACCTTCCTAACATGATGTTATCTTCTATCCTTTAATTTGATCATGGATTTAATATAGCCAAGCTGTTAAAACGGGAGGATATAGCGTGGTCGGCTGAGACCCTACTTTAATCGAATCTCGCTGATTTATGCAAAGCGATGAGTTATGTCGCAGCTATTACCTGAGGCTGGAGGTCTAAGGTAATAGGCTCCTGATCATCCGTCAAGCCTTTGTTGTTAAACAAAGAGGTTTTCATAGTTCGTTCTAAATTTATGTAATATTAGTTTAGCCTTGAAATTGCGAGCGTGTGGTTTTTAGAGATTTGCATCATCTTCTTAGATACTTGCCTTGCCAGTTGCGTTTTAGCTCTACGATGACATTATACAGGCACATAGATATGATATTTGTCAATATACCAAGAGCTAGTTACAAAACTCACTTCAGTATAGGCTTTCATTTATAAATAAATGATGATGACTTTACATTTCATGCAACGGTAGATCGTGAAGTAACGAGGCACCAAAACAAATAGGTACTACCTCCTCTTGCAATCAGTATTTGTAGTACTACGTAAATACTCGAAAAGGACATTAAACATACATAATTTTGCCCTTACTTTAATCACCAATACATTGCGTTGCATTCAAACACTACCCATCTGAAGTACCTGCTGAGTAAGTACATTAGCGGATTCAACCGGATACTTATTGAGACGGAGTCCAAAAAGGCTGAATTTCTCAATATAAGGTTCAAGATGCCAATAAATCTATGCTGGAGGAAATAGGTCCGTTGGATTCAAGCTGGTTTTGTATCGTAGACTAATGTAAACCTGACCCTTACTGCTGTTTTGGAGAGGGCTATTATAGTATGTGGCCTGTTTCACTTTGTACGGTAGCAATTAAGGTGTTGTTCAATTTGCTTAAATGTAGAATTTCAGGTGTAATGGCATCCTGAAATGTCTTCATGAACTATTCGAAAGTCCTTCTGGGTACTTAAATAAAAGAAAGCAAATAATCTCAATTAGGCAGCGCTGCCCATTCATTTCACGCAACAATATTATAGCTTCCACAAAAAATTACCTATTTTTATAAAAATAAACACGCCAAAAACAACGTTATTTAAACCCTCCAGTGGTGGGCTATGATAACCACATAGACAGAGAAGGATGCCTGATAGTTATTAGATTGATCCACACCGCCACACCAACACGTCACCGCGAGCTCGGCGTGAATCGCATACACACAGAGTGGAACATGGTTAGCATCGTGTGAAGCGAGAGACGTGCTGAGTTGCGGAAACTTAGCTTTAACATTGCAAAGTTTCAAACTAACACAACATCATGTGCCAGCCTGTAACGACTTTGAATTTGAATTTTACCCTGATAGGCAGTCGCCTAGTTCTACTTTTACGGACGGTATTTAAAACTACACGATTTTTTTCCGAGATCGCGACTTATGAGAAGTGTGGAGGAAAAAGACATGCTGCGCAGACCCCAAATTATTGGGGATGGGCAGGAGATTGATGACGATTTCGTCATCCAATTAACCGACAGCAACACAGTCATAAGCCACACTTGCGATTACTCAACAAATGTAGTACGTATAAAGTACTAACACGTAAGTGTGATAAGTGGAACGTCTTTTAGATATTTCGTAAAGTTGAACTTCCCTGGTAAGAGAGTAATTCCATTAAAATTCAATTTCAATAATACCAGCAGTGGGTTCACGGTACGGCTGTAATAAATCCAAATCGGAGATTTTAGGGTTGACACTCAACTTATTTCAACAAATCCATAATTAAAATTGTTTCATTACATTCAAAAGAGCAAGTTTCCATTGCATCAGACACTTTTTAGAATGTCCTTTGAATTGCCACTTGACATAAATTGCAGTGTCAGCATTATGCTCGATGCAAAAATAATTTTGTGAAAATATTTTTTTAAATAATGATACCTGGCATAAACAAGAGCTATTTTTTGTTGCTTAAAATGCTGAAGTATTATGTAGTTTTTTCCTAATTTGAGCTCATAACCGTTTAGACTACATGTATTAGGTCCTTACATATGAAATTGGCGTTTTGTACGGGAGGAACATAAAGTGTTTTTTTTTTTTTGGAAAATATATTTAATTAATCAAAGTATGCACCGTTGTTATCTATGCACTTTTGCCATCTCATAGGTAAGTTCATTGAACCTTTTACTAAAAAAACCATGGGGGCGAGAATCAATGAAATCTTTGAAGGCGGCTTGGACTGCCGCATAGGAGTTGAATTTTTTTCCTTGTAAGAAATTGTCCAAATTCCGGAAAAAATGGTAATCTGTTGGAGCAAGGTTCGGGGAGTAAGGTGGATATCGCAGATATTCCAATTGTAGCTCATCTAACTCAGTGGTTGTTTGTTGTGCAGTGCGTGGTCTTGCGTTGTCGTGAAGCAGCAGTGGCCTAGAGCAATTGACCAATCTCGGTTGTTTAGCAACTAGTTCTTCCTTCATGGTTTTCAGTTGCTGACAATAGATATCTGCCGTAATCGTATGGCCAGATTTTAGAAAGCTGTAGTGAACGACACCGGCGCTAGTCCACCAAACACTCACAAGTAACTTTTTCTGAGTCAATTTTCACTTAGGGCAGGATTTGGCTGGTTCTCCAGGGTTCAGCCATTGCGACGAGCGCTTCCGATTATCGTACAGTATCAACTTTTAACTTTTCATCACAAGTAATGATTCGATTTAAAATCCCTTCATTATTGTGTCGGTTGAGCAAAGTAACACAGCAGTCGACGCGTGTTTGCAAGTTCGATTCACTCAATTCATGAGGTACCCATCGTTCAAGTTTTTTTTTACTTTCCCGATTTGCTTCAAGTGGATTAATAGAGTTTTATCACTTACCCCGAAGCCTGCAGCTATCTCTGAAGAGCTTTGTGATGGATCCGCTTCCACAATAGCCTTTAATTCTTCATTTTCCACTTTGGTCTCCGGCCGTCCACGGGTTGGTTCTGAAGGTCGAAATTTCCAGAACGAAAACGTTGAAACCAAAAACGTGCCGTGCTTTCTTTTGCGACACCAGCGCCGTACACATATATAATCCTTCGAGCTGTTTCTGAAGAACTGGTGCTACGGTAGAACTCGTAATCGTAAATATACCGATATTTCATGTTTTCTATTGTGCGGTAATAAGCGACGCCAAAGAAAAAAATAATGAGGAAAAAACAAATGAATGACTGTTTTCAAAACTCAAATGTACCAGCTAAATGAATTTATAAATTTGAATTTGGAATTCTTAACCAAAGAGTAGATATTTCAGATCAAAGAGGTCAGTACGACAAAACGCTAATTTCATATGTAAGGACCTAATATAATATAAGTATTTTGTCTTTAAGTCTCACAAATACTCATGAATCAAAGGATCTTTTATTACCACAAAATTGCAACAACCAAGACTTACATCGACAGAATTACGACAATCACCACACAGCTTGGCGAAACCAAGTGCAAGCCCTGGCGTTGCCTGTGTCAGAGTAACTTGGACAATTAGAGAGGGCAAACTCTGTTATTGCTAGATATTACCTATAGCACCCGACATTCCGAGTCACTTCAATCGATCCCTGAGCTCCCGATCTCCGAAGTATGAATGTTTCATCACGACACGACGGAATGATTTAATGTAAGAATTTCTTTTACATATTTATGAAGATGTAATGGAGACATATTATCCTGGTCTGCGATGGAGTGGAACGTATCAGTGGTGCAGCATTGCTGTGGTGAGGGTTTAGGAATGGATTCTTATGACGGACTTATTTTGTAGGTGGTATTTTTTTTATATATACAGGTATATTAAATTTCATATAATATACAAAATTGTATATACCTGAGCTGGGAGTACAATAAGTGGCGATTCAACTCACGACCCATTCTGCGGTTTATATAGCCTTTGGGCTATTGCCGCTTTTAGCCTCTCGTTGGTAAAGTATGAGCTGCAAGAAACATAAATACGTGTTTGCTGTAACGTTTGGATTTTAAGAAAACTCTAACGAGTAGGTAGATTATGCTTACAGACTACTGTTACAGATAGGTAATATTATATTATACTATCATCATCTGCCGAGCCTTTTCCCAACTATGTTGGAGTTGGCTGCCAGTCTAACCAGATGCAGCTGAATACCAGTATTTTACATGGAGAGACTGCCTATCTGACCTCCACAACCCAGTTACGAGGTAATACGCTACCCCTTGGTATTACTGGTTGTCAGACTTTCCGGCTTCTGACTACCCATAACGACGGTCAAAGATCCACGAATGACAGCCGGGACCAACGGCTTAACGTGCTTTCCGAGGCACGGAGGGGTCTCGGAAAGCACAGTTTTCTATTATACTATATTATGTTTATTTATCATTATTTTATTTATATATACTTACCTTAATGTACACCACAAAAATACATTTAAAAAAAATATTGATCACTAAAAACATACAATGGGCGGCGTTATTGTTTTCTGCGATCTCTTCCAAGCAACCTTAGTTATGTTTCATAATATTTCGAGTATAAAAACTATTCATAGGATCTCCAAGTAACTACGGCACTTTTTAAGTACTCTTTTAAGCCTGTCTTCTTATAAATTAAGAATTTGACTCAATTTGAAGCAATTTAGAAAACTCGTTGATGACAAATTTTGTGCATATTATTATATTATCTATAATATAAAAATGAATCGCTAAATGTGTTGCTAAGTGCAAATCTCGAGAGCAGCTGAACCGCTTTCGCTATAATTCTTTTTTTGTTGTGTTCGGTAACCTATTGTCAGGACAAGGTTTGTATGAAAGAAAAAAAATTGCACCAGTGCAAAGCAGGGGCGGGCCGCTAGCCTATATTATAATTGTAATGTTTATAAATAACTGTATAGGTTTTTATTCTCATAACTAAGATAATATAACTGTTTGGCTGTTCTGTACACTTTTTTATGCATCCTATTTTCAGTTTAAGCAGTGATATTAAAAGACATGTATTCTGACCAAGAAAATGCGCTTTAAGTAGGTAGGTACATAAAAACAACTTTCCACTATTGTTAGATATATTTATTCCACTAAACCTAATAGTTCACAATTACATGCTCTGGGTTATTCAATCACCTGAATTGCCACAATTGCCCGTGTCCTACTTCGCCTCACATAATATGCGCGGATTGTGTTACCTATGACACTACTGTGAACTCAAACTTTTGCACGGTGCCTACCTATACACATAGGTACATTCCACCTACCTTAGACGTATTCCCATATAATATGAATAACACTTCATGGCCACCCCGCTTTGGCGCCCATCTTTAGGTTTGTCATCGCTTCTGTTGCTCAGTTACATGCCGCTTGTTGCACAACATTCCTAATCCCTATTTCAGTACATACTTTTCCGTATGTGCATGTTGTGGTTTCGCGATTTTAATTTAACAAGATGAATAAAGTAAATATTTCACAGTTTTTTCCTTAAATAATTAACAGCATGTGTCTTTTCAAACTGTTCTCTTCAGACTACTAGACTAGATCACGGAAAAGACAGCTGGACGTCAGTTCTAAACATTCCGTAGATGGCTAAGAGCATACAAAGAGACACAATGTACAAAAGACTGGAAGTTGCATAGAAAAGCGCCAAAAGATAAACTCAAAAGAATTCTATTTCTTTTGAGTTTATCTTTTGACACATGACCACATTCTTTGAACGGTTTGTGTACAGACAGCGAAAACATTCTTATAATACCCTTTTAATTACCAGTAACTTACCGCATGTCGAAGTCGGGTCACATGAAATAAGTTAGTACAGTAAAGCGAAAATAACATACCTATAAATTGTAGGTATGTTATTGTAGGTATGTTATTTTGAAAAATGTTAATAGTGAGAAAAATTATAGGCTATAATTTTTCTCACTATTAACATTTTTTGTATTTTTAACCGACGAAAAAACGGAGTAGGTTCTCAATTCGACGCGTATTTTTTTTTTTATGTATAACCACGCTTATCTTTTTACAGAGTACGATTTTGATAATCATTATTTTATTGGATAGGGTATACCTCGAAGTTGGTCCCATATAAATTTGAAAAAAAAACCTACCCTAAGGGTTGGAAAATAGCTACGGGATCGAGACTTATGCGGGTGAGACCGCGGGGCGCAGCTAGTCACTAAACATGTCTGCCTAATTAAAGTATTTAAACTCGCAACACAATTCATTATACATTTTATAATAGCTTTATTGAGTATGTCGACGTAGGTCTGCTTGGCGGGGCTCCTATTAGTATTTGAATGGTCACAATTTATTCCCAAGCTCGCTCATGCATTCTAAGTTATCTAGGTAAAATATCTGCCGGCGCTCGCGGTAAATATTTTGGGCAATCAGCACCGGCAAAATTTTTTTAACACCTCTGGGGGGTTTTGTAGACGTTGTTTTTTTGCGATATCCGTTTTCCCCCCTAAGAGGGATTATTAGGGGGGAATTTTGGAATAAGCCCATTTGTGATAACTGCTCGATTGTGGCCTGTTAATTAACGTAGAATATTATGACGAAGCTCTTTACTAAAGAACGTTAACAAAATACTTCAGACAAAAGAGGGGTGATAATAAAATGCAGAAAGAAACAACTATCTACTACTTATTGCCATAGGCAAATTGCAAATTGGAAATAAAGTTATTATTAACATCTTCACCTGCTGACCGTACATTATGTCCCCAAGCTACGTGATTCAACCCTTTGCGTACTCCACCTTGTCATTTCATCTCTGTCTGACACATGTAACTTTACGTTCACTATCTTACTCTAGCGTCGTGATAGTAATGTTTTAGATAGGAACTCAATGGAGCAAACAAACCCGTCAGCGGAGACTATTACCGCACAGGAGGAGTTACGTGCTTGTGCCTAAACCAGATAGATATCATTCTTTTAGAATCGATTGTTTCGCGATATGTATCGAGTTTTGGCTTTCCACGCGATTTTAGAAGACATGTTTTGAGACACTATCAGTGGTGCCTAACGATTTTCGTCATTCGAATATGTCAAAATTACGTTTGATATTAGAAGGTACACATAGCAAAAGTATATATAAAATAAATAACTAATAATAATAAATAAAAAGTTAGGTGTGCAGGCAACTTGTGCTGTTAAATTTCTTTGGAGCTAGTTTTGGGCACTCAACTCGGCATCGGTGGCATCGGCGCGCAGACAAAAATAATCAGCTATTTGATAGAAAATTGCAATTGTAGTGATTGCACTTTTCTATGAAACACCAATTTTTTTTTATAGCCTTCGAAATGTCCATGGTAACAGGTTGCGCATTGATGTCCCTGCCACCCTGTATAATTATTTGATCTGCATAGGTAGGTAAATACTTATCCCTTTATATGTATACAGGGTGAAATTGAGAAAATGCGACAAACCCGAAATCGCGAAAAAAAAAATCAGCTGTTCCCTACATTTTGACGAGTTATGCGAATAAAAAAACTTTTTTACAAAAAAAAACTATAATATAAAAATATTTATCATTAATTAGTTCCGATGGTCGTCTGTGGTCTTCATCATCAGCTCCACTTTACCAAATGATGATTGCCGAGAGCAAATGCTCAAGTTACTCTAAAAAATATCCAAATCGCTATAGGTTTGCCAATAAAATTTGAGGGTTTCCCTCGATTTCCCTGGGATCCTATCATCAGATCCTGACCTGATGATCATGGGACCACTTGGGAAATATACCTTCCGTCTTCGAGAAATCGGGGAACATACATAAAAAAAAAAAAAAACTTCCGGCGATTTGAGAACCTCCTCCTTTTTTTGAAGTCGGTTAATAAAATGTAGGGAACAGCTGATTTTTTTTCGCGATTTCAGTTTTGGTCCCGTAGTAAATGTTGTTTAAAATGATGAGTACAATCTCCCATTTGAATTTGTCGCATGTTTTCAACTTCAAGCTGTAGACTCGACTGCTATAGCTTGTTTCAAAATATACTGTTATTTTATTGACAGGGTAGGAACTTATACTTAACCCTCACAAGCTACGTATCGGACAATAACAACTATTTCTGTACCGCCACATTGTATAGATTCAACAAACTTTCTCTTAAAATAGTTGTACAATAAACAAAGCTTTAATCGGTATTGTACAATAGTTTGGAAATAATTCATTAATACGAGTAGTTTGTTTAGTTGAAACTTCATTACAATGAACTTAGGTGTAATGATGGTTTTGTCTTTATATTTACAAATATTGGTTCGGTAGATAGCTTTTGTTGGTGTATTAATAATATAATAACTTAATTTCAGAGTATTCACAGAACATTTATATTTGTGTTACTAATTACTTAGGAACTAAGCTAATAAACCACAAAAAGAAAAAAAAAACAAACGAAATCAAATAGACAAGTGGAGTGCAATCCAGCATCTAAGAAATTACTCTCAGAATGCTGTTGGAGCTTGCTCGGATACTGTGCAATACGGAGGCCGCTCGCTTTCTCATGATGGCATGAAAGCCATCAATCAGAGCCTCCATACACATGCCAGACGCACTACAGCATCTCGGAGCCCCAACAACATCCTAAAAGCATTCAAGCACGAAGAACATTGAGTGGCATTGAGTGTAGTGTATTGATTGGCGCCATAGATTGACGCTGATAGGCATTACACAAGACATTAATTAGTTTAGGTATTTGTTTTTGTGTTAACTTATTTTTTCCCTAATTTAACTATAACTTTTTTTCAATAAATAAAACCAATGACCCAGTATGCTTTATAATATAAGATTTATTTAACCTGAATATAGGAAGCACCCAACGGTTCAAAAGTTATTTAATTTAAGAAATTCTTCTTTTTTTTTAAGTTTCCTTTCGGTTGTTAGAAACAATGAGATCAGTCAGCTAGACTGATCTCATTGTTCATCACATAAAGAAAATATTCAAGACATCATCAAGATGAATCTAAATCCTAATCCTCCACGGAACACAAACAAAAAAAACTCCAACTTAGTACGATCACTTAGTTAGAACAAAACACAAAGGTACTCACAATAACTTCTATAATCCCGGTGTAAACAGTAAAGGACACGATAACTAACCTCGCAGGTGGTTCAATTAGAACTAAAGTTACTACACTGAATGTCACGCTAAGGGCCACAGTTTGTTCACTGCGAGTGTAACTGTACACATGTAACTGAGGCGCAGAGGGTTCAATACACACTAGTATCATCCTCTCATATTCCACATCAGTTTTATTTCACATGGAGCAGCTGCATTCTGACCTCAACATTCTGACCTCAACATTCTGACCTCAACATTCTGACCTCAACATTCTGACCTCAACATTCTGACCTCAACATTCTGACCTCAACATTCTGACCTCAACATTCTGACCTCAACATTCTGACCTCAACATTCTGACCTCAACAAATCAAACGATATTCTAAAGGTAGACTTTTAGCCGGACTTTCATTTGTTTAAGAAGCAAACCTAAGTAATCATCCATACCTAAGTAATCATCCATACCTAAGTAATCATCCATCCAAACTCTGAAAATAATCTAACCATCAGGAGATTTAGACAGTAGACCGAAAATGGATGTAAACTACATAATCATTATGCAGCTGTATCTGGTTAGGCTAGAATGCTATGTTTATGCCTTACGCGAATCCCGCACCCCGGCCATAGGCAGAAGTGGAACACCGCGGTGGTTTCAGCCGGTAAGAGTCCGGCATGCCCCTCTGTCACGCCCACGATGGAGGAAGTCCAGGAGGATTTCAACAGTGTACCAAAAAAATGTCTAGAAGATGGCTCAAACATAAATAGTTGAGAGAAGCCTGTGATAATGCCGTCTATCCTACTAATATTATAAATGCAAAAGTTTGTGAGGATGGATGAATGTTTGTTACTCTTTCACGCAAAAAATACTGAAAGGATTTTGATGAAACTACAGTAATATAGCTTATACATCAGAATAACACATAGGATACTTTTTATCCCGATATTCCCGTGGGATCGACACTTATGCGGGTGAAACCGCGTGGCGCTGCTAGTAATTATATAATTTCACATTCATGTTCATTTACTGCTTTCCGTTGTTAGCAAAACTACAAATTCTTTGTATTTCTTTCTAAAATTTCGCAGACCATCTAGGAGGACTTCTGTACTTTCTTATATTGTGGTCTTGTTGCCACATATACGTACAAGTATTATAGCAGTATACACACGATTATCTTCAATTCATATGAGACGTTTGTCGTACACTGGCGTGCAAATTATGCACCGCGCCACTAAATGCTATTCAAATGCCTTATTATTAGTGTAATTAATTCTATCGTATCTATTGCTAATTGCGCTTAGTTATATTATTAATAATATTAATATTCCAAATTGAGTTAAGATCGGATTATGGGGAATAAGCTTAGAATTATTATCTGTATGTGATCATGTTTGAACATTGAGGCGAAAATTAGAGCCATATCCCCAAATTATATTTTTGATAGAGACCTTTCACCTTCAAGTAGTCTGTCAGGGTTTTACGCTATAATAGACATACCTACAGCAGAAATTAGACGCTTCACTTTTTGTTGTATATAAAATGAAACACACACAGAAAAATGAAATCAAAGGAGCAGATGAACGTTCATTCCTATGTAATTTTGTCGTGTGAACGTGTAATTAAACGAAAATTTACATTCACTCCGATTGAAGGGTCTGATATCAGCTAAAACAAGGGAGTCTCGATACCGCTTCGCCGATAAATTGGTTATCACCATTAAGATGCTATTCTCCCAATTATAGCGCAGTTTTGTAAAATTATCAAGACTTTAATAAAATACTTACAATTAGAGAATTACGTCGTGTTCAAGAAAGTACTTAACAGGACCAGCACGGCTCATCAAAACTAAGTTTGTAGTAAGAACAATTAACATAAATAGCGAAGGGTTTCGGGCCGCTTCTTACAACCGCTACAAAACTATGTCCCTTACTTCAGTTGCTCCAAGTATGGCCGCAACTTGTTAACGACGACTGTTAGGTTCTTAAATACAAATAGTGTTTATGTTGTGACATGATTAATTGCTGAATTACAATGCTTTTTACGAATTGTCCAGAATCTTCTCTCATTCTTATAAATCGGCAAGTATGCTTTGCAATATGGTTTGTGATATTTGAAGAAAACAATGTCATAATCAGTCAAATATTTATGCATGACGTGTTACATTTATAATGCAAAAAAGTATTCTTCTTAAAAAAATATTTACCTACTTTATGCTAACATTTTTTTTTTCATTTAAATGTACATATTATTATTTTAAATGTCATATTTGACAGTGGACAGTGGACAGTAGGTAGGCCTAGATATAATATCCACATCTAAAATCCGTTCCTTCGTGAAATAGTAAACGCTGGTTGCGGTAAGTAATTAAAAGTTAGTGCTCATAAAGCACCCACTGTGCAAAGTCCTCACCGTCAATAAAGAAGATTAAGATACAAATTAAGTTCTGCATTTGACTTAACCAATAACAAAATATATTTTATAGAAGTGTTACTCAATACTTGTCCCACATTGTAAGGAAGACTACACGTTTGTAAGAGGGTGTTAATTACAAAATTGTTAAAACGATATTGTCTTAGCGCTCGCGGATTCGGTTCTAATTTAGCTAATTAAACCTACTCTGTACATTTAGCTAAATTCGCTTAAATACAAGTGCGTATTATACAGGTATGTTTGAGGGAATTAGAGGGGAAATTATTTTGTGCTAACGAGATAACAGAATGTGCGTAACAGACCAAGTGTAAAGGGATTTCGTTAGCATAAAGGATTTAGTTAAATTAACAATGGAATCGGATTTTTTCCCCTTTACTAACAAATGTGGAGTGTTCGTTCGAACCTGGATGAGGAGGTATAAGAGGCCCAGCAGTGGATGACGTCAGACTGTGCATGGTGATGATTAATGTTATGCCTTTAAACCTCAAAAACGTAATGATAAATCTGAAGCCAATACAGGTTCTCACAACTCCGCCGTTTATGAATAAGGAGATTTATATATAAGTTTATTATAAAACTTAAATGATGTGTGCAGTAAAGATTTGAATTGGATTACCAATTTGTATTTTTATGTTGTTAAAATATCCGAAAAGCTTTCAGCGGTATGCCATTCCATGCTATAGGTAAATGCGAGTTCCATGGAAAATGAAACAATACGCTGATTGCATTGGAAAGGCATGACGCAGTCGCACCTCTCTGGCTTGATTTTATTTATTTTTTTGCTGCCTGTGCATATTTGCGAAAATCCCAGGGCTCTCCAACTTTATAAAGCGTGGCGTCGCATCGTTCCTCGCTTCACACATTTTTATTTGTTCCAACCCCGAAGTCAATTACAATGCGTTGTTTAAAACTCGTAACTTTTAACTACCTACGGAAAATACTATACTTCAATGGGTACAACACCCAGAAAAAGTCAAATTGCCAAAGGCATAAACGGTGACACGGGTACAAACGCCAGCACATTAAGGTACCGAAATTGTCAAATTTTCCCAGTCAACTTTGAACCTTATACTTTAGCGATAAAGTTGAAAATCTAATAAAGAAATTTAACAGATTGTTGTAGCTTGACGTGTTGGCGTCTGTACATAAAACTTACATGCATTTTGACTTTACTTACGGTATCACTGTCCCGTGAAGACAAATTGCCAAAATCGTATTCCATACATTCTTCTATCAGCAAAAATAAACACAAACACTATCCATAAAAGAAACCAGCCCAAGTCAAGAACCCCATAAACCTAACTTTATAAAAGTTAACAACACGACATCGACACCTGAAAGTTTTCAAGTTGTGCAAGTTGACGTGGGATACGACCATGTTAAGGAGCGCTTAATTACGCTCGTGTGCTGACATATGTAGCTCAACACAGCTCAACACGCTCAAACAGATAGCGATATTATTGAGTTGGGGGCACGTTGGGGACTAATGGAGGCCGCGTCATGGGGACCAAGTTTTTGAATATGACATGTAGAATATAAGTGGAATGGTCTGCAGATTACCGAAGTTTACAAATACATTGGTCAACAGTTTGGATTTGCGGATTAGTTAATTCAGAAGAAGAACTAGCAGGGGTTCGAGGGGGGTGAAGGGGGCTCAGACCGGAATAAATCGTTTCAATGCATTAGTGGATGAGAGGAATATTATGATAAATGGCAGCAAAGGGAAAACATGCACCGTATTTTAGTGACATTGATTTGTTAAATCAATCTAATCAATCGGCATAAAAAATAGCTTTGAAAATGATAACAACCCAGCTTTTTCGAGTTTTAGATGAGAAAAGACCTCGCACTTCCTGAATTAGTTTTGGATCAAAATAATGCTCAAGATTGTTTTAAATGGCTAACATTTTGGAATAGTTATTCGAGAGAGTAAACAGGTTTCGTAGAAGAAAATCCTAAATATTCTGACTTTACAAGAACTAATACTAGTTTCCATCAACAAAGATAAAATACCGGATAACCTTAAGCTCGCTGCGTCGCCAACGTATACCGATCGCAAACGTTATGGGGGTCAAGCTATTAATAGTAAGGTCATTCAAGACATTGTACTTTACTGAAGTCCAGTCTGTTGTTGTTGTTATTCTGAATAAGTGCTGACTTTGGGCGACTTTGAGAATACTAATTAGGAAATGGTTTATGCATTGATGTGTTGAAGAAATGAAATTAAATGTTTATTTGTGTAAGTAGATCTTTTATACGTCAATATTTTGTTGACCAACATTTAAAAAACTAGATGGCTCAAGGATCAGTCAGTTAGGAAATGCCGAAACAAACTCAGAGGTCATGGTCTGTTTTAAGAAGTAAATAAGGTTGAAATATTTAATTTTGTGAAAATAATGTCGGTACATAAGTAGGTATAGATATCATTTCACATAATATTTTTCAAGAATGAGGTAAAAAGGAAACATTTGGTTGTTTAAGAATACGTAGATTACTACTAACTAATGCTCATCATCTGCCTACCTTTTCCCAACTATGTTGCGGTGCAGGATGGTGCGGATGGTGCGGATGCTGCTGAATACCAGTATTTTACATGGAGCAACTGCCTATCTGACCTCCACAACCCAGTTATAAATAGGAAACACCTTGGTAACACTGGTTGAGAGAAATGCCAGACTTTCGGGCTTCTGACGACACGTAACAACTGTCAAAGATCCACGAATAGCAACCGGGACCAACGGCTTAAAGTGCTTTCCTAGGCACGGAGGAGTCTCGTTATGTAAAGATGGTCACCCATACACAGACCAACCGCAGCAAGCGTAGCTTAAACTGATCGATCGACCTGTACGGCTGTTATTATTTAGCCACGGGCCCCTCCTTACTAATAACTACTACTAGATAAATATATATTTTAAAAAATTTGGCCCTTTAGGAACATATACAGAAACAATTAGATCGTGTTTTAAAAATACAATAAACAAAGTCCTTGAGAATTTAATTCATAAAGCAGTACCTAGTCCATGAAACAAGTTGTTCCATAAAAGCTCGAGTACTTCTTAAACTAGGTATAACTTGAAGTTTAGCGACAAAACTTATCCCTACAGAGTTACAAAACTGACTTATCGCAGTGTTATTAAAAATGTTTGAGTGTTGAAAGTATTTCGCTTACAAATTGAAATATTTGGGGATTGTCCAAAATTTCTAACCATTAGATTTTATTTTATTTTTTGAAAATTTAGAGCATTTTGACAAACTAATTTGAATATTTTGATGATTGGCTCAATAGTAATTTTTTTTTATATTTAAATTTTTTAAGGTAGGTTACGTCATCAGTGGCACTAAAGATTAAGTGCTGTTGCCTCACTAGTACAGAAATAAAAAAATAAATCTGTCAACATAACGTCATCTTAATGACACCTGTCAAAGTGACAAAGTATCAATCTATTAAAAATTTTCATTCCATAGCATTTCATTCCTTTTTTTTTTGTATTCCGTAACTCTTCCGATATATTAAATATTGTCGATTGTTGAAACAATGTAATCAGATTTATAAACGAGATGAATAAAAGGCAAGTCGGAATGTTTAAATTTAATATATTTTTGACATTATATTATAATTTTACACTTGACACTGACGGATTGTAGACAATACTTTCCAGTTACTTTTAATTTTATTTTTGAGGTAACGATACTAAACAGTACGGTCGCAGGTGACGTAATTTGAAGGGCACAGAAGGTCAATCGTATTTTATCAAAAATATCAATAAATATTAATATTTTTCGTAAATGATTAGTAACGCTATTTCTCGAAATGGTTTTTCAATTACAACATTTAAAAAAATATGAACAATGCCCAAACTTGTTCCACCGTATGACTTCTAAAACAAATGCAATTTTGATTTTTTGTGCTAAAAAATAGTACCTATCGGAGGTGTCAGTATTTTTCATTCAATCAACGAACAACAAATAAAATGATTGGAAAAACCGATCCCTAGTTCTGTAAGTATATCTTCCAATTAATAATTTTCGTGATTTTAATATTCCTGTTTTTTATGCACCTAAGTCAAACATTGTAGCGAGGGGTAATTTTTGCTTATCATTCTTCTCCATTCTCTCATCAGTTTAGTATATAGATAATTATAGATAAATATTAAAACTACATTTTACACTTAATTAATGAGTACTTAAATATCAATACCTACTGCGTGTGCGTGTTAGCTCACTATTGCTAAGTGTCTGCAGAAATATGTAACGTGGCATTGTGTTCCGGCGTCATGTCCTCCTACCGCACTTCTAAATTTTCTCTGTAATAAGAATATTTGTTCGTCTCTCTTCGCACAATACCCTTTGTACTTTACTTGGTAAAACATATATTATCATATAGATACCTAAGTTAATACGTATACAAGCTCAGGCAAGTGGCAGCAACTGATAAGGAGTTCCGTCGACACGAGCCGAGGTGCCCAATATTGGCTTATTAGTGGTAATTATAATCTGGTGGTAATGGATGAATATGAGGTGAAGCACACTAAGCTGTAATAGAAACCTGGCTGTGGTGAGAGTTTGTACCTCAAGAACAAAATCCTACCCTAAGCGGTTAGGGGTAGGACAAGGACATAGGTACTGCGATTGTCGATCCGTTTGCAATTTGATAACATTTCTTTTGCTTTTTCATTTTCGTTACTTAATCCTCATATTAATTTCTTTATCAATAACAATATTTTTTTGCTTACATCTATCTTTATAAATAAATAAAATTGATGTGTCTGTTACTAACGTGAATATAACAGCTTTTTATATAATTATAACACCTTTTTTATTTTTTCTTGTTTTTCTGTCTGTCTGTTTGTTCCGGCTAATCTATGCATCGGCTAAACCGATTTTGACAGGGCTTTCACAAATAGATAGCTGATGTTATAAGAAGTAACATAGGCCTCGGTCGCGGTAGAACGTTCCCTAGGGATAAAATCCCGACATCCACGCAGGCGAAGCCGCGGACAGAAACTAGTGTTACACATAACAGATTTAATAAACTGCAAACAGTAAATTTTAAGTTCTGCTATTAATTTGTGCATTTTCTGTGAAAGCCACGTAAAAGTGTAAGCTAAACTAAATGAATCTTATGAGAATATTTTAAACAATGAGATTTTCTAATTAATACCTAGATATAAATTAACAATAATTAATTAAAATTGTTTCAATGCTATCGCAACATTTGAATTTATGGCGAATTGAATTATGTATTACGACGAGACGAGGTTGTTCAACTCTTGTAAGAGGACATTTGTAAAGGATGCTACTGAGGTAAATGAACTATTTACAAACAAAATAAGCGTGTTCCTACCGATCAAACGTAAAGAGAAGGAAGGCGCATTGATCATCATGATCATCATGGCTGCCGAATAATACTTGACATCGAAAAACCTCGTTTTCAACCTGAAAACTTGTATGTCAGAAGTGGAAGTGTTCACTGCTAGGTAAAATAAATTTTGTAAATATTTTAGGTTAAGGTTATTCCTAGATGCCTTTTACAAAGTTATCATACAATTCCAGTCAACAGTAAACTTCTACTACAGACGTACGAACTAGACTTCTTTTGAATCTCGCTTGTGCGTTGTATCTAAAATCGTTGGACGATTTTAAATCTAAATTATTTGGTGTGTGTGTGTGTGTGTGTGCCGTGGTAAACCTGACTGTCATTAAGGTGGTAGAAGGACTTTTGATACAATGCAATGTAAAGGCTGTTTCATCTGTTCTGTGGCAATGTACGACGAGAAGCCTATAGAATATTTATGTTAAGGCCTAGACTAGCTTTGCTTACATCAGTGATTGCTATTTAGCATGCTTATGGCTTGGAGCGGCTCCAAACCGTCGAGTGATACCGCTGGAAATTTCGTTAGGAGCGTGTAGATATATTGGAAATTCAGTTCTCATACCACAGAAAATTATTTGAAAAGATGATATAATATTGAAGATAGATAGTTCCAGATTTAATCACGCTGTACCTACAAGGAGTTAGGCAGGATTTCACGTTCTGATTAACTTATATTGCCAATCAAAATAATCCACAGTCACGTGAGTGAAGCCGCGGGGCACAGCTAATACTAACTTATTAGTCTTTGATGTTTTCACTACTGGAATTTAGGCCACCTTTCTTTAAAGGAGAGTAGATTATTACCGTGAATACACCATACAGAATAAATATGGTTCGTTCCAAAAGTATCTCATGAAAATGTAAAATAAGGGATCAGAAAACATATCCGTGGATGCCAATTTGTAGCACCATTCACAAATCGAGTGCTTTGATTTTATTATTTTAACACCTACTAAACCGGAAATTCTTATTTTAAATCATCTTAGAGATGTTTTCATTTCACAATTGAGGTTAATTTTGTAATGTAATTTTTCTTCGATGATTAAAGAATTATAATTATAAATAAACGATAATTTATTGTTGGAAAAGTGCTAAGATATAAAGTTGAAACCTTCTGAATATTCATTTATATATTCATTCCGTCATTTGGTGACTGGTTGCGTGAGAATTTAACCTAAACAAGGTTGTTTACACTTTTATGAGATATACATATAGATAGACTATAGCCATCCTCGTTGGACTCGAGAAGCACTTGGTTGTCTCCACTCACCTTTGAAAGACGCCATGTTGTGTGCGCGCGACCGTGTGTTCCGTGCTCATCTATCAGTTCCACGTGCTCTCTTCACGTCAATGTCCCGCGGAACAAACCACTTTGCGTTGCGATTACCTGTGATAGAATAACAACGTTAAAATGAATACTAAAGTAAGTTTGATATAGGTCAGTACAGCAAAATTTTCCTAGCCTAATGGGGATTGTCCAAAATTTCTAACCATTAGATTTTATTTTATTTTTTGAAAATTTTGAGCATTTTTGGAAACTAATTTGAATATTTTGATGATTGGCTCAACAGTTTTTTTTGTTTTAATATTAAAAATTTTTAAGGTAGGTTACGTCATCAGTGGCACTAAAGATTAAGTGCTGTTGCCTCACTAGTACAGAAATAAAAGAAATTAAATCTGTCAACACAACGTCATCCTCACCTGTCAAAGTGTCACAGTATCAATCTATTAAAAATTTTCATTCCATAGCATTACATTCCTTTTTTTTTTGTATTCCATAGCTCTTCCGATATATTAAATATTGTCGATTGTTGAAACAATGTAGATTTATAAACGAGATGAATAAGAGGCAAGTCGGAATGTTTAAATTTAATATATTTTTTAAATTATATTATAATTTTACACTTGACACTGACGGATTGTAGACAATACTTGCCACTTACTTTTTATTTTATTTTTGAGGTAACGATACTAAACAGTACGGTCGCAGGTGACGTAATTTGAAGGGCACAGAAGGTCAATCGTATTTTATCAAAAATATCAATAAATATTAATATTTTTCGTAAATTAATTTGTCCATAATGATTAGTAACGCTATTCCTCGAAATGGTTTACAATTTGAACATTTAAAAAAATATGAACAATGCCCATTGTTGAAATAAATAGCACATACACAACATTGTGAATTTTGGGTCTGCAATAAATATTACACGTCATCATCTGCCTAGCCTTTTGCCAACTATGTTGGGGTCGGCTTCCAGTCTAACCGGATGCAGCTGAATACCAGTATTTTACATGGAGCGACTGCCTATCTGACCTCCACAACCCAGTTACTGGGTAATGCGATACCCCTTGGTAAGACTGGTTGTCAGACTTTCGGGCTTCTGAGTACCGGTAACGACTGTCAAAGATCCACGAATGACAGCCGGGACCAACGGCTTAACGTGCTTTCCGAGGCACGGAGGGGTCTCGGTATGTAAAGATGGTCACCCATTCACAGACCAACCGCGGCAAGCGTAGCTTAACCTGACTGATCGACCTGTGCGGCTTTTAATATTTAGCCACGGGCCCCTCAATAAATATTACACGTGAATGACTAAAGGCCATGACTCGATGCCTCAGTGTTAAGTAAAAACCTTTTTAATATAAGGGCAATGCAACACAGGGGTTATTATAACCACTTGTAAAACTGTTCTTGTTGCTGTCAAAGGCAGCATAAAATTGACTGTGTAAAAACAGAAATTTGACCTGATAGGGAAAAGAACAGTTAGCAGCACAAATTAGAGGTCAGCAGGAGTTTCTTTTTTATTTCCCTCTACGTAAATATATTTACCCGAAAACAATGTTTATTATTATTCTTACTAAGCATTCCCTTTGTCAACCTTACCTTTTATGGGACTCGACCAAAAACCATAACGTTTTTGCATGCGCCCTCTTTGTTATTTCTTTTATCATGTAATCGTTTTTCTTTCAACGTCTTTACATTTTCATAGTGAAAGGCATGTGTAAGGAGTAATGGAGACAAAACCTGCCACTTGCTCACTTCAGATGTCGCTGCTATCCAACGTCCAAGAATTTGACAGCTAGCTGTCACTATCCATGCATTTTATGTAAACAAGCGACTTCTTTAACGAAAAACGATATTTCGTCGAGATTATGGGCTATGCTTTTTAAACCTGAAGCCTTTCATGGCAGAAATTCGTAAACAGTGATGCTCCCAAGAGAACTAAGTCCGTTTTTATTACTTACAAGCACTTGTAGCGTGATATTACAACATTATAGTAAAGGTGTGTGAGTGTTTATACAAGGTTATTGGTGAAACATTAACAACCACTCACGACTATATTAGTAACATCATAAGCAACAACTTTTGTTCTGTGACTTTTATTAATCAGATTTTAATTCATCAGACTCACACAAAAATAAAAATATTTCAATTCGAATTGAAATATTCGATTTTCTGCTACGAATTCTACGCGAAGCTAAAGGAAGCGCTAACTAGCGCAAACTGTCGTGTCTAGTACAAAATTCAGCGGAGGGGAGCGGGATTAGTTACTTATAACAACGAAATCTTAATGGTTTGTTGTTGGTAAATGTACCTAATAAGTTTTATAAAAAGTCATAGAACAAAAGTTGTTGTTTGTGATGTTAGAAATCCAGTCCTGCAAGGTTGTTAGTGTTTTACCAATAACCCTGTATTATCATATTAGATCCACGATCAGATTATTCTTGTCGTAAACCTACAGTCTTCACCTTCACCAAAAAAGAACTTCCAGTTCTTCTATAAATTATAAAACGCATTGACATATACTCGTATATTACATAAAACGTTTATAATTTATTGCCTTTTCCACTAAAGTTGCTTTTACCTAGTGGTAGACGCGTCCCTTTCTCTTAGCTCGTCTTTTACTAGTACTACATTGCAAGTCTCGTAAACATTTATTATTTATCTAGTTTTCATTTATTTTCTGATCGATACAAAAGTAGTTTGTAGACGTCGAACTGTGCTGTCAATTATGACGAGCTTTCAGGAGATTGGTCAGCTCTTTCTCGAAACCATAAACAATTTGATGTAACTCTGTGGGAAACGCAAGTGAAAACGCGACAAAACTGGCAGAAGTCGATCAGCGCGTTTTAATCAAAGCAATGACAGGCCTGGACCACGGCAATTAATTAATTAGATGTTCGGCCAACTTATAAAGATACGTTTTTCTTTTTCAATTCAATTCTTTTTCTTTTCTTCCTTAGCCCTTTATGTTCCGGGGCAGCGGTAACCCTTTCGGACAATCCCGCTGCCCCTCATCTCTGGCTTGCCTTTACTTTACTTTTACTTTAATAGATTTCGCAAAAACAGATCTACAACGCTAGCTGTTTATAAATACATCCAAGAAGCATTAAATATCATAAATAATAAACAATATGCAATAGGGATATTACTCGATATGACCAAGGCCTACGACAAAGTGCAATTTAAAATATTATTAAATAAGCTATACGGAATAGGTATACGCGGAAAAGCCCACGACTGGTTCGCATCATATTTAAAAGATAGAGAGCAATTAGTTGAGATTGAATATTTCAATAAAAAAACAAAACAAGCACAGGTCATTAGATCTGATGTTAAATCAATACATGCTTCAATTCCCCAGGGAAGTGTTATTGGTTGCCTTCTTTTCCTCATATATATAAATGACCTTTCAAAAACCATAGACGGGCCATGTGTACTTTTTGCGGATGATATCTCGATCCTGACTTCATGCCAAACAAATTTAAATTTAAATGGAAAACTTACGACTATTCCCGGAAAAACTGTAGACTGGATGAGCGACCATAATCTCGAAATCAATTTTACGAAAACCAAATTAATAGCGTTTAACCCCTGGCAGAAAAAGCAAATAAATATAGATTTTACATTTAATCAACATAAATTAGACACAGTTAACAATTTCACTCTCCTAGGTTTAACAATAGACACTCATATAAACTGGAAAACACACATACAGACAGTAAAATCAAAAATTTCAAAGTTTTCATATGCTCTCCGCAAAATAAAAAAGACTACAAACCGCAATAGTCATATACTACGCGTATGCCCACGCTTGGTTTACCTATGGCATCATCTTATGGGGAAATAGCACAGACGCTCCCTCCCTATTTACGCTTCAAAAAAAGCTAATACGAATAATTACTAATATAGAACCGACAGACAGTTGCAAGCCTTACTTTCAGAAACACAAGATCCTCACCTTAGTTGGTATTTATATCTTAGAATTATGTAAACTAGTCCGTAAATATCCAGATTCTTACAGCACACGGGGAGACATACAAACCAATTATTCGTTGCGTCATAAAAATAGACTAAACTTGCCTCCCTCCCGCCTTAAACTACATTCATCTAGTCCATATTCAATGTCAATAAAAATATATAATAAATTACCAGAAGACATAAAACAACAAAATAAAACCAGTATATTTTTAAATAAACTAAAGCATTACTTAATTAAAAAAAGCTATTACACAGTACAAGAATATCTAATGGATAAATTCAATAATAACTAAGGATAACAGACATATTTTAAGAAGTAAAATAACAAAAATAAATTATAACATAATACTTACTTAATAATTAAACTACATTAATAATGAACAATTTTTAAGCGAGTAAAGAAATGAGCAATATTACTAGCAATATTACTACATTACATATGTATAATTAAATAAATAATGAAGAAATAGATAGACCTGCATATAAAAAATAAATAGAATAAGTAAATGAATGGAAATATAAATACATAGGTAATAGGATGAAAATAATTGTAACTTTATAACGAGGAAAATTAATAAAGCGCTCTTCCTCTCTCTTACTTATTAAAAAAATTGCTGTGCCCGACAGGGTCCATAACTGTTTCTATTATTTTTTATTTACCACCTGTAATTGTACATTATGGATTGCAATAAACGATTTGATTTGATTTATTGGCCGGGTTGAGTAGAGATTCACCAGAGCACACGTGCTCTGAGCAAGGAAACATTCCAGTAAGATGTTATAAGGATCTTTACCGTACTTCCGGGATTGTCCTGATAGCCGTGGAATACCTCTCCACTCGTCACTGTCGCTACGACATTATGTGCTAGCGACAGTTTTCGGGGGCCCATTATTGAGTGTGCAAAATTACTCCCTGCCATTTTATCTGTGTATATTATATAAAACATTGGTCAGGCAGGTAACCGGTCACCTTCAGCCACCCAAAACTCGTAGTTCAATTTATTTTTAACATATCCTGCAATAGTCCTGCACGAACCGGAGTTATCGCGAACAGGGATAATCGTCGGTAGGTGCCTCATTCTATTGAAAACGTGTAACGGGCCTTTACGAGTTGACTTCGGCCCCAAGTACGCCTTTTAAAGGCCCGGGATCCCACAGTACTTGCTTAGCAACACGAATGAGTAACTGATACACTGATGGCAGATACTTTTCAAACCCCAGTACTGTAGACAAATAAACAGAACAATACGATATGATAAACCTGCACCCCCATTGCGTATTACCCAGGATTTTGAATGAAAGAAATCTAAAATATTGCTTCATATTATGTTTGACGAATTTGTTTGTTCGACAACGTAAATAGTACGAGGCTTTTGACTACGTTGTATGTGTATATTTCATGTTTTTTTTTTTTTTTGTAATTTGCGTTTTGTTTGTGCAGAATAAACAATTTTTCTTTCTTTTTTTCTTTTCTTTTTAAATAATTCAATAAAAAATTGTTAAAAAAAAAAACTTTATAAAAAATAAACTCGACTTTATTTTACACTTTTATTTTCTTTAAAATTGAGTTCATAGTTTCTTTTATTTCAAAAAGAAATACCCAAAATTTACAGTTTCTTCTATTAATGTTGCAGGCATCCCTCTAATCTTAATTACTTTATATAGACAACCTTTTTGAAACCAGCCGTTAGTGGTCAACAGGGTGACCCTCTTGTGCCAGTAAGTTTTAGTTTGGCAATAAATCCAATTATTGGAAAAATTCTAAATTCATCGTATGGTATTTGGATGACGGAACCCTAGGAAGTGGCACAGTCTTAAGAGATTTAATGTTCTTAAAAGAAAAATCCAGTTCCAATGGCCTAGACCTTAACCTTTCAAAATGTGAAATTTATCTTCCCCAAACGACTGACAGACAGACAGACTGGTAGTCTGTCTGTCTGTAAAAAGCAAAATTTAATACAAGTCAAAATTACGGAAAGATACTCTCTTCACCTACTAGGGTCCTAAATTTTTGACGAATCCTTTCCAACGTTCATTGAGGAGAAGATTATTATTATTAGCCTTTGATGTCCCAATGCAGGGCCTCCCTACTCTCTTTCCACTTCTCTCTGCTCAAAGCTGCTGAGGACCAGTTCATGTTGAAGGAGTCCAGCTCATGGAGAAGATACAAAATTTTAATGACGTCTCGGAAAGACTTTTCAAAATTAATATTCATTCGGCCTTAACACTCATTCGGTACTGTTGTTTTGAACCAAAATTTACTTATAGCCTTCGCTCCTCTCATCTATGGAAGCATCCACAACTTTTAGAAAAAGTAGACTAAATTATTAGAAACACACTAACTTCCATCCTAGGCCCCTATGTGGCCCTGGACGACCGTGCATGGCAGCAAACCACACTACCCATTCGCTTGGGTGGTCTCGGCGTCCGCAAAATTTTAAGTATAAGTTAACCGGCCTTCCTCTCCTCGGTCCACAGTACTGATAAATTAACCAGAAACATTTTATCTTCCTCACTGGTCGATTTTGAAGTACCGTGTTCGACCGATGCGTTAAACGCTTGGAAAATGGCTTGTCCCAATACGGTTTTCCCGATAACCCAAGACGGGTTATCGGGAAAACCCAGAGAAGGTGGGACGTGCCGCTCTGCAGTATTATACGGAATACCCTTGTAAACACGTCACGTAATACTGTTAAGCATGCCCGTCTGCTGGCTGTGGGAGCATGGGAGTCAGGCTTGTGGCTTCATTCGCTCCCGTCATCCACCATATTCACTATGATGGATGACTCATCCCTTCGGCTTACTACGTGTCTCCGCTTGGGCGCACCTTGTGTTGCTCTGCATCGGTGTCACTGCGGTGAAGCTTTCGACAGTCTCGGGCACCATGGCCTGTCCTGCTGCAGGCGCGCAGGTCGCATAGCACGGCACGCCAGCATCAACGATATTATTCGTCGAACTCTGCCGGCGCTACTGCCGGCGTACCAGCGGTGTAACAACCAAACTGCTTGGTACGTGACGATGGGAAAAGACCAGACCGCATGACGTTGTTGCCTTGGAAGGTGGGTAGGTCTCTGGTGTAGAACGCAACGTGTGTCGATACCCTTGCGCCATCTCATGTTCTTAGCACGGTGGGCTGTGCTGGCGCCGCTGCTGCGGCTGCTGAGACTCTCAAGCGGCGCAAAAACCTTATGGGCTTGAGCCGTTTGGGGTCGAAACGCTCGGGCCATGGGGCCCGAGTGCGCATCTCCTTTTTTAGAAAATTTCTCGCTTGCTGGTCGACACTTCACGTGACCAGAGGGCTGGGTCGATCTTTGGCTATAGAATTAGCATTGCCATTCAACGTGGCAATGCTACCAGTCTTCTGGGCACATTTCCGGATGACAACGATGCGGACGAGTACTTCGACGCCTAAGTGTCCTTTGTTTTTTTGTATTTAATTTTATATTAAGTTAGTCATTTAATTTAATATCTATTGTAAATAGTTACTTACCAATTCGATATTAATTTAATAAATGTCACGCTTAACGGAGATGTAATAAAATATATCCAATTAATGTTATCGGAATTTCAAAATGAAAGCTGCTATGCAAAAGAGATAGAGAAGTCTGTTTAACTTTTTCTTCTTGCTTTTGCAGGCCAACAACAAAATAAGAAGCGGTATACAATCTTACTTTCACAATAGGAAACCTTGTGAAGACGATAAAATAATACCTACAGTCAAATTATAACGAGTAAGTCATGAAAAAGATTTCAAGCAAATGTTTTGTCCACTGCCACAATGTCTGAGCACTGGCATAAAATATAATATTCGCTTTAAACCACGCTCTTACAAAAAAAAAAAAACATCAAAATTGTAATATTACTTGTTGCCACAGAAGTGACCCGCCGTCCTTTTGTTAAGTTCACCGTTGTCAATAACCTCTGTTAAATGTGATAACACGAAGAATAATGTTATGAAATGGTTAATTTAAAATGAAATGGAGACTGTAATGTCATCATTTTTTAGATAACTTACCAAGTTAAATGACAAAAATGTTGACCTTATTGTTCACTACCTTGTAGTCATTCTATTTTCATATAAAACCTAAAAGTAGGAAATATGCTCTGAAAATATACCTACTCTCGGAAAATCTAAAAAAATCTGTGAAAAAATTCAGCGGGTCAGCGTAATAAAAGATTCTGAAAACCATCATAGCTCGCGTGCCGCCGACGCTGTTTTTTTTTTAATTTTAATTTCTAGCTAGCACATACAAGATAAGGGATGCAGACAGCAGGGCTTCTAAATAAGTCGTCTTACTTTCCTTAACTACTAATAATTTGATTCGCAAACCAATAAAACTGAGAGCCTACTTATAAAAATACTCTAAATAAATATGGAATTCCTGGTTATAAAAGCAAAATGTATCATGTTTGCGCGGTGGATGACGCGGGCGTTCATTTCCTGCCCGACGTGTTTCACAGTGGGACGCGACGCGATCAAATCAGACGGATTCTTTAAATGCCAATATTATTTTGTTATTACCTTTTTCGTTTGAGTAAATGGAAATTTTTATTTAGTTAGGCAGAACATTGTTGGTACTGAAACCAAAAAAAAAATAGTATTTAGGTACCGACATTATTAAAACTGTGTTTAAGCTAATGGTTGTGATTCCAGGTCTGAGTGAACGGAAATCTAACACCCGTTTTCACTGATGTCAAACAAAGAAACGCACATTTAGGTAATTGGCATTACCTAAATGTGCGTTTGCGTAACGTGAGCACTAAAAATTCGAAAACGTGTGACATCCACCAACCCGCACTGGGCCTGCGTGGTGGATAATGGCGCAGTCTCTCTCACGGAGAGGAGGCCTCCGTCCCATCAGTGGGAATATTAAAGGCTGATTATGGTAAACGTAAGCAGATCCCTAAAGCAACCACTCCCGTTTCACCATTTGTTTCTCAGTAGTCAACTCGTAAGCTTAGAAATCTATATTTTTGACGTCTTTTCTGTGAATATTATTAGAAATCTGCTGCCGTCTAGTGTTATTGAATACGGGCATAAGACTATTGACAAGAAAACAACGTAACTATTAAAGTTTTCTAGTACCTTCATTCTAGCTGCTACTATTTTCCTATACAGTAAAAGGGTGGTTAGTAATACTAAGAGCCTTGTGCTACAAGAGCAGGCCATGTGGGATAGAAAAAAATACCGTCACCCGATTCAGTGAAACATTGTGCCTATTGTGCCTTTCAATTTTTTATTTTAAAGTCAACCTGTTTCCATATATGGATCCTTTCTTCCACTGTTATCGTGAGCTGATAGTATTTCTGGTAACTAGATACTACTACGCAAAATAAAATATCGTCTCTCTTCAACTTGTGGGGATTGAACAAATGATATCTCGTTAGCTTGTCCCATGCCTGACACATCTACGGAAATACACGATGGAAATATTGGCGTGTTTACGCTTGTACTGCTTTTTAAATTGCCTATAACATATCATGCCGAAATTACATAGCGCTATTTGTATGTAAAACCTAAGCATCGTAATTTAGGCTGCACGTTATGTACCACTTAGCCACTAGGCATTGGTCTATAATTTCCGTTCAGTTTATTCACACATAATGCACTTATAATGCAATTCCTTCTTCTTCCTGTGTTTTCTGACTAAAAATAATACGTACCTACGTCACATGTTTAATTAAATGTAATTAAAACACGAACAAGACGGGCCCTTTCTTAATGAAACATTAATTTGATGTACCCCGCTCGCCGGCACGCAAAGGTTCCACATTGTCTACTTAGCGAGATGGAGGCACATGTAGAACGTTAATAATATGTACATACCTGGTATTTTTAGATCTCAATGATACGTTTGCTAGGTCACGGGTATTTTTTAAATTATTTGTAGACAACGGTGTCATACAAAGCATTTCGACACTTGAAAATAACTTCAGAATATCAACCCGCACTGGGCGCGCGTGGTGAATTACGGTACATTCCCTCTAACAGAGAGGAGGCCTGTGTCCCAGCAGTGGGAACATTATAGGCTGATTATGCTTATACTATGTCGTCCTGAATTTCACGCAATGGATGCTGTACGGTTCGCACACTTGCAGAGTTGTTGTTGTTGAGGTTGGAGCGCGTAGAGAGAAGATCACTTAGTTCCCGTTAAGTTTATTAAGTACGTATAAATAGTGTTTACAAGTAAAACTGTTGACGATTCCTTTCTCTAATGTTAGTCACCGCGTAGCAGTAATCGCACTCTTGATTTTTTTTTTTTTTTTTAACTATGGCATCTCGCAGTTCATCCTTTATGAGGATGGCTACTGCTTAACCGGACTTTCCTGTGGATGCCTCGAATTAAGGCCTCCAGCCAGGGCATACAATAACTTAAAAACTAAGCGACAGCGCTAAGGGTAACCCCCTGCGGGGTTCGGACCTCGGCTCAGGGCGTCGCTGGAAGAGGACAGCAAGGGACAGGCTGGATCGGTATTATTATTGGTGTTTAGGGGCGAATTTAAAACTACAGGCTCAGCTGCGCGGGCTGGCTCGAGCAAGGGTCGGGGGACTCTTGATTTATTGTAAGGTATCTATATTTATAGTAATTAAATGACGCACGTCTGGTGCAAGCCACCGCGTCAGCAAAACATGTACAGTTTAACACTGTACAGATGCATACTTCATTAAAATAATAATAACATTAACCACTCAATCACGGCGTGGTACGAACATGGTACGTATCGGCCCATTACAATAGAAAATCAATTGTATCTCATTAGTGGTGATTAAGCGGTTAAATGTGTATTTGCATGATGTACTTACAAAGGGATCCTAAAAGGCTTTGAATGGATTATGACAACTGATGAGTTGAATTAAATCCTCTTAGTGTTAATTATATGGAATACTACACACATCAATGAGATATATTGAAAAGATTAATTGATTCTCTTTCATATCGGAATGTATTGGTTGGAAAACAGCGATCAAACTGTAAATTCCATTCTAGGGAAATTTAAAGTAAATGTTTTGCTCGGAAGCTTATTTCCTGAATTGTTTCAAAACTAATTAAAAAACGAATTATAATTTTTATGAACTTCACATGTTAACGAGTATCAAAACAAAGTTTAAACGTTTAATTACAATAGACATAAAAAAAATCCATATGCATCAGATCTTCTAAACCTACTTTAATCGAAGATGTGATTCAAACCGTATCTTCCAATTACATTAACATTGCTAGGCACACAATTATACGAGAATTTCTTCCCACAATCTTCCCAAATCGGCTTACGCTCATTACAACATTGTAACGGGGAAGTACTACTCGTAACATGTCTCCGATACAACAATCCGACCTAATCCACAATACAATTTATATTATGATGTATGTCTTGATTAATTTCATACGGAGCATGTTATTGAAAGTTCGTTTGTGTGCCAGCCTGTCGTCGGGTTGAAAGCCGACGGGATTCGGTCGGGTTCGTGGTCCTTCGAGCGTGATCGGAAATTATCAAGGAACCGTCGATAAAACTATGTTGAAGACAAGGATATTTGGCAACAATACTCTCTGCACATGTGGCTCATTACGTATTTTAGATTGTTCTTTTTAATTACGCCTTTGTACTTTGATTTCATGGAAATATTTGAAACTTTGCCGAAAAATACTTAAATACTTTTTTATTCAACCAATCGTTTATTATTCAACCAAGTTCAACAAATTGCATTAAAAAACTTATAAAAAGAAATTTTATAACATTCTTCTGCACTTAATTACGAATGTCGTAGCTAATCATAGCCGCAGTCAGAACTTTCATTAATATAAAATATATATTTAACTTTGAAATCCGCATAAAAGTCCCACAAAGCTGCCCACTTTGCGGGATTGCAGTCCTTACCGCGTGTGTACTGCAGTCATTCGTTCTTTTGAAAGAATACCTGTCTCCACTAATGTTGACATTTGTTTTTAAAAACGAACAATGTTTTAATTATGCGTTCCAGCATTATTGTTGTAGTCGTCTTGGATGCATATACTTACTTGCATTGTAAAAGCATAAGTATAGTGATATAAGCTACACAATACCGATTTCTTCAGTAATTTCGGCTGGAAAATTTGGAAGTAGATTAAACTACCAAATATTTGTCTAATAACTGCTGAGTAATGTCTCAAAATATTAAGTAGTTTTGACAACAATAGATTCGAATTTGTAGCCGAAGCTCTTCTCGAATGTTCCACAAATTGAGTTAGCATTCGCCTCGGTGATACCTACAATAGGAAATTACAATATCAGCAACATAATTCCATAAATTCTCGAGTACATATTAATTCTCCGATTCAGGATTAACTTGATCAATTTCGTATTGTAGAAACTTCTACCTTGTTAACTGTGAAAAAGAAAAATTTACTATAGAAATAGAATACCTAAACAAAAACCAACATGATCAAAAATGAAAATATTTCACATAAACCTACATGCAGGTACCTAATTCTGAAACATCACAAGCTATGTGCACGGTTTCAATTGGTCTTTTACTATGAAGCAGAGCCAGAAAGAAACTCCACAGTTACTCTTTTAAAAATAGTTGAATTTGACAGTGTGTACGGAGGACAGCGTAGGCCAGTCTCCAAGTACTTAACAAAACAGGAAATGGTCTTCAAACCTACAGCCTACAAGGCCTACAAGTTCTCTCATTCACGAAATATAAAAGAATCTATAAATAAAAGATATAGGTAATTACCTGTACATTCATTACCTACTGTGTAAGCAATATTTGTACGCCTTGCAAGGCAGCACATAGTGACACAAGAAATATTTTTATATTATCCATCACATACACATTACACCTATGTGTACAAATAAATAAATTTGAATTTGAAAATATTGTAAACCTATTTAAAGCAAATGACAAATGAATGCCATTAAAATTGCAACAAATCTGAATTATTATCCTGTACACAAAAACCACAAATAAACCATAGAAGCTTACTAACTGAAAATTTTTAATTGCTCCAATATTTATAAACCTACCTACCTACTAGATGATGATGAAGAACATTTGGGGAACACTTATTTTCAGGGCCGCATTGTATTATATTGCCAATTTATTATGTGTGTAGGTTTTGTACTACTCACGACACGAATAGGCAACATCGATACGTAGGCTTTAACTTCAATATCTCTAATTACTTATATTGCACCAGTGAGCTGACAGAGATAGGCAAACAATATTGGTGTGGAAACACGATAACGATTATAGTTAAACGCTCGGTACCTAGCAACTAGCAACGTAATGTCAATATATTAGCTATAGAATATGCACGATTACTGATAGTTAATTGATATGTCTTGCTCGTTGAGTGTTAATTTAATTGTGTTAATGATAATGTGTAAAGTGAGCAGACATAATAAACGATGGATAGACGATATCGCCCAAATAGCAGGCAAAGAATAGATGGAAATAGGGAAAGACCGAACTAAATGAAAAATGCTAGAGGAGACCTTCACCCATGATGGGGTCCATATCTCAAACACAAATCTATAAATGTAAACTAATAATACTAACAAATAGATAAAAGTAAACTAGATACTAAACCACGTTCTATCATTTATAATATGTAAACTGTCATATATACTATGTAAGATATGGAATAAATAAAGGTTTAATTAATTTATTAATTAATGATAATGTGGCAGACAGAATTGAATTATTATAATGCAAGCAAACCAGCGGTGGGCCAGTTAAACACAGAGTTGGTGCTCTGGAACCTCGAGATGCGGCCGCAGCAGACCACGAATGAGATGGCGGGACGACTTGAATGTCTTCTGAATCGACAAGAAGTGGCACAGGATCGGGAACAAGGTAATGAATGGAGGAAGGCAATGGAACAGTACTGGTATAATAAAAGAGTAGTAGTATTCAGACCTCAGATTACTTTCGAGAGCCCCCAACATTATAATTTAGTAAGTAGTCATATTAACTTTTCTGTTCTGATGAACTGGTTGCAGAAATAATTTCTCTTTCTAGTTTCCACGCTCACTGGTCGACTTTGGATAAGTGAACTTATATAACCGTTCGTATCAATATCTTGGTAGGTTGGACACAGTAAAGGAATAATATATTAACATACATATTTCTTTAAAAATATACATGAATTTTTTATCACACAGGAAGCAAAATGTTTATAAAATGAATTATAATAAGTGCAGCAAGGGTGTGTTCAAAATGGCTAATCCTTTCAATAAATTGGCACAATAAATTAAATATAAACTGAAAAATACTCGCGAATTAAAATATCCAACAATTAGCTGCCAATTTGGGCCACAAAAAGTTGTACAGTTTGCATCGAAATTGATTTCGAAAGCAATAAAACAAATTTACGAGCGGTATCGCAAACAATACAGGTGCTGCTGGTAATTCTGATGTATTGCCAAACGATGAATACGGACATCATTTCTGGTATTGACTGTACTTGCAGTATAAAACGCGGTTTGCAAGATATTAAGAAATGTTTTATTACCATAGTATTTTACTGTTGGTCAGTGCACGCCTTGTGATTCGTTTACAACATGTTCAGCATCAAAGCTTTTGATTTTCGGAGAAAGTTAAGCTGCTTTTGCGTGAATTTTTAGAAAGTGACGTTACTTTGAACCTGAAAACAGGTATCAGGTACATTATAAAGAGTATCATCCTAGATAATGTATTACACGACCATTTCAATTCGAATATAAATTATAAGAACAATTTTATTTCAGTAAACATTTTACCAAGAAAATCTCCAAAAATACTTTTCAAAATGCTTCCATGAATTCTAAAGACCTCAGAAGATACCTTCCAAAAAGTTATTTTTATCTTAGAATCACAACTCACAATAAACCAATTATAAGGTTAGAGAGATGATAAACTGAAAGTGTCTTTAAACTTTGGGCAAATTGAGATTTCTGCTCGAACAAACTTTTATTGCTTTTTGTGGGGACCAAAAACAAGTGAAAGGGCCACATTCACTGAGAACCGGGTTATTTTTCATGGAGGCCTCTAGTGAGTGGTGGGTGCCAGGACACTGGAATGACGGGCATATGTCTTCAGCGACAATTGGATGGGATTGTTTTGACTGTAGCAACAGGTTTTGGGAAAGTTCTTATGTAACGCTTTAGCAGAGCTGGTTTTTTGCCGGCAGTTGAAGACAATTATCAACATATCAGTGCGTCAGGATAGATTAAGCGTTAAACTGTAGTTCACTGGTTGCCGAATTGTGTAGTTATTTTAAATCCTGAATCATGATATTTTTAATCCTGTTTGTTTTGTTGTAGTGTCTTGTTAATGCTTTAGGATTTTGTTGCAAAATAAAATACATAGATATTTTTAAACGAACAAGAAGAGATATGCGATCCCTATAAGTTTTATTCTGATTTATGAATTTTTGGCATTTTTTTTTTATAACAATGTATGAGCGCTGCTCTTTCAAAATGCCCATAACACTAATACCGTGGTTAGCTTGGTCTACCTATTAATTCCTAAGAAGTCGATATTTATTGTCAAAGTTAGCACTAAACGGCCGATGCGCGATGGTGGCTGAACTTGACCCAAATAAGACGTTCGGGGGTCGGTTCTTTACTCGAGTGGTGCTCTCTCTCTCAGTCGTGTGTGACAGAGAGAGAAGGAAGTGAAGGGCTCAGGAGTGTGAGCGATTAGTGACATGAGGGACGAAGGGGGAAAGATTGCGAGGAATTTGTTTTTTGGGAATACAAGCTCCGCATTGTTTTGTCCTTTGATGTGACACGGATTCTCTGTAATATGTGTATATGATGTTCCCCTCCTGCATAAAATGTGAAAAGAAGCTTTCATTTTATTTCCAGTAATTAACATTAACTTTTCCTTAATTACAGCCATAGTACTATAATAACAACGAGTAATCGATATAATTTAACATTATTGTTTCGCTCACAGACTTTAGACAGAGTTGAAGATTAATTTTCTTCTAAAACTTTTGACACATTTCGGTGCTGTCCAACTTTGTATTTGCCGAGTTCAAAGTTCCTTGTTAACGATATTTATTAATTTGCTGTCACTTTAACATACCTAGACTGAATGTTGCGATTTTAAGGAACAAGAATATTCCCTTTTTTATGTGAAAAATGTCAACAGGTCGTACTTCTTCCACGCCAGGTTTGATGTTGAGTGTAAGAGATCATGACCTTTGAATTTGTTTCTGCGTTTCTTGTCAGGGATCAGTTAGCTAAGACTGCCGGCGCCATGTAGGTTTAAAATATTGACCAACAAAATACTGACGCATTAAAGTGTCATAAAAGATCTACTTACAAGAATAAACATTTCATTTCATATATTTTTTTTGTTTTAGGCGTCAGGTTCTGCACCTCTCCTAATCCTAAGTTATTATAGAGTTAGATGAACGTCACTGCCCTTGAACGTGGACGTATTTGTCCCATAATATTGTTTACCTAAGCCCAAATTGTTAAAGGTCGTCCGAGTTTTTTCACCTTTACTAAGAGACTGTTTGGATCCAATATTCTGCTTCTTTGCAGATGTTCCTGTGACCTTTACAAAAACATATTTTTTTATAAAAAAAAAAACTTATGGAAAAAAATACAGTTTGTAAAACAGATTTGATAAATATGTCGTTCAGATGTAAATAAGTAATATGTAAAGTTAAGTAATATGCTGTCCACAATTTGCAGTACCGTTTAAAGTTTTCTTCACTTATACTTAGATATATCCTTGTCGTTCTAAGTAGAACTGCGGTTTCATTATTTAGAAACTTTTGTACACCTGCACTAGGTGCAGTAGTGCAGTTGTGACAAACTTGTATGAAGAGAAAACAAAACATAACAATGACATCACGTCTGTACTTCCCAAAGGAGTATCACATAATTATTCCACCGGTGTGTAAATACAGACTCCGAAATTCTAAAGCGGTTTTTCATAGCCGTCTGGGAATCGATGCTATTTTCTCGTCTGATAAAGACAAATTTTATGCGAAACCACATTATTTCTTAGGATATTAAAATAATATCCACAACATTGGCGCCAAACTGTGGCGCAAAATGCAAATGGCCGTCCTTCGTTCATTAGGTGCCTGTACCCGGGGCTTATGTGCCATAATATCCCAGTACCCGGGGCACGGACACTGTGTGCCATTATATGCCAGTAGTGGCGGTACCCGGGGCACGGACAGTGTGTGCCATTACATGCCAGTAGCTGCGGTACCCGGGGCACGGACAGTGTGTGCCATTACATGCCAGTAGTGGCGGTACCCGGGGCACGGACAGTGTGTGCCATTACATGCCAGTAGCTGCGATACCCGGGGCACGGACACGATATTAAATTGGCTTGTTAAATGGCTGCAGCGGTATTTGATGAGACAGAGTACGTACATTGGTATTTTATATTGTCCCGAGAGTATAGGCAGTTGAGTATGTTTAAGCTTTGAACAATAGATTTTAAATACTGTTGGTTCTCTAATACGAGTAAAAACCAACCCCTACAGCAAACGTAAACATTTTCCAACAGTTAATTACCACATAGCACCGAACACTAACATTGTCCATACTAATTATTATAGAAACTAATTAGGAGGAGTTTCATGGTCTGTTGTACCGTTGCTGGTTATGATAAAACCACTTTCATTAGCCATTTCAAAAAGTATTCGCTAACAAGTGAAACTAGAGCATTTTAAATGGACCATGGCAAAAGTTACTTAATTAGGTAATATATTCCATTATTGGATTACCTTCGTGGAACACATGACCACAAGTTTACTTGGAAACGCTACTAAAGACGCTGTAATAAATTTTAACCTTTGATCGTCGCATACATTCGACATGATAATTAGGATAGGTAAAGATGTATTCCTTTACCAAAGGATTACGTACTTAATCGGGCTTATACACATATACATATAGTAGCTACTTAGTTCAACGGGGTACGTTGTATGTGGTGACGAGTTACTAACTCAGCTCGCAGCGTATTAATTAAAGCGTTCATTTGTACCGCAACTTGTGCTCAACCTATTGTATTGTAGTCAATTTTGAAAACAACATACTCGGCTATTCAAGGCCATTTTAGAGTGTTTGGGTCGAAGGGCTTGTTTATAATTCAGGATAATGTCCTGTACTGCTGAATGAAAGTATGAAGTCACCAGGACCAAATCATTTTGGAGATTTATTTTTACCATTGACATGCCTAATGGCCGTATAGCACGTATTGTATTTAATTGCCACTGAAATAATTATTTAAAAATACATTGAACTGTTTATTTCAGAGTGGTACTTATATGAAAATAAACGCTTTGTTTGACTGATTTCGGAAAAACAATGTGATTCGAATTCCCTACCCGCCGCGCCGTAAGCAAAACACGTCTTTAACAAGACAATCCGCGGATCGTTCCATCGGTTGATATGAAATATCAGGTACCTACCACCCACGGAGTAAATACAAAGAGGAGATGGCCTAAGCAACTGTGCACTGTGATTACAACTAGGCCCTGACGTCATCATGTAGGCGTGGCCTCGTTGTCAGTGGATTGTTGGCGTTCGTCCTGTGCACAACTTTGTAAAAGTACCCATTTTATAGCATATTCGCGCTAGAAGAAAAAAATCATGAAGTGTTGTGTTTTATCTTGTAAAAACTACTCGGATAGACGTTCTGAAGCTATGGATGGCATCACATTTAATGTGTAAGTAATTTTTATGCGTAATTTAAGAAAATTGTTCTAGAAAAATCTCTTAGCGTCGGCGTTTCCAAACATAATTCTACCCGACACTAGATGGCGACACTTGGTGTCATGGAAACTAAAAATATTTAGGTACTTAGAGCTCAGTACTAATCATATGTACTGAAATTTGTTCGACATTCATTCTTATAAACCCTCTAATGGCCAAAATACTATTTTTGTAGTTTTTATATCATTTTGTAAATGAACCGCCATCTATAGTCAACTCTGAACAAAAAACAAAAAGACAGGGCCGTAATTAGAATCCAATTATTTTACCGAATGTCCCGCGGCTGTCTCATAAATGGAAAGTACTTAAAACGCTGGACATAAAAATATAATCTCCTTTAAATTAAATATATACTTACCTATCTCATCATCTGCCTAGCCTTTTCCCAACTATGTTGGGGTCGGCTTCTAGTCTAACCGGATGGAGCTGAATACCAGTATTATAAATGGAGCGACTGCCTATCTGACCTCCACAACCCAGTTACTGGGTAATACGATACCCCTTGGTAAGACTGGTTGTCAGACTTTCGGGCTTCTGACTACCCGTAACGACTGTCAAAGATCCACGAATGACAGCCGGGACCAACGGCTTAACGTGCTTTCCGAGACACGGAGGGGTCTCGGTATGTAAAAATATACCTACCTATCTACAATAATTTATTGAAAGTACTTTCCCTCCGTGAGACAACTAATAAATTTGTTGTTGTTTACTTAATTTAAAGTACTTAAAGCCTGGTTTATTTAGTTGAATATTAAATGATGTACATTCTAGATTACCATCCGAAGATAATCTAAGACAGCAATGGATTACAAAAATTAATAGACAAGACTGGTCTCCGACTAAATATACAAAAAATTGTTCTAGCCATTTTAATAATGAAGACTTCATAGTGACAAAAAAGGCCTTACAAAATTACAGAAGGGAACTTTACCTTGTTTAAAACTGGATATATCGGTTCGTTTCAATGCAGATTGTATTTACCAGTTTCATAACTTTTGTGGGAAAATGAGTACATATTTATTGTTTCATTCTTTATGCTACAGCTTAAAAGAAAATTTACAGAGCCAACGATATCATAATTTTTTCTTACGTATGTAAGGAACACTCTACATCTTTTTAATAAAGGAGGTGAAAGACACAATTAAATCACTAGAAATAGGGTCCAATTAGTTCAACCAGGTTTCAGGCTGGCTAAAGGAGACTTATCTTTAATGGGCTACTGTTTAAAATGTTACAATAAAATACCTACCCACATACTTCAACTGAATGAAACGAAACTACTGTTGGAGCTGCTGAAGATTTTAAAATACTATTTTTGCATTATATAAATTCAATCTCCTAGTATTGTATAATTGCATAGCACATGTGTGAGTACTATGTACATACTATAAAGCTACCATTTACTGGGTACGTCTTTCATTGACTTGAATGTGACCTGGCGGCTGAGAGTATGTCATACTCACTCAAATGTCTCGCTGATGGTGGCGCATGTGTTGGATCATTTAGCTCCCTTCAAAATGTTCTTAATTTTTTTTTAGCTACATTTTTATAATATACCTAATATGTTCTGGACATATCGTTTTTATTTATTTCATTTTCATGACCCTATATTTTTTTTTTAGTATGGAAGAATCGATAACTTTCCGATTTAGTTAATCACTAGCGTTTATATAAAATAAATGGCTTTTGCACAGCACAACGATAGGAGATTGATGTTTTTGTGTGAGTAAGTTGTATGGTGCATGGTAAATGCACGTTGTATGTGATGAGTTAAGGTTTATAATTGATTGAGTAGAACGTTCCTATTTATGAATTGCAAGTGTGTGCGCGACTTTGTCTAAGCTTTTACGGAACTAAATGTGTAGTAGTGGCGCGGTGGTGGTGTCAACCTAGCGACATCGGGTTCTGATACATTTTCAACTACCGGGCATATCTCCTTCTTTCATATAGTTTCGGATGATAAATGATAAGTGATTTTATTTTTATAAGTAAGTTTGCACAAACAGTTTTACACGTCAATCATATTTTTTAGAACTAGATGAGGTCAGAGTTTCTTATCTGACTACTCTGAGAAAAAAGGCCGAAACAAACTCAGAGGTCACAGTCTCTTTTAAAGTTCAGACATAATCTTGGCCAGGTTATATGAAAACCATGTGTGTCTGAGATGGTCTTTTGAGGAAAGACCCACACAGATTGAGAGGACCTGTTCAGTCAGTGCACGCATTTGTCAGAAATCGTGCAGCTCAACTCAAAACTTAAGGAGCTCAACGATGAATTGTCACGTAAACGGGAGAAGGTGTTTTTTCTTTTCTAAAAAGACTAGCTTTGTAGAACATCTTGATAAATCTTTTTAACAAGATAAGTAATTTAAAAATAAGAGAAAGTCTAATAATCGTCTTTCGTCATTCATCAAAAACCTTTTTATCCAAACATTTTTTTTTTCATCGTAATATCATTTTCAATAAAAAAAAATTGTACGAAAATTCTGAGTACGACCCTGTTGCATCCTGCACTTAGTGACATCTAGTGTGAGATAGTTACGTAACCACAAAATAAAATTGTCAGAACGAACAACAAGTTTTACTATTGACCGGTAGATGGAAAATAAAGAAGTGGGCGGGATCTAGCACCCCCTCACCCCGTAGAATGTCACGTTTTTTCCTAAGGAAATCTAATAACAACATCTCCTCTTTGTTTTTACTCCGTGGTACCACCAGCCCGTACCGTAAAACGTTAAACCTTTTTTTATAGAATTTAGCTCATAATGCGGGTCATTATAATTAATGTCACCCCCTCGTTGGTGCTAGGTCAATAGTGCAGCAGTAGGGATTGAACTCACAACTTCACGCGGACCTGTCTGACGCCTTGAATTATAGCCGCTTCTTATTCATTAGAAAGCCCATGTTCTCTATTGAACCATATCATTATAAGTAACTACCGAACTAAGGAATCCTTCTTACCGTCACGATAATCTTCTAGAAAGGGGAAAATGGGAGCTATGATTATGAGATTAATGAGCTATCATCACCTATGAACTTATCATCATCATCATCATCATCATATCCACCCCTATCATCCAAAGACCTCAAAGCAGACGGTCAAAATAGTTAATAGGGCTCATGGAATGGTAATTGCACTGTAAAAGTTGAAGTCGGTATAATTATCGTTTAAATGTAGATAAACGAAGCAGGTAACGCTGAAAACCACACGAAATATCACATATCTTTTCATTTCTACCTGCAGTTAACTCGCCAGGCTAAAAATAAAACCTGCCCGTAACTATAAACACACAAAGTTAATTCAAACGTCAATAAAAGATAAACTATAGTAAAACCCACACAGCTATTACAAACGTTAGTAAAGTGTGAAACTATAAAATAAACTATCAATGAAAAATGAAAAGCGCGGGATGAAAACTAACGCCACGCACTCGTTACGAAAAATTGTTCGCATTTTTATAAAATACCTATCTAACAGGTATTCCTATAAGAATTATTTATATCATATTACGTCGTGTTGAAATAATTTTGACTAATTAAAAAAAAACTACAAAGTGATAAATAACTTTTATTTCGGAAGTCGGTGTCGTTGGTTCTGCATTTTCGTTTATTGACACCGACTTCCGAAATAAAAGTTATTTATCACTTTGTAGTTTTTTTTGGAAGTCGGTTGTTTTTTTTTTTTAAGTTTTTATTTTTCACTTGTTAGTGAGAGAGTTTGTAATTTATCTAAGTTACAATAGCCTAACGTCAACTGCTCATCACCTTTTACAAAATATTGCTTTTCCTGATGCTGGGACGTTAATTTTTGAGGAGTTCTCCTGGTAAGAACCTGAAGAACTCCACTCCACCACCACACGCATTGTGACGAGCATAAATTGCTTAGCAACCATATTAAAGTAATCGAATCGCAACCCGTGAAATATTTATCATTGATTAGTTCCGATGGCCGTCTGTAGTCTTCATCATCAGCTCCACTTTACCAAATGATGATTTCCGAGAGCAAATGCTCAAGTTACTCTAAAAAATATCCAAATCGCTATAGGTTTGCCAATAAAATTTGAGGGTTTCCCTCGATTTCCATGGGATCCTCTCATCAGATTCCAACTTGCTGACAATGGGACCACCTTGGGAGTATACCCTTCAAGTTACTCTAAAAAATATCCAAATCGCTATATGTTTGCCAAAAAAAGTTGAGGGTTTCCCTCGATTTCCATGGGATCCTCTCATCAGATTCCAACTTGCTGACAATGGGACCACCTTGGGAGTATACCCTTTCAAACAAAAAAATAATTTTCGAAATCGATCCACAAATGACGGAGAAATCGGTGAACATACAAAAAAAAAAAAAAAACATACATAAAGTCGAACATATAACCTCCTCCTTTTTGGAAGTCGGTTAAAAACCATCTTAAGATTCGAGAAAAGGACCATAATTTTTTGTCAAGAATTTCAGTAAAAATAAATTTGCTCTTAAGATGACGTAAAATGATTTAAATTAAGTAAGAGATACTCAAACTGTTAACCCGTAATTTAAATAGAACATGCTTTAATTAAAAAAAATAATGAACAAAGACGTTAACGTTTTCTGACAGCAATTTAATGATAATATTCAGTAGGTAATTCAATTATAATGATGGCAGCAGATGTAAGAAGCACAAAATAATTTGCCGTTTTATCTGTATTACAGGTTTAACTTAAAAATACTGTACATAATTACCCGACAGTAAAATAATAAGGGTTAAAATTTTATTATCCGGTTCTTTGCACTGCGTTTGTAAAATAAATTAAAACGTGTTCCTGTTTTCCCAAAATCACAATAAACACCCACAAAAATAAAACACTGATAAATAAAAACCAAAATTTACTAACTAAAACATCAAGCCAAATAAAATAAAACACCATCAAAAAGCACAAAACTTAAGAAAAATAAATACACTCAAGTTTTAAATAAAATACACTCACCTTTAACTTAATATTAAAAATACAAATAGGTAGAAAATACGTAAAGTGTTGGTAGTAATGGTCGCGGCGGCGCGGCGGGCACGCGGCCCACCGCTGGCAAACTGTGGCGGAGGAGGGACGTGGAGACGTCCGCAGCGACGCGCGTAGGCGGGCGTCTGGGCCCAGGCCGACCCCGCGCCCCCCTCCCCACCGCCACACCTTGATGCTTATTAAAAAAGTCCGACGGAAAAGGATTTATGCCTCCTTGGAATTCGCTTGACGGCTGCCTGTTGTGTTTTTAACGATTTGCCGGCGTTATGTTTGTGTAACCAAATTAATTTGAATCATCTTTGTGGTTCATTTTCTAAGTTATCTTTATCAGTGGAACTTAGGACCTCGTGTTTTAATAGCTAAGAGACAAGACAGGAGCATCACTGCCGTCATCATTTCTGCACGATCACTTCTGCCTGGAACCACCTACTGTTTAGTAAAGGCCTCCTTTCCTTTCTGCCAAACTGTCCAATTCTGTATGTCATTTCAGTCAGTTTTAGAAGTAAAATAAATAATTCCTTTGACTCAATATTTTTCCGAGATGTATACAAATTTTCCTGTATTCTACCATGTTGTCCGTGTCTATATGTTGCCATAGAGATCAAGAGTTTTTCTTGCTATGACCTTTATTTAATACTTCTTTTGTACTATTTTGATCGCTGCCAATTGCCTAACACTTACTTTAGTGTATTAAACGTGATAAAAGGGAATCATAATAATATACCTAAACATTTAATTGCTTTTGATTTTGACTTAAAATTGTTTTAAGTTTTTATAAGTTATATGACATATTTGTGAAATGCATTCAATTAGAAATAGAAGTGTTTTTTACAAAATAAAAAGCAATATGTATTTAACTAAGATGTATTCATCGAATATTAACGACAAAACTTTGTGGTGTCCTCTTTGAGGATTATTTGTTTATTTGTATAATGTATAAATAGATGTAAATCAATTTACTGGCTGATATGAATATTTTTCCGCTTGTCTGAAGATGACAGGAAAATATACCCCAAAGGAGATTTTGTGCCGTGAATGTTCTAAAAAATATATATTGTCATGGTTTGCCGGTGGAATGAATTCAGACACTTAGACTGTTTACTTTGTGGTTTTTACGCCATTTCATGCAGATCTTTTGAAAATTAAGTCTCTTTTAAGTATAATGTCCAGTCATATTTCAAAAGTGACATTTTATTCCACAAACACCGAACACGGATTTTGTATATCACCGCTGTTTTGCCCGTTAAGGGTTACATAAAACATTACCTACAGGCGTCCATGGTAACACATGACATGTTTCCATGTCATCATCACTGATGCGTGAACAGATAAAATTGATTATTTTTTAAATTTCCAGCGAATTGATTACTGAGTCGGTCGATTCAACACTGTGTTTGGAAATGATCGTGTCGGAGTTTAGAAATGTTTATATGACTACTCGATTTAAGAGCGTTTACGCCGTACGGCATTTCATACAAACTTTCAAGCGATTGTTTTTCGAAATGAATGAACCGATTTTAATGAAACTTCATACGCATAAGCAGGATACAAAGGTCTAAAAAGTTAGCTGAGAACATTTTCGAAATGTCTTATTTAAAAAAAAATAACTGGAAATCTCTGTTTCTATGGAAACTTTAAAATCGGTCTAATTTGGCTATAACAAAATTTTTCGAAAATGTTCTCAGCTAACTTTTTAGACCTTTGTATCCTGCTTATGCGTATAAAGTTTCATTAAAATCTGTTCATTCATTTCGAAAAACAAGGGCTTGAAAGTTTGTATGAAATGCCGTACGGCGTAAACGCTCTTGTTTGAAAAAGAGTTATCTAAAAATCAACATGACAACAACATAAAAGCAGAATTATCACAAATATTATTATAGAAATACGTACATTTTTGCATTCGTTGATTAAAAAATACTTTGAATTTTCTAATTCAATACAATCTTTGTGTTTCTACACAAAGATTGTATACAAAATACATTTGTATACATAACATCGGGATTTCTATAGGTATGCGAGTTAAATTTTAATGCCGGAACAAATTCTCTAAGAAATGCTGAAAACCGCACCAAAATTGAAGAAAACACCGCAGTCACAAGCCAGATACAAAAAGCGACTGTATTCTGTAATATATATCGAAGAAGATATAAAAGTGACGCACTAGTTGTTTGTACTTGACACAATGACGTCATCAATGAGAATTTACTCACTAGCCAGTACCTAATCATGTTACTTCACTTGATTCGGATCTCAAAAGATACCACGAACCCAAGCAACCTCATCCGTTATTCCTCAACACATACGAGTAGGTACGATGAGGCAACGAAGCACAGACCCAGGTCTGAAATATTCACGAGTTCTGCCAGTTACCGCGATATCAAAGGAGAAAGATTCAGGTCTGTAATATTTACGGCTACCTGCCAGTTACCGCGGTATAAAGGGAGAGGAGCACTCGCTCAAATCCCACGAGCTCGCCACCTCGAGCTAGACAAATGTGGGATATTATTCTGTATTACAGCAATTGCTAGCGTTTGCATTGCGCTGTAGGTTTTAGTATGTTTGTTTTAAGAGTGACGATGAAATGATATTATGACTTTTGAAATGATTTCGGTCGCATTCAAGAGGTCTCAGAAGACAATTGGTTACATAGAAGTACAACAAGCATAGGTAACTGACGAAAGCGACAAAAAAAACTCCGACCAGTGAATTTTGCGGTATTTCCCTTGCATTTTTTTAATTTAAAAATTAAATTGAATAACGTAGTAACGAGAGAACCAAACTACCTTGTTTTAACAGCATGTACAGACGCCAGCACATCAAGCTACCCGAAACTGTAAAATTTTGCCAATCAACCTTACGCTTTAGCAATAAAGTTGAAAATCTGTTAAAGAAATTTGACAGATTGTAGTAGCTTGATGCGCTGGCGTCTGTTCAAGGATTATTTCATTGAGCTAGTATTATTTTAATATTACTTTAGTTTTTTTTTATTAACTCTAAACGCCCCTAAAAGTAGCGACTCATGTACCACCTACAACCTCATGTTGACCTTGAACAATGTCAAAGAACTACCCCGGCCTGTGTGATTGATCTTCCTACCCGCATTATCTTGATTAATGTCTTTGACGCCGGCTGTCCACACCAAACGTTACGGTAAACCTTTCTTTATAGGTTCTATTTACTATACATTTGGCAGATATACTTTTTTTTTGTGTCAGACTCGTAGAATTGATGGAACTTGAAAATGGTCCTTGGAGTCGCAGCAGTTCTTAGTACTTAAAATCGATCTATACTAAGTACATAGATGTTTCCTCAACTTGAGAAATGTGTTTTAATATGATGTGCCATGTTTTTGATACTATAAAATGACGAATTAATGTTTTTTGTTGTTTACCTTTCTACTACACATGCATTGCAGTCAATTTTTTAGTACGGAATTAACCCTGTTGTTACTGTACAGGTCTTTTAATAACTGCACATTTGCTTTTAGAATCTGAGCGTGATGTTACAAATAAAATGCATTTGTATTTGTAATTTACTATGCTACAAACGCATCAGCTGATTGCCAGACGCCGTCAAAATATACAATAACAACGTTGCTACGCGCTACGCTGTAGCTACTACGCTCGTAGCCGTACCGCCCACGCGTAGCACCCGCGTAGCTCGTAGCCCGTCTACGTGTATTGTCTCGGGATCGAAACGTTTCAACTATCTTATTTTCGTTTGTTATTGAGTTCGGGATTATTATGTTCTGTGTTTTAGTTGTCATATTGCGGTTTATGTCAGTCAATAATATTAGAATGGGGAAAGCAGAATAAAAAAAACTAAAGGTATTTGCTGCAGGATTATGCGTGGTACCGGACGTTCACTGGGATCATGAGTCAATCTTCCAAAAAATACAGAAATAATAAAACACTCGTAGTGAAAAATATTTTTAAGTTTGAAAAGATTTTCTAGATTTTAACAGTTTTCTTTTCCAGCTTCGTCGATAATACTCAAGCTGGAGCAAGCATACCTGCAAACATTATTTATTTGGCCCATAAAACTCCGCGCCTCGCTCCTAGGCAACTAACTCTCTTGTTACGTCTGATCATGTATCCTAAGACCCCCTTTCTCTTTCCCTGTACTTCCCCTACGTACGGGGGAGGAGCGTTTACTTTTTAATGTATTGTTAGCGTGGGTATTGTTACGTGAAATGATGTAATCTTTATTGTGCTTGTTCCCTACCCCTTATTTTGGTCTGGGGGACGCAAGCCCGATTGCTGAGCGTGTGGTCCTGGGATCAACTTCCAGGTCAGACAGAGTGTCTTGGGTTTTTAGTTATCTGAAGGCCATTTCTCGTAACTCAAAACGTTCAAAATTTATTCGCAATCTCACCTCGACGACAAACAAATGTCAAAAACTTGTCAAAAATGTAGGGAAATTAGAGGTATTTTTGACAGATTGAGACTGAGATCAGACTGAGAACGTTCTTAAAATTACGAGAATTGCCCCTCAGGTATATCTCAAAAATAACTCGGAATCTTGTTAATGGCTCGCCCACTATTGCATGCGATTTAACTAGATACATAATAGTCGAACACCTATTGTCTAATCAGCCTGTAATATTCCCACTGCTGGGCCACAGGCCTCCTCTCTGTGCCATGATCCACCACGCGGGTCCAGTGAAGTAGAAATTAGTTCGAATTAAAAAACGATGTCGCAGCTATCACATACACATAACAGATTTTTCCAGACTTAATCATGAAATGGATACAGTTTAGCCAACATAGGTATTTCAATAAAAATCGTACATGCAATAATAAAAACATGCAAACTGTGTATGTTGAGGTGTGGTGCGGTGTGGAATGGTAGTGTGAGTGAAGGTGTGTGTGAGTGAAGGTGTGTGTGAGTGAAGGTGTGTGTGAGTGAAGGTGTGTGTGTGAGTGAAGGTGTGTGTGTGAGTGAAGGTGTGTGTGAGTGAAGGTGTGTGTGAGTGAAGGTGTGTGTGTGAGTGAAGGTGTGTGTGAGTGAAGGTGTGTGTGAGTGAAGGTGTGTGTGAGTGAAGGTGTGTGTGAGTGAAGGTGTGTGTGAGTGAAGGTGTGTGTGAGTGAAGGTGTGTGTGAGTGAAGGTGTGTGTAAGTTCTTGTGCAAGTTAACTTTCCGCAATTCTTTCAGTTGCATCATGTAATAGAGATTTCAATCAGTCAGTATACTTTACTCTCAAGGCATTAGGAGGTAAGCGGCAAATGTCGATGCTCACATTTAGTTTATTGTATATATATTTATATATTGTATAAGTTGCGTACCTTCGCGTAGTTCTGATCATTTGTGTAGACGTTTCTTAACCGTGTTGAGGTCTCTTAGTTTCCATTTTAACGATGTGCTGTAGTGTTCTACTTGGAGAGACACCTACCTGACCCTCGCAACCCAAAAACGAAGCAATGTAACTTAGTAGGTAATTCCAGGTGCAACCTGATGATTCTGGAATGTTCGGTATTGTAAAACTTTCGGAGATATAATGAGTACACAACGATTATTCCGTAATACCTACTACTGTACCCTACTACCTGTAAGTACATATGTTCTAAGGGACACCGATGGGCAAAATTATCGTCGGTATTTTTTTTTAAATCAGCTCTTACATACATTTGAACGGTGCAGGTAATGTAATTTTGGACAACTCATTTTTATTTAATAACTGACGAACAATTTCTTCCCTCGCGGGTTGTCGATGTCCCAAGCTTACAACGTGTATATTCTATCTACGCACAAGCTCTTGAAGGACTGTTTAAAAAATATTAGTATTTTTATCAGTAAAAGCTGACAAGTAACTACTTGCTTACGTGCGTATTTTTTGTTTTGTTAGAAGTAAGTACAGCATGGCAAAGCTATAAGGACTGTAAGTGACCTTAACAGATAAACCATTAAATATTTCCAACTTTCGATTCATCTTACAAAACTTAATCTTATACCTTTCATCCGAACGCAGTGATTCTGCACTAAAATGTCCCTCTCACCTCACCCCTCCCCGTTTTAGCTAGGATAAATCAAACTGTTTGATATTCGGCTATAATACGTTCGCGGCTTTGTTCAATTTTCAAATAAGATATTGTTGTTGCATTTCGTAAAGGATTTCTTGACAGTCAGTTGTTTATGACTGGACAGGTATGAAAGCTTAGAGACAGGACGTAATTTGTTGTATTATTTATTTATTAAAACTTTATGCACAAGTAAAAACTATACAAAAACGGACTTAATGCCTTGGGCATTTTCTACCATTCTACCTTATTATCGATGTGATAGAAGAAGTTATGTCATACAGATGAGTTTCTGAGCACATGGTCCTGGCTTATGTGGCTTTCCAAAGCATCTATGTTTGGGGAGCACCTGTGTCAGCCGAATGGTAAATGCGCCATGTCATCTTTATAAGACGGATTTTCATATAAATTAAATATTTTCACTAAAATATTGATCACCTAAACTAATGATTTTCTAGTAGCGCTACAAAATTCCACTTCCTCAAATCCGCCATTACCCCATTTACTAAAAACAATAGTCAATGACATTAAAACTTTTTATCGAAATTTTTTTGTCGATAGATTGATTGATACTATCGACAAAAAAAATCGATCGAGTGTTCAGCACTAATCATCGTGATGCCAATCAACAGAGCGCGATGTGAAATTCAATTTTAAATTAAATTTGGAATGCCAATATTCACGGATGGTCGGGGATCGTACGTCATCAAAAGAACTTGTCCGATAGTACGCGGAATGTTTTTTTAGTGAGGGGACTGTACACACGACTTCCAAATGGAAGTCGTGTGTTAATTATAATGAAGTCGGCATTAGAAGTTTTAGGTGTATAATTTAGGTGAAGAATGAAATAATTATAACAATATGCTTTAACATGAGGTTAGATGATTGTACAACAGAACCAAATTGTGAGAAAACAAATACCTGATTTTAATTTATTTTTTGCTATTCATACAATTTAGCTACCTACATTTTGTTTGTAGGTACAGGTTATTTATGTACAGACGCCAGCACATCAACCTACCCGAAACTGTAAAATTTTCCAAATCAACTTTGAACCTTATGCTTTAGCGATAAACTTGAAAATTTATCAAAGAACTTTGACAGATTGTAGTAGCTTGATGTGCTGGCGTCTGTACCTAGTTGTCCCCGCCACCTATCAGTCCATAAACAACGGGAAACAAACTCATAGTAGTCCTATTAAAAGCATCAATTGGTATTTTTAAACTACAAAAAAATCAAAAAACAAACTGTCTAAAATCTAGTCTATAACACCCAATTACATAGTCGAATGACTTCAAAAACCGGTCTCACGCGCGGCGCGTCACTATAGCGTAGCACATTAAGATCGCTCCGCGGATACCGCGGTGTGGACTCGCCCGTTCTAATGTATTGATTCTTTTCCAAATGGGTTCTACTAACTGATACTGTCTGTGACTGTACTTAATATATTTGTTTCAATGCTGATTCATTTAAAGTTAACTTGAGGTCACTTGACTGCTTGAAGGTACAACATTGCTGGGGAGGTACTGTGTTTATCGGTGTATCTAATCAAGCTGACCTTGTTTAGAAAGGGGTTATTTACATATTTTGTAGCTTCCAAGTGGTATGGAATCTGTGATACCAGGTACAGAAATACATCCTCAAAGTAAGTATGGCAAAGTAGGTGCATCGTATGCTGCACCGAATGACGTCATCACGTCAACGCCGGCTGTCTCTGATAACCAGCGCTGGGGCTCTGTCTCTCATAGGGTCTTAGCGATGGCCATTTTGCGTGGACGTGACGCATATTTTCCCCCAACTTGATCTTTTTGTGTTTGTGTTCTTTCTTTGCGTCATGTTTACATCAAATAAACCTATTTGTTTCTTTCTTTCTTCTTTATTTCTTAGGTATGGCGCGTGTATCTATCATATGCTTATTATAATAATTTATTTATAAAGGTTTACAGTAGTCTTTTAGTTAAATCAATGCCCCATAAAATCATTTTCACGGTTTGTCTGTGGGAACGGTTTAATACTGCGCAAGTGCGCATGTCAAATAAAACAAAAAAAAAATGTTAAACATAGGTATAATATAGGGGTTTTAAATACACAAGGTACAGAGATCTCTATGTTTTGCCGTTAACGTACAAATATCAAGAAAGCATACGAAATTACAATTTAGTATTAAAATTTTTGTTAAAGATTATGACAAGCTAACAGAGTAAACATAACAAATAAACTAAACAATTTTTAAATAGCATAGTTTATGCATTGAAATGTCTGAATTAAAAAAGGAAATTCAAAGAGCTTCGCAATTTGAATACTTACAAAATATTGTCCGTAGATAAAGAATCTTCAAACACTTGCTCGGCCATTTACTTTGGCGTGACGACATAGAAGGCAACAGAGGACAATATAATCTTATTACTAACTCTATCAAAATCAGTCTTCACCGTTTGAGAAAGATGGAGATAATCTCGAGATGAGATCTGTACTAAATTCTGTTTTTGTAGCAAGATGGACGATTTGAAGATAATTCCGTCCATTTGGAAAGCGACTCTTAATGTTAACGTTGAATTTATTAAGGTTAGCTTTGACATTTTAAAAGGCCGAGCTTTCAAGGCTTGCCGTTATGACGTCACAGTAAATGACTTTGAGTCTCTAATTTTGTTAATCACTAGCTGCGAGCCGCGGTTTTACAAGCATAATTGTCGATCCCGTGGGAATCGTCATTCTGACCAGTACTTATCTGAGTATTACTCGGGATCGCCTCACAAGTGAGATGCTCGTCATCCATATACATTACTTATACCTATATTTCAGTAACTCAACTGTATAGTTATACACCGTGTTCCGGACGATATACATAAACTTCGATCAGATGTTCAGACCCTAGACAGGGCCGGCCTTAGCCATTTAGGCGCCCGGGCGAGTCATGCCTTTGGCTCCCTTTTAAGTAAGAATACTTATTTAATTACAATAAAAAAAACTTATTTTGAATTTGTATTAACATAAATAAATAATTAATTCGTAGGTAAGATAATTATGGATAACGTACAGATTTTCTAAAAAGGTTTTTTGATTTGCTTTTGAACTTACGAGTACCTATGTAAAATGCACTGAAAGAGAAGTATGTATAATGCAGGGGACAATACGAGTTGCAATTTCTCGCCTGTTGCCTCTATTTCGTTCTACATTATTTAGTGAGAGATACGACAAGCGACAAAATGACAGCATGTGTTTGTTAGACATAGAATAGTCATTCTCACTCCTTCGAGATAAGTCCTTAGAGGTTAATACGCTGAGTCTAGTTTTCCTTTAGATAGATAAAAATAGGTATGTAAATTAATGGCGCGCACGGCGCCCTGTAGTACCTGGCGCCTCGGGCAGCCGCCCCGGTCGCCCCCCCCTAAAGCCGGCACTGACCCTAGAAATAAGCACTTTTCATTATGGACAAATTAATGAATTCTTTTTTTTTTTTTTGTTAATTTTCACACAAACTAAATACCATGACGTAAATCACCCGATATGTATGCCTCTTTATCCGAATTGGCAACGACGTATTTTCATCATTCATAAGATTTGGCGGGCTGAAACTTGTCAAAATTAAGTGAAGACCCTCTCTTACTGCATAGCTCAATTAAATTTCCTTAAATGAAATTACAAATATCTTTGTAACGAAGCCTTTTTAAGTACTACTTCCTTTGTTAGATTTAATTTGTAAAATATATAGAAGCGTTTGACAAAGTTTATGGATAACGTGAAGAACTGTAAATGGTTTAATTGAAATAAATGCTTTGAGTTTGAACACGGTATACTCGTATAGAGTAATTACGAAAGAGATTAAAACTATTCAATACCGATACGACCGAAGAAGTACATGAATAATCTAATGTAATCACCACAAACTAGTGCTTAAACGCATACGGATCTGTAGAGGACATCGCCACGACGTTATCCTTTAGTCACCCTCACAATACCCAAAGGTGAGGCTGACCTTTGGCCTTAGATAAACGAGCACACAGAAAAGAGCGCAAATCCATTTTATACAAAATAAATAAACCTATCGGTGAAGGTGACGAATCTTCATTAGCATGACAAAGCGAACCTTCGGACTTAGCATAATGTAGGCAGAGCTGGAACGTTCTGCGCACACTTCGGCCGACGTGTACCCAGTTATGTAACTCAATGTACTGATTTAAATGGGACGCGGGTAGGGTTTGGCTCATCGATCATTTTGATTTTGATTTAATTACTACTACTGGTAGTAGTCAGATAATACAGAACACAATTATCAACACTAACTTTAAAGCAATGACAGTAAGTACCTAACAAAAGATAATAACGTTTATAGTTATGTTCGCTCTGCCTCATTTCTTCTATTTAGTCAACTCAAGAAAGCCTGCAAACAAGATCCATACTAATATTATAAATTCGAAAGTAACTCTGTCTGTCTGTCTGTCTGTATGTTACCTTTTCACGCCTAAACCACTGAACGGATTTCGATAAAATTTTACAGAGAGATAGATTGCATCCCGGGGAATGACATAGGATAGTGTTTATTGACATACCTCGCAGGGGAAGCCGCAGGCGGAAGCTAGTATTTTGTAAAAAACATCTTTATTTATCTCACAAACAACTTTAAACAACACCGATTTACAGGAAAGTCTTCAATTCAAAACGTTTTAGAGGTTTCCTCACAATACTGGAACAACAACACAAACACCCACACAAACAGTTCATTGTCCGAAGGCTTAATAAACCTTAAAACTCGTACTTTTTTCACATTCATCTCAAAACAAAAGAGAACGTTGAGATGTTAAAAAAACACTTTACGACGCCGGCGCTGGCTTCCAATACCTTTCTCATTTACCTTTAACATTAAAAATGAACTTGTAGTTAACTGCGCATTTAAGTCAAACCATTAAACTTGAGTTAACTGACGGCATCTCGCGCGACGCAGCATCTCCTGCAGCTGCTAATGTAATTATCGAAGCCGCTAATTAACTAAGGAAATGCTTTCTTAACTCGGTAGAAGTTCTCTCGCAAGTAATTTTAAAATGATCGTCGTTAGTTCAGTTGAAAGTTTTGCATAATTTCCCGTCATTATTTTAATAACTGTGTTTTTAGGTTAGAACTTATTGCTCGTTTCTCCTTGAATTCCATTTTCTATGCTTTTACTGGTTAGAGTTAGTGGAATTTAATCGGCACAATTATAATGACCTCGTTAACCATATTCAGCCACTTTCAGTATCGTTCTTATTAAAACCCCGATGAATCCTGCAAACCTCACCCGAAATTGTAGCCACTTCGTTACGGTACCTACTTCCCTATTCTAGGTTGAAAATCTCCTTCCTCAGTAGGAAACCAAAAACGAGTTTAAAACAATCATAACAACAGATTCTTATTTTTCTAGAACATGTAACATACCAGGGAAACATAACAACTGAAGAAGTAAATGTTTTAGAGCAGGAAGGGGCCGGACAAGCCGCCGTGTCAGCTCGACCCCTGGCGACATGTTGAGATGAATGGTCTACAACACAAATCAAAAATGGCTTATTGTGGACTGGCAGACAAGTCATGTAAAGGTCGTTTTGAAGGAACGATTTGAAAAATAACATTATTTTGGTATATGATTTACGTTGAAACGTGTGACGTGACCAATAATTAATTTTCTGTCTTGTGTTTTTGTTCCTTCCTACATTTATGTTCGCATAACTCGTCAAAATGTAGGGAACAGCTGTTTTTTTTTTCGCGATTTCAGATTTGTTTCCATAGTAAAAGTTGTTCATAATGATGAGTACAATCTCCCATTTCGATTTGTCGCATGTAGTCAATTTCATCCTGTATTATACGTTGTACAGACGCCAGCACATCAACCTACTACAATCTGTCAAATTTCTTTGATAGATTTTCAACTTTATCGCTAAAGCATAAGGTTCAAAGTTGATTGGGAAAATGTGACAGTTTCGGGTAGGTTGATGTGCTGGCGTCTGTACTAGGAATTGTGAAATGTAAAATCTACCGCTCATTTGAAGACACGTAATTAATTAAATATTTTGTAAAGATACAAAAGCTTGTATCTAATTAATCAGATTGTGCAGATTGAAACTTGAGAGTAATTAGCGAGTTCGGTAAATATCTATTAAACGAAATTCAGAAATGTTTCCTAAACGTCTTTCTACAAAAAGTATCGAAGTTACACACTTCTTCAATTTGATACTTCAGAATTATTGTACTTTGTTATAAACAAGTTTTACTTAGGGATGCCTTTAGGGCTTTTAATAATTATGGAAAATCCAGATGGGTATTAGCTTAAAAGATCTTCTCGCATGCAAGTGCATAAGCATGTTACTTCTACAAGTCCACTTGCATTCATGGCTCACTTGCATATACGGTGCATAGTCGAAACATTTATAGTAGGTAAGACTAGTTGTTTCCCGCGGTTTACTGACATAAAAAGTATCCTATTTCATATGTTAAAGTGCTCATACACACGAGAGACACGCGTCAACGGCAGAGGTAACTGCAGCCGTCGACACCCGCCGTTGACGCGTCGGTGGCTGCCGTCGACAATGTGCTGCTCGTGTACGCTGCTCAAATACACGAACGACGTGCTGTCGACGGCCGTAGTTGCTTCTGCCGTTGACGTGTTTCGCTCGTGTGTATGCACACAAAACAGGTAGGTATTGATTGAGTTTCACACATCGAAACCATCACATTTATCATGTAGCAGCTATCAATGTACAATAATTCCTATCGCCTAATAGTTTACACGACAGTTATTCAATGAGGTGTTTATTGGAATAGAGCCAGAATCTAATTAGCATTAGGTACCTACTCGTATATTAAACGTCCATCTTGTATCGCATATCAATGTAGCACATTGTAACCGCATTACGCGATTCAGTTAACCATAATGTGGTTATTTGTTAGTTACGACCATAGCTAAATAATAACAGCCGCACAGGTCTGATCCGACCGATCAGGTTAAGCTACGCTTGCCACGTTTGGTCTGTGGATCGGTGACCATCTTTACATTCCGAGCCCCTCCGTGCCTCGTAAAGCACGTTAAGTCGTTGGTTCCGGCTGTCATTCGTGGATCTTTGACAGTAGTTACGGGTAATTAGAAACCCGAAAGTCTGACAACCGGTCTTACCAAGGGGTATCGCAGTACGCAGTAACAGGGTTGTGAAGGTCAGATAGGCAGTCGCTTCATGTAAAATACTTGTATTCATCTACATCCGGTTAGACTAGAAGCCGACCCCAATACAGTTGTGAAAAGGCAAGCAGATGATGATAATTGTTAAGTACGGGCTGAATACGAACAATGGCTGTATAGCTGGAATTAATGTAAATAGTTATTTATTTATTTATTTATTTGCTAACATGTAAAACACTGGTTAGTAAGCATGCATTCAAATTTCATGACACAGTTTTAAAACATGTACCCTGTAAGGGCATTGCAAAATTGATAAATCAAATTACAAAAAATAACGTATAAAAATCTTACAATTTATTTTGAAATTAATCATTATTTAGGTATTTTAGTCATACAGGTAAATTAGTACATAAAGTCATTTATTATTTCACATTTACGTCAAGCATACTATTACAAGGTCGATCGATTCACAAATTGTCAGTTTTATATTCGTTAATTGTAGAGAATATATAAACATGGATAAACTCACGCCTTCTTCCCATAGGGGCAGGTAGCAACTCGCCACCTGCTACGATCCTCACATAGCTACTCCTTTCGCCTCGTTTACGTTCGTACATCTGGACATACACGCACGCATACACATTTCTGAAGAACATCATAAATAAGTCACTGGTTGTAGAGAAAGGGCTAGATATCACTACATAGTCGCTAAATGTATTGTATAGGTCAAGTCTTACTAAGTTGTATCGTATTAACCAGTAATTAGGTTGTGGAGGTCAGCGAGGTAGACGCTTCATGTCAAATACTAGTTCAGCTGCATCTGGCTAATCTGGAAGCCGATCTCAACATAGTTGATGCCTAGAGAGATGATGGTGAAATGGTCAAAATGTCTTTTCACAGTATTTTGACAATAATCAAAAGACCATTTCAAACACCAATCTACATGGTCTTCACATGATCTGACCATGGCAAGATTTTGTCTGAACTTTAAAAGAGACTGTGACCTCTGAGTTTGTTTCGGCCTTTCTTCTCAGAATAGTCAGATAGGAAACGCCGACCTCATCAAGTTTAAAAAAAATATGATTGACGTGTAAAAATGTTTGTACAAACCTACTTACAGAAAAAAATAATTTAATCATAAATTAACTAAGTATTTTGCCGTTTACATTGTGAATAAATAATAAGCCTCTGTTTATTTAAAAGTCTTCTACTTTGTAAACAGATTGTTAAAACAGTAGCTTAAAAAAGAAATACTGCAAATCCTTACTAAAGTTACTTTCTAATCACCATAGATAAAAGTTTATCGGAGTAATTCAATGTACTTCAAGTCTACAACTTTCAAAGTTACTCCTAAAAGTAATATTTTATATTTCTATTATTTTAAATCACTACGTTCTTTATTGTGTAGGTAGGTACTTCTGAGAATGGTTATATATTGATAACCATTAAACTGAAAAGTATTGATAATAAAAACTATTTTACAAAAAAAATAACCGACTTCCAAAAAATAATACTACAAAGTGATAAATAACTTTAATTTCGGAAGTCGGTGTCGTTGTTTCTGCATTTTCGTTTATTGACACCGACTTCCGAAATTAAAGTTATTTATCACTTTGTAGTGTTTTTTTGGAAGTCGGTTATTTTTTATGGAAAAAAGTTTTTATTTTTCACTTTTTAGTGGGAGAGTTTGTAATTTATCTAAGTTACAATAGCCTAATGTCAACTGCTCATCACCTTTTACAAAATATTGCTTTTAAATTTTTAAATTTTTGTTGATTTTTCAAAAACCGCTTTTCCGATTTCGATAAAATTTTCATGGGACCATTTGGGAAGTATACCCTTTCCAACAAAACGAGAATTTTTCAAATCGGTTGGCAAGGGACGGAGTTATGCGAGAACAATAAAAAAAAAAAATAACAATACAAACATCCGAATTGAGAACCTCCTCCTTTTTTAGAAGTCGGTTAAAAATGACGTTTAATTCATGACTTGTCATTAAGATAGTTCTTTCAGCCTCGCTTTTTGATAAAAACTTGTAGAATAAAGTAAGGAAAAAACCAATCGATTTAAACCTCTGGCTTATTGGGCGGTTCCCACGAATGTACTCTCCCGGAACGGGAACATCGACACTTTTAAGTAATTTAATTTCACTGTAGGTGATTCGCACGAAGTTAATTTAATAGTGTGCGAATCGACAACTCCAGAAATGCGTATTAGGCAATTGGCACGTTTTGAATGTTATGCAACAAAGTTAAGGCGACTACATGACCTAAAACGCGGTCACTATATATCGGACTGCATAGAAAAGAAAGAGAAGCGCGATGATACTGGTAATTTATTGCAAAATATGAAACAATCATCTATTGTTGATTTATCAAACACCAAACAAATAAAAACCGTATACTAAAATTCAGGGAATTAAATTGTCTTTTATATGGTGAAAGTTTTATGAAAATACACCCGATAGTGTTTGCGTGATTATCGTTTTTATGTTCGCGGTAGACATTACTTTACAAATTAATTACACTATGTTAAAAAAATATTATTGCAAATATTCACATATCAAATTACGAAAGGGAAAAAAGGAACGAAAATTGGAGAAATAGATATTTTTTTAAATATGAGACCAGTTAAAACTTCTTTTAGGTGAGATTTTTTAATTTTGCCTCTGAAGACAACGTGGTAGTACCTAAAGTCTTTCTCCTCAACTCTCTGAATCTGCGTCTCGCTTACTAACTCATAATATTAAGTCAGTCGAGTTTTTCGCGCGTCGATTTTTTTTCGCGCGCTAGATTTTTGTCGCTGTGATTAGTGCCGAGAGTTAAAAAATCCAACATTGTGTTTTTTGACGCTGGGATGCGCTCTGTTGGAATCTCAACGCTCGGCTCAACATCGAGGGTTGAAAATCCAGTGCGCGATGACATCGCGCCACGATATTTTTACGTCCGTGGGAACGTGAAGAAGAGAGAAAGTTTCTTACTTCTCCTATCCGGGCAACATGATACTGGAAGACTTAACTTGCTCGGATTTGGATTTTATTAGAAATTTTTTATTAACTTCCAGCGTTTTAGAGATTCAAATAAAATTGCAGTAGGATAAAAAATGCATAAAGAGTGTATTTATTTCTATAGACGATTTTATGATTACTACAATCATACGATGAATTATAGCGGAGGGATGTTACACTATCATATTATATACTTACAGCATCATATAATTATATAGGACCGTGTCTCGTACCCTATGTTTTTTTAATGTTATCGTGTAGCTCACAAGTGACTCATATCTCATATTACACTGTCACAATCTATGACTCATAGATCTATGATCCAACATAAATTATCCAAGATATGTGATAGTGTTCCTAATATCCCCTTACAGTTAAGAATGATAGCTTAAATTAAGGGAGACAACACTCCGTGATCTTGACTTAACTGGGGAATACTTCACCGATACTCTAAAAAACCCCTTTATAATTCAATACATCTTATAAAATTTATTGGCAGTAACTCTGGCGACGGCCTCAAGAAATGATGGAGCGGTCACATCGTTACCGGGCAGCTACCAAACACGCTATATTAGCACCAACCACCTCACATGCTCCCGCATTACAGAACTACGTGACAAAACAAAATAATTATTCTTTACGCATCTTGAATATCAATCGCGCTATACAACAAGATATTTATTTGAAAACTATCAATACAAATATCCTACAATCGGGACACGTGGGGTACCAGCAACAATACCTCCTAATGGAAGATTCTTAATACAACGTAAGAAGGGTCATTTTGCAGTGGATTGTCAGCATCCTAGGTTTTAGTCTTCAACAGCCTTTTTAGTGCACTCTTCATGGTCCCTATTGCGGTAAGATACGGTTTTATTTGCCTTGATTAAAAGGTTGTGTGTAGTTGGGAATATTTACCCAAGATCCCGTAACCCGCCAGCGTGTTCGTATTCTCGAGAAGTATTCGGTTAGATTCTATACTTTCTGATATAAAATCAAATTCATACATTCTCTGTAATCCTTCGAGTATTTGCGTTGGTGGAGATGGTGCAAAGAGTATGCTTTTCCTTTGCGTCCCGGTCGCCCCCGGCTAATAGTTAACCCCACTTTAAGTTTGGGCTTTGTAAGTAATACGAAATCTAAGGATTTTCATTTTTATACTACAGAAGTGAAAATCTGTTCCGTAAAAATTACGAATTCAGACATCGATTGGTGATTGTTGTTTTTATTGATCGACCAAATTTTGTGCGTACTGGGATTCGACAGTATAAGTGTAGTCTATGTAAAGGGCGTCGGAGAGACTTATGATAAATTCCAATTAAAAAGTCGTAATTCGAGGTTTGTCTCTCGCCTATTTCCTTCTCTAATATTGGACCAACCAATTTAAAAGATATTTTTATAAACTGAATAAGAAGGATATATTATTATTGTATGTCCTTATATTTTTCTTTTCACAATTAATAGTCTGTTGACAGCGCGCAGCGGTTTAAATCGGCATTTTTTGAGGGTTCTAGTGCTTATAAAAATAATGTACCTATCATCAAAAAGGAAAACTTAAGGACATACAAGTAGTTAATATTTATTATCCTGTAAAAAATCATTGTTTTATGGTCATTAACCAGAAAGAAAACAGGCGAGAGCGTTTCTATGTAGAAACGACCACCCGCATTTCCTCTTAAGATTCTCCGACATAAAATAGAACAGAAAAAAATTATCTTTCGTTCATAATTTACTTTTCCCTCCAAAATAAAAAGTATTCCCAATTCTACATAACAGAGAGAGAGAGAGTCATTAATTCAGTTGTATATTGAGTCGAAACAAGAGAAAAATCTACTTCCTTTGTGTTAATTGTGACTGCCCGGGGCTTCAGCGAACCCGTACATAAGTACAAAGGTTCTAATGTACCCGTTTTTTTTTATTGTTCATCAATGTTTCAGCAGTAAAAAGGACAAACTCAGTTTAAATCCAATAGTAGATAGATTTGTTCACGTTTATGCTGATCTGTTTAAGATAAAGTAAAAAAAGAAAGAAAAACTTCTTTGAACAAATCTTGTAAGCTTTAAAAAGATTCAAAGAAAATAAAATATTGTGTAAGACAGAAATAAAATACATTTATTAAGCGCAGTCAAAAAGACAACATATTCTAATAAAGAAAAAAAAAGGTACTTTTTAGATCTTGTTCGAATTAGGAACTATAATGATTCCGTCATGTCATCTTTGTCAATCTGTCCGTCAGTCTATAACACTCGTTATACATTGTTATCACTACACAGTTATTGTAACTCAGTTTAGTATTCAATTATTGCAGTCATATTAAATTCATAGATAGCAAATAACACTGAAGACAATGATGATTAAAGATTCTTGGCTACCCACGAACTGTTATTAATATACTAAATTACCCATAGGGTTTGCATATTTAATGCACTAACTAATATAATCAAGACTGCTTCTTTGGGCTTGTGGTTAAATACAACTGCTGGTCCTGACTTCGATATTCGGTTTGGGCAAAGTGATTATGATTTTCCCATTTCTCAGCTTGAACCCGGAGTTTGGATTACCTATTATTAGAATAAGGTTCACTGTCTATTAACTACATGAGACTTAAACAATACACATATGCACTATGGCTAGAGTAGGTATTATATTATCTGTGACTATGGTATTTAAAAAATACATGGGAAACTAATTGCCTTTTACTGTGGCACTGCAGGACAAAGATCATCATACAGAAAAATGACGATCATTGCATTGATCACCACGCCACGTTTGTTCCAGACGGGTTAGCGATTTCAGACGTACGAGTATATTAACTCAAAGTTTCTCACTGTGTTTTTGATCTAGATTACTGTCTCTGTAACGATTAATTAAAAAGGATCATGGCAATAAAATACTTTACGGCAGTATCGTGAATGGATCACATAACGAGTTTAGCATAGTTCAGTAAGTTCGGGCGCAGTGCAATGGGCGAACAACTTTGACCGATTAAAACTAAACCCTACAGACTGACTAGACTTATAGGATTGTTATTAAAAGATCGATTTTAGCGAAAAGACCGCCCATTGTGTCGTAAAATTTCTACACTTATATGTTGTACATAATGAAGAGTATTCTATTAAGTATATTAAATGTAGTACAGTTTGACTTCGCTACGAATTAATTATATTATGTACCTACCCATATATAATTGTTACCGCCTGCTTCGCACGGTTTCTACAAGATATAGAGATTTCAATATTACAGTTTAGTTTAATATTAAGGTATTCTACACCTTAACTTTCCAAAATAAATTCACAAAATTATGTTGAACACCGCATCTGAATCTAATACATAGTTTAGTAGAATAACGCGTCACCCAGACATATGCGAAAAGCGATTGTAATTTATAACATGTATTGATATAGTGATGTTGGTTCGTCCCGAATTCAATTTCATAGGAGTGAGAAAATGATATAAACCATTGATGTTTTACGCCGTTGCTATAGTGAGTACACAGCTCCCTAATGAGCTGTTACATAAAATCGAATAAAAAGTGAAATTTTCATTTCATAAGTGTTGATATTACGTGTATCTAAAGGATAGATGGCCAAGCACTAGAAGAACATTTCAAATTATAAGTTAACCTTTTTATTAACTGAGATTTAAATAAAATGCAATTCCTCTGGTCGGATCTTGAAAATAGATAGAAAACGTTCGAGCCATAAAAATATCCCCTGAACCTAAAAGGATTTCCATTTAATCCCGGTCGTCCCTTACCCGTGCCGTGCGACATAAACGGCACAATCGCGACTACATCCGATCCCTTGCGAATGCGATTCCCGCGCGGAACTCAGCAACTTTTCAATAACTATATTTGTCCCGCGAGCGGAACGGATCTAGAAATATTTTTATTGAAATGGTTGGGGACTTAACAGAGAATTTAATTTGAGATGATTATAAGTTTCATAGATATTAGGTATACATACAAGAGACTTTGCCCAAACAGAGACACACGCCGTCTGCATTGAGCATCTCTTTAGGATCTATCCACACATACGAGTACGTAGGTTTTTTTAAATTTTATTATATACTTTATCCTCTTGATGGATTCTAATTTTGTAAATGTGAGGACTTTGTAGGCCTTTTAGACTTTAGATCTGTAGATGATTTTTTATATTATCAAGTACCTGGTACTTGTTGACATTCCTACGCTATCCATACCTATTGTAACTTGAAAACATTGTAAAAACCAACAATTTTTTAAAGAGTAACCGTGCAGTTTCTTGCCGGTTCTTCTCCATAGGAAACGACCAATTGGAACCGTGCACCTAGCTTCTGACGTTTCATAAGTGCCCATGTATGTATGTTTTGTTTATGTGAAATAAAATATTTTGATTTTGATACCTATCAAGGTCACGGCCATCCGGACTTAAGTTTCTGGCCAGGGAAGAAGAAAAGGATTCATACTCTCTTTAATGTATCACCAATGTTCAGGCTCTTTAGCCCCTTAATATTAGAGCATGCTCTGACACAGACACATCGATCCTGATCGATGTCTGAGACATCGATCTGAACTCCCCGACGACAAAACTACGGCAACGGGGATTGTATTGAGTGCTGATGGCTTGTAACGCCAAGACGACTTGTGTGTGTGTTGCCGGGCCAAAACATATCAAGCAAACGTTGCTATAGTTTTAGGTAACTAGACTAAAAGCTTTAATTGTTTGCAAGATTTTAAAGTTAAAACTAAGCATAGCCACCGGGCTTACCCACAATACAATACCAATAATCGCGACAAAACAATCGCACATGACCCTGTATAATCGCCCCGGAGGCACGTGTATTGCTGACCAAAAGCTTCCACATCTACACGGACACACGACCGATCGTAATGGATTGGATTCGATGCGGCTGTCGTTGTGTACCGAGCGACGGCTACCGATTGTGATTGGTTTTTAGTGAAAGTGCTACGGGATGGGTCATTTGTCTTCAACGTTCGTTTCATAATTTGTGTTAATTTTTTTCAACCCCTTTTTACCTACTGCTGAGTATAAAATATTTCATCGTCAAATTTCCATATTTTTTTTTTTTATTTAAACTATCTCCCATTTTATTTCATTCACCAAAAATTGCACGACCAAGCTAAAAGATACTTTAAACACCGTAACATTACCTACTACTAAATACTTGAAACGTAAGTTTGCACGAAGTACTCATAAAACAGCGTATCTTTGAACCGCAGCATCCCAAACTTTTCTTATTTACAGACATCAACATTATTACTGTTAATTGCGAAAACAGCTTAGCAAAAAGTTGTTTCGTTGTGCTTCAGTATTTAATTTTTATGAAAACTAAAAGTAGTGGAAGTACTAAGACTTGTAGGTACTCACAAGGGGTATCATGCAGAAATACTTTTATTTTTATTTTGACCAGTTTTGTTTGTACCTATAGCAACAACTGACTGCCCCGTTGGTCTCGTGGACCGTGGGTCCTGGGTTCGATTTCCGGGTCGGGCAAAGTATTATTGGGTTTTCCATTGGGAATTTCTTCCTTAGTAACAACCCGGAGTTTGGAAGTTGGAGGTTTAATACCCCCGTTCCTCGGAGAGCAAGTAAAGCCGTTGGTCCTGCGCCGGATCTCTCTCCGGTCGTGTTGGATTGCTGTCCCATCGGAGTATGAGAGTAAAGGAACAGAGAGTGCACCTGTGTATGCGCACACACATGTGGACTAACATGAAACGTTTATTTTCTCTTGACTGTACTTACCTGTCATAAAGAGTAACCTAGTTAAAATTGGATAAGAAATATATTAAAACAGAAGAGGAACTAGCAGGGGACCGAGGAGGGGGTGGAGGGCGGGGGGGCTCAGGGGATCAGACCGGAATAAATCCTCCTACGCAGGAGGATTTAATCCGGTCTGGCCTGGCTAATCTCCGTTGAGATTGGCCACCGTGACTATATTATAATTTAATATAGCAAAAAATAATGTTCTAGTCTATTCTAGAAAGTTGCACAGACGCTTATTCTATCTCGTAGTTTCTACTGGATGGAACAGAACAGCTTAGCAGTTGTCATAAAATTAAGTTATACAATGAACGTATTTTAAAGTGTGTCACGCGGAAACAATTCTTTTTAAGGGAACGTGTAAAGTCTATTTGAATAAAACAGAACACGACCGTAAAAACAACAAGGTTGAATTTTTTATTGACATATTCCGTTGGCCTCCGGTAATTTGGATGGAAAGATAGCGGCTTTCTCGCTAGCTCTTCTAACCGCTGATTAATTGATAAACACAAATAGTTGTATGACCTGCAGCTAAACCTAGTCAAAGGTGGCATTATTCTAATTTACTGCTAATAGTAGCAAATAAAATATGTTTACGAAGCAAATTGGCATGTAAGTGCGCATATACACGAGCGCCACGCGTCAACGGCAAGCGCGTCGACGGCTGTCGAAGACGCGTGGCGCTCGTGTTTATGCGCACTAAGGATTGCAGCAGGTGGCGTTACGTAGTTTCAGCCTAACCGCATTGGAGGAAGGCGCAAGTTTATATTATGTTGTGTGTGTGTCTAAAATGGCGGTATCTATTGAGGTGGAGATGTCTGGAAGAAGAAATTTTGATAAGGCAAGATGTTGATGATGTTAATATACATAGTAGCGAATGTTGATGTTTTGTTCGACAAATGGGCAGTGCGCATTTAGATCAGCAAATACAGGCTTACACGAGTTAATACATATTTTTTACTCCCGGAAAAAAGAAATACTCCCCAAATGTTTTAATTTCAAGTGTTTGTTGTGTACCCCTGAAATGATCCTTTCGGAAACCAAGCAATAACTTTTTTTTTGCCCTACTTCAAACGGAACAAATCTTTGAAAGATCCTTTTTAAATGAACAACATTATTATCTTGAATCATAAAACGCCTTGGGACAGCGCTGATCAAATACCGCTGAAAACGTGCAAATAATAGCAAAGGATGGAACTTTGTTAGGCTGGTCTGTGTTTGTGATGCGGTCTACTAAACTTGTTAGACTCTAATATAGAGGTATTTAGATTTCATATATTATGCTTTTATTTATCCACGTGTAATACGTTTGAAAGGATTTGAAATATTTTGAAATTTCGATTCTATTTACTTTTACGCAGCATCAAAATCAGTACGAATTGTGTGGACAGAAGTGCTGCATCAGTTGCTACGGCGTAGCTGACGTGATTATATTTTTGCTACGCCGTAGCATATAACCCACCTGCTACGCGCCATTGTCGTTTCGTTAGCTTTTAGTACATTGACGTGCAACAGATTATTTTTTGCTATTAGAGAAGAACATTATAATTACGATCTATTACGATTGATTTATTTAGAATGTCCTATGTTCCTCGAAGTAATCCCGTGATTATGCAACCAAACCATAGCTTAATATTTTAACAAACAATTATTACAAACATGTGGCCTTTTAATTAAAGCCACATAGCAACAGTTATTTCCTACATTTAGATGCAAAATGAACAAAAAAGGTTTTTAATCTCTCTGTGGGCAGAAATGGCGGAGGCTCGTTATTTTCAGCATTTTAAGCAGCTCTGCGATGCTAAAAGTTCGCGTGTTTAAAGACTGTTGTTCGAAATATGAATTTTATGGTTTCTTTCCTGGACGGTCTTTTGAGCCGCAAATAAGAAAGATTTTTGGCAGTGTTAGAATATTACAGTTTTTTCTTATATTTTTACAGGTTCAAACTAATTTGAATGAACTTCGGAAGGAAGACAAACAATCAAGAAAGACCTCTTTGAATTTGGATAACGTTTACTTACTCGTTAAAAAAGAGCGGTGTTTGCTGAATATTGCAGCCCTAACCGAAACGTTTTTATCAACTAAAATTATTGTCCTATTGAATGATTATTTTATGAAATCATGACAGTTCAGGCCTATTCCAACTAAGGGAGTTGTATTGATGATTCTAATGATTGTAATTCTGGAAATATTTATTTGTTACGGTCACGAATCATATTTAGATCCTGACCCTTCAAATAACAAAAAAACGTAAGAAAATTTCGCGGGTTACCTTATCGCAACCCCTTACCCATAGTCAAGTCACATCAATCCATCACTAATCGACAGCCCAATTAATATTCAGTCCTCAAACAAACTGTCGAATAGCCATCAAGATAATAACAAGATCGCTTACATAACGGCGCTGTCACCCGGTGTTGGCTCACTGCTCAGGTGACCCTCGTCACCAGCGCGATAGGGCTCGGGCGTGAAGGCAGGGGATTTAGGAACTGTTTCAAATGAAGACTGAGTAAGACCATTATGTAGATGGTGGCTAACTATGGAATAAAGTGTTAGTCATTTGTTAAAGTGGCTAGCGTCTGCTATAACTTAAGAGAGGTCATAGATAGGGTATAGGGTCACAGGGTCGGAATCAGGGTGGTTCCCCATCGACGTGCAAACTAAAACCATGAATTGAGCACATGATTCTAGACTCCTAGCGTTAAAATTTTTCGTCATTTATGAAAAATAAAAATCGTCTGTTTCATAGAAAAATGTCTACGAAAACTTACAACGCTCTTTTCTGAAAATCGTGCTATTTCGTTTTATTTTAGTCTCAATTTTCTATCATACAACCAAAAACAACACCAATATCGTGTTCATTTAATATTCCCCACGGCTATAACCAGGAAGTCCATTACGGGCAGACCGTGGTACAGTCGGCGGCGGTCAGCAGCTTGTATGTATATTCGCATTCGCTACACGCGCGGGCGCCATTACTCTCCGCGCCAATACTTACCGGACTAATGCATCTGTCTTGCGGGTAGGTAGTAGTGTAGGTCTCGAACGTCACAAGAGTGCGCGGTGGTATGCACTTAGTGCCTCTATTTTGTAATATCGTGAGTACCCGTCACCTTTTAAAACTGCTCCTGAGGTTGGCGAACGAGATACAGTAGCTTTTTGGCAATTTATAAGCATTTAGACTTGAGAGTGACTATCCTTTCATCCGTGATTTGTATTGATAAAAACATCCACTTACTTCGGAGTACATAAAACGCCGTTGGAGACTTTAAATAGTTTCTTACCGTGCCTCGGAATACGCGACCCAGACATCAGCTCTATGTAAAATCAACAGTCTTTTACTAATAAGTTTGGGAATAGAAATTAGGAAACCACTAAGTAATACCTAAGTTTAGTGCAAAAAAATCTAGGATTAAAACAACTTCAAGTTCTCATTCAAAATACCGAGTGCGTTTCCATGTCGCGAACATATTTTATTCAAATGTCGGTGTCGCGGTCGATCCTACCCTGTGCCTTGTTTACATTGCAAGCGAACTACAAAGAAAAATAGCACTTATTTTCACCTTCACGCAAGATCGCACCAGAGACGATACATTGTTTGTAAAGAGATCTCAAGGACTATGCGGGTTAAACTGAGCTAAGATATCTGCTTTTGTATAGAGTTGCATACGTATGGTTGCTCAACTGTGCATTGTGTGTTATTTTTACAGTGCAAGTGTCCAATGCAACATGATCTCTGTTCCTTCAATTCTAGAGTTTATCAAAAAATTCTAAAAGATAAATAAGAGGTTTATTTTCTGAAACTTTTTTAGTTGTCTATCATAGTGTCTGTGTTAGTGAACACAAAAACAGACTAAGGAACTGCTGAATCTATCTAGCTAGCTAACATGCAACAAGAAAAATGCAATTTAAATAAATAACGGCAAAGTGATTAGCGGAATGGAAATGTTTGAACAAGTTAAGATTTTTGTCGTATTTTTACAGTAAGTTGAAATTGAAATTGTTTATTGAAATAATTGATTTACATAAATATTTACAAAATAGTAAGTAGCGTGGAAGTTCTTTTATATTTCTCAAATAATATGTAAAAATTGAGAAGACCAAGAAGGGAAATTAAAAAAAATTGTGGTTTTCACGCGCGGGGAATTAAGACTCGAAATATCTCACGGAAAACATCACTTCCTTTACTCCCACACTCCCACATAACCACACAATCGAACGTTGATTTCTGAAGATATACGCATACAGGGACGCGATACAACTTTACAAAAAATACCCACTTATCATCTTCAAACACTTCACCCCAGAAGACTTAATATAAACCTTAAGCCGTTAGGAACAAGGTTGCATCTCACTAACGAAGTGGCTGCAAAGGAGCTTACGCCAATGAAGGCAACCTTTGTCCTTTGATGCCGATGGTGGATGTGAGCTAAATATTTTACGATTTCCTCCAATGTTGAATTTTTTGAGGTATCATTAATGATCTTGTAAAGGACCTTGACAAATTGGGGTACCAGAGAAAATATTCTTATTCAGTCGTGAAGATACCTACATGTGTGAAAGAAAGAAAGAAAAATTGTCATATCTAATAATAATTATGTGTGAACAAACAGAATTATTATTTTACAAAGACAAGATGTTTTTATTATAAACGTTAACTTTTTTAAGCTACCTAAATGAGTTTAACTATCTTAGATAATTAAAATCTAATACACTACTCCGCCTCTAGAGACCAGCACCCTAATTGCGTAACAAACTCAATCTCAATCTGAATAATTTTGAATGGTATTGCTAATCCATTGCTTCTTAAGTTCGAAAAATGTGACTGCTCAACAACGTAACTAACGCAATGAATGTTGTTGAACTGTCAAAATGAAAGCCATTGCTACTGTTAGTGTGTTACGCAATTACCCCACAAGTACGTAATTTCCTTTTAAAATGGTCCTAAGTAATATAATAAAGTCCACAAAAGTACAGGCGAATTCTTTATCGACACTCACATGCCTCACCTCTAAAGACCCAGTAGGTACCTACGAAAAGACTGAACATTGACAGCCTGAGCATTAAGTAGAATATACTATTGGGTTATTTAGAAATACACAAATAATAATGACCGCTGACATTCTCGATAGGTTTGGCTTTACATATTTAACCGGTCAAGCTCCGCGCGTGGGTGCCCATGTAGGACAACACAATAGAAAATCAATTGTGTCTCATTAGCGGAGCTTGAGAGGTCATCAACATGGAATTTTAAACAACATACACCACCATCTATGGCTGTCCTTATCGCATCGTGGGTTTTTAGTTTGTTCTACGAGGAGGATTAGCATTTAACGCAGACAAAGAATAAAGTAGAACTAGACAGACGAACCAATTAGTATGCGAGAGCAGTGTTCATTCTACCCTCATACAAACTACATACATAGGCATACATAGTAATAACTATGGATTTAGTCGTGCCCGCCATGTTACCACAGAGCATGTAACTGAAGACTTTGGAAACTAAACAAATATTATAATGACAAAAGAGTTGGTTTTTGGTATGTTTGTTTGTTATTATTCCACGCAAAAATAGTTGAACGGATTTGGATGGGCATACCTATGGGTAGACCTTGACCTGGAAAAGCATATAAGCATCCAGGATTGCAGACGAAGTCACGGGCACCAGCTAACACCGCCGGTTAGCGTTACCATACGAATCTCTAAAAAAGTTTTTGCTATAGTTATAATTCTGGGTGTACGACCAACAAAATAATATAGCATTAACCACTAATTGGTTTGTGGAAGACAATGACCGTCGATCCATTTTGAATATTGATAATCAGCTGGTTAGTAAGACTGAACACCTAATTACTAAATGCATTCTATTATTGAATTTGAACGTCAGAACGTCAGAACGGTCTCGTTTTTATAAAAACAACGTTGCTATCTACTTAATAAAAATGTTAAATTAATTTATTCACTCACTGAAAGACAAGCTAAACTGCTGGGTGTAGAAGAATGAAATTTTGCACAAGATCTCCTCATATACGCAATTCATTTAACACATCTCATGAATGGGGATTAAATAGGGTCAATGTTTGTATGGAAAAATCATCCTTTGCCGCCGATAGGTTATTCGTACGTTTAAAAAAGTTGAAAAGTGAAGAGCGCCTTAAAAACTCGACTTTAAAACCATATTCTTCTGAAAAACTGAACAAAACTCGACATAATAACAACAATACTCTAACACAATCAAACGATTAGTTTAATCCAATCTTTGCAACACAAACTCGATAAGCGCTGCATTACAAAATCATTTACCGTTACAAAAGCCTCTATTTCTTTAACAGTAAAGTACATTTTCGATTGACAGGGTGGTGAATTATTGTTGGAGTTTGCCCTGAAAAGTTTCGCCTGTCATAGATCTAATAAGAGTGCAAACATCGTCGGAGTCTGTAATCACTGTTTGATCTGATCTCCGATGATTGGGATGAGGGCAAAGACCTCTGATACGGCGAATTGTAATTATGTTCGAGAATCTTAAAGAGAACTTCATGAGCTGTCTTAAGTAATTAAGTATGTATTCTTGAGGTTTCATTTTAATTTGTGAAAACATAACATTTTAGAAAGTTTGTTTTGTATTTAAAATAAAAACAAATCCATAGAACGTTCTTGTAGATCAATGTCTGACCTGATGGTAACCAATGATACGGTGGACGATGGTGCTTGCCTAAAACTATTCACTGGAGAATTGAAATGTGGATGTTTTGCGCAGTTCAGCTGCAGACTTCTTGGAACGAAGTTCCTTATCGCATGTTATACGAATGTGTCGTAACAGTCAAAATATTACACTTTTTTCGGAGTAGCTCAGGATACCTACCACGAGCTCTTAACGCGATCCACTTACACTGAACCTAAACTGAAATGTCTTGCTTTTGAATCGTTTTTAACCTTTTAACCGCTTACGTCGAATTAATCCGACAAATATTTTCGCCATTCGTCCATTTCGCCAGGGTCGTATATTTACGACAAAAAACCACAGCTCGTTTAATCTGCTTTTTTATTTAGGTAATTACGCTGTTTTCTATCAGGTATTCTTTTTCGTTTTTTTTTTTAACTTCGTGCGCTGAGGGCACGACAAACGATATGAAGTCGGGTGGTTAAAAGGTTAAATAGATTATGGTAGGCCTCCTGATTCGCCAAGTGCGCAAAAGCGAAAGTGTTCCACGACACTCCTCTCTCCTCTCTCTCGGCTCTATAATGTATTTTTAAAACAACTTTATAAACCATGTTTTATACAAATAATTATTATTCCTATTTCTTTATGTCAAGTAGGTACGTAGGTAATCTATAATGTAACTAGCTGTAGGTAGGTACCTAAGTTTTCTAATAAGTTCACAACTAACATGAGGATCAGTTATCAGGTCCAGCTATCATACCTACAACTTACAGCATGAACAAAGTGTACTTAATAGTAATTATTTGTTACTTAGGTAGGTACATAAGTATAATATCGTTTTTTGTGTAAAAATGCTGTAACCTATTAATATTAAACTATGCTGGCTTAATATCTATAGTTTACTGCAAGTTGTATATTTCTCAATGTTTTTTTTTTTTTGTTATTTTTACTAACGAGAGATAGGTACTAAAGATTCTTTAACCACATTATAAATAATAATCTAATTATATTTTCGTACTTCTTAGATAATTGTAAACTAGTAGAACTGTTCAGCCAGCCTAACGCTTTTATAATACTCCATTAAAAAGATATCAAGGAGAAATTAAGAAAAGGCGGCGCTTATCAATGAATATATTTTTAATCACTAGCTGCGTGTCTTGGCTATGTTTGTGAGAGTTTGGAACCTAGAGAAATATTTTGTTTCAAAAATTGTTTTATCTCTGATGTCCTAGAGAATGTGACATTCAGCGATAAGGATGATGGAATAGTCAAAAATGTATTGACATAAGCTACCGAACATCTTAGGTCAATCCTAGAAAGTCGGTTTAAAATATCCTAAACGCTTTGAAAGCGATTGCTACTTGTCTGGACCCTCAGGGGTTGGATTACGGCCCACTTCCTCTCGCAGAGAGGAAGGCTGTCCCAGCAGTGGGAACATTATAGGCTACGAATCACACATCTATGTGATACTATTATCCGCATTGATCAAGTTTGTCAAAAAGTTTCAAGTACTTTTTACAAAGATTTCTTTCACCTTTTAGGTAAATAGGTATAATAATGTACCGCAATTTATTTAGTTTTCCCGCTACGTTTTTCAACGTACAAACACAGCAGCTCTCGGTTTTCTGTATAAATATAAATTAAGTCAATTAAGCGCATCCCCCGAGTGGTTTGTGGGCGCTTCCGTAAAATACCATTAATTTATTTCGACCGCCATAAAAACCTACTTTTTAGGGTACCGTACGTAAACTTAATCTTAAATACCATTACATGAAGCTTGTATTCATATTTTGGTTACAGTTTCCACATTCCCATTATCCTTTTAGGGTTTATTACTCCAAGTTTTTCCATGTTACAGGTATTATTAAGCCATAATATTTGAGTATGCTGACCTAGTATTGCATAGGCTTGAGAGGCATGAGAGGTCTGCTTATACTGGACAGTAATAACTGTGCGTGTTGTCGTGCATACATAACTGACAGCTGACAATGAATGGACTAAAAAAGATTATAAGAATCACGTTATTCACGCTGGCAATCATAATAAAGAACATGTAGTACATTTTTCCTTTCGCTTTTGTGACGCAACACGACCTTGAGTTACGTGACAAAAGTGTAACATTTCGACCGTCATGATTTGCCAAGTGTGCAGAGTCTATGGAGCGATAAGGAACTTCTTTCCAACCGGGTGTACCGCGACACCTCTTGTATTTAACGGAAAATATTATATTATCCTCCTTTCCGTTAAAAACTGTTAGTAACCAGCAGCTATAAGTCGTTTCTTGGTCTTATTGCTCACGGATCAACAAAACGCACTCTATGTCGTCCAATACTTTTCAGTTGGATATTTGAGTTCTTAAAATATTTTAATATGAACTGTATTATACTAAAATATAACTTCAAAAGAAAAGGTTACCCTTTGATTTTATATCTGATTAAAATCTGTTTTCAAAATATGTCGGTGTATTATACAAACAAACAGTGTTTAAAATGTTTCTACGGAACCAAACAGATCTACCTAAGTACACGAACGGTTGTACTTGTTCTAATCCCACTGCCTTCAGGTGGCCACCATGCGCGTTTCTTTAATTAAAGCTCTCCGTCAGTACGTATTATGTGAGTTATTCCGACACGTTCCGATAGCATCCACTATATTCTTTTTGGTTAACTTTCTTCATTTTAGGTTTTTGTCCGGGTATTATAGGAAAATATGTTTTTATTGGAATCGCAATTTAAGTAGGCGTAGAAATCCTTTCGTCTATTGCTGAAATAAGATTTAACATAACATCATCATCTTCGGTTATCTCGCCTGCACTCCCCGCAGTGGCAGGCAGAGGTGTAGGTATCTATGGTACATCCACATTTCACCCACTAAGGTTCAAGTCCCATGTATTAGAGGGCGAGCCTAATGCCATCAACAGGGCACAGATCCAGACTCCGGACTGTTATTGAGAAATTCCTGATGGAAAAACCCAGTAACAATTTGCCTGACCTGGGTATCGAACCTAGGACCTCATGTTCAGCAATAGCGCCTGCGACTTGCGACCACTGGACCAACGAGACAGTGTCTATTGTGTGTATAACTAGCTTCAGCCCCCAACTTCGTCAGCTTGAATTTTCACCCTCCCCCCATTCACCTACTTAGGGGTGGAATTTCGAAAAACCCTTTCTTAGTGGATCTACTACCTACTTTTCACAAAGAACACACCCTCCAAATTTCATGTCTCTAGGACCAGCGGTTTAGGCTGTGCGTTGATATATCAGTCAGTCAGGACTTTGAATTTTATATATAGGGTGGAAAAAATGAATGGGCCCTGGAGGGAAACCACTTTAAATCCTTATGATAAATTATCTTACTTAAAGGAAACATTCCTGTATTTTTAAAAAGAAAAAAAACTGCATTCACAGATTTCTCGACAAGCTTACCTGAACCGGGTATCGAACCAGCCAAAAATTAAAAAAAGCACTCGCTATTTTATTTACTAATCGATATATTGTTCATTGTTCATGAGAAAATCATGAAATCTAACATAAATTTTATTTTATCATCTATTCATGAAGGACACGTAAACATAAAAGAAAATGATTAGATATTTAGCAAGACATTGATACTTGAACTATTCAAAATTACAATTTTGTTACACTTTAATAATTTAACTAATAAGTTGTTCGAAATGAGAACCCTCGTTACGGATACACAACTTAGTCTTTTTTTAAATTCACTTCATGTAGATTTCTGCAAAGTGTTGTGGTGTATCATATGCTCCTTATAACATTTTCTACCTCAAACCATTATCTACAGTCTCATAAGACTTTTTGTAAACAAATTTTTTTACATGGCCCTGTCACCATACACACCACTGCAAGCTAAATTGCAATTCTTGTAATAATCGATAAAATTGTCCAAAATGTTTGTTCGAATTTCAAAATTGCAGTAGGTACCGCAACGCAAACAATTTTTAAACTTTTGGTCAGAACGCCTCGTGTAAGAAGGAAATGTGCCTATAATTATTATTTATCACCAATTAAACGATTTTCTTAACTAAGTCTTCAACAACTACATAGAGATAAATTAGCAAGCCTGTACTTCATAGAATGCCATTGGATGTTAGTTATAAGAAAATTATAACGTGTATTTTACTTGTTGAAAGTGAACGGTTCAAGTCTAGGTAATGTTGATTAAAGCCCTTGTGTACTAAATATTAGATTTCATGGATATCTTGTACGCCAGACGTGAGACGAGTGTAAGACCTAATGTTTCTTGGAGAAATTTTATATTTAACATTGACTGGATCGACTAGTGAAATAAAATAGCGAGTGCTTGTTTTTTTTTAATTTTTGGCTGGTTCCATTCTCAGCTTAGGTAAGCTTGTCGAGAAATCTGTGAATGCAGTTTTGATTCTTTTTAAAAATAAAGGAATGAGGAACCATTCCTTTAAGTAAAATAAGTGATTTTCCTCTTGGGCCCATTGTTTTTTCCACCCTGTATATAGATAAACACTGTTACTCATTCATTTTCATTCACCAACAAACACTACTGAAGGGTGCGTGATGGATATTCGATTGAGCGATGAACTGGAAACGTTAGCGGTAGGTTGTCAGCCCCTTGTTACTGTACTCGCGTGGGTGACCACACAAGACGGCCATAATTACCAACCTTCACTACTGTTTACCCATTAACTACTAGCCAAACTGAAATCGATTGTGTGGTAGGTACCTACCTACCAAGCAGCGCCCTGTCTTGACGCTATCAGCACCTTTTGATCATTATTATTGATAAAAACAGTAACCCAGTCTTACTAGATATATCTGCAGAATAAACAATTTTTCTTTCTTTGTTTACACATTTAGTGTTTACTTTCAAAGTTCCTGTACCGTATTACCGTAATATTGGCTAAAGTAGATTTAAAACCACATAAATAATGTCCAAATCATAGAAAAATTAAAAAAAAACATGACTTTTCTTTTTGTCCGACTGTGACTTCTAAGTTACATAAATCTCAAGATTTGAACTACCCACTTAAATTCTCTCGTAACTTCCAAAGCCATAAACCACACTAACTACGATCAAAGATTCCCCGAGCGAGAAAATAGTCGTTAGAGTTCCCATCGTACGGGTAGCAGGTGGTTCCAATCAGTCGACAGTGAGTGGTCGTGATGACGACGCGGTACGCTATCTGCCATCAAACATTACACACACATGCTAACACGAACACAATTAAACGGCCCTGTACGAACAGACACACCGTACGCACACATGCATAAACGGCGACTCAATCCCGCCAATCACGATTAAGATATATATGTGTGCGACCAGTGACGGACTTGGGCACGTGTTAGTAGCGCAACACTTCGGAGTGGGTCCCCGCGTTTTCCCTGACCGTAGTGCCGCGTTAAAACCCTTTCCACGTTCAGGGAATTTTCCATCACATGTAAAAGAAATGGGCAACGGAACAGAACGCCCCGCGCCGCTTAATTCGTAGACTGTATGGAATTTGAAAATAACGTGTTGGGTAAGGTTATGTTAGATTTTCGGAAATTTAAAGTTAAAATTCTGTTGGTTTCAGTAAACTGGTTTGGAAATTTACTGTTTTCTGTGGTCTAGTAGTATTGATGTGTTCATTTATGAAAAAAAAAACAGTTTTGATGAGTTGATAGAAGCGGGCGTTGGGTTAATACTAACTCATCATCATCTGCCTAGCCTTTTTCCCAACTATGTTGGGGTCGGCTTCCAGTCTAACCGGATGCAGCTGAATACCAGTATTTTACATGGAGCGACTGCCTATCTGACCTCCACAACCCAGTTACTGGGTAATACGATACCCCTTGGTAAGACTAATAATTGGGTTAATACTAACTACTTATTTATATTTAAGTGACTGCTGTGTCTTTTATAACATAAAAATATGTTGATTAATTGTTATCTTCGTGTACACACGGCTACACATCAAGCTATACATGTCCAGTTTTAGCTGACCTCGCATTGTATAAGTTGTTCGTGTAATCAGAAGTCAGCTTAAACTGGTTATGTATAGCTTGATGTGAAATAATAAAATATAGAAAACTATTCGATAAAACTAAGAATATAGATTTAAATTAAAATAAACAAACAAAAATTGGTTGCGGTCAATTTAAATTCAAGATAGTACACTTCTCAATGCCATCCTCAAGGACGGTAACAGGAAGCCTTTACAAATTGGCCGACTTAACAGCTGTGCGAGTCATCAGCGGGAGCGGGCAACTGTTTATCAAGTAAGGTAGATATGAGATACTAAGGTTAACGAATTTATTACTCATAAAGAACAATACAGTTCACTTAACAATGAGCTACTACACATTACACACAACACACATCACACACACACACACACACACACACACACACACATCACACACACACATCACACACACACACACACACACACACACACACACACACACACACACACACACATCACACATCACACATACACACACACACACACACATCACACACACATCACACACACATCACACACACACACACATCACACACATTACACACACACACACACGCACACATTTTCACATTTATCATGCTGCTGATACTTATTCATTTAAGTTAAGTACCAATTTAATAAAAATTTAATAATTTTGCGATTAGTCTTTTTTTGAACCTCATAGCGATACGTTTTTGGATGATAGACAAGCCTTGTTTTTAGGGTTCCGTACCAAAATGGTAAAAAAGGAACCCTTATGGTGCGACTCGGTCTTTCTGTTTGTCCGTCTGTCGCAGCTCGATATCTCAAGAGCTACTAGTGGAATAGCTTTAGATGACGTTTGCCCCAATATTTTTTTTGCCCAAATAAGAAAGGAATAAAAATACAAGGTGTAACTTAAATGATTGAACCTGAAAAGAGGCCATTGTATTCATCATTACGAACAACTTTTACGACGAAAAAAAAATCTGCTGTTCCCTACATTTTGACGAGTTATGCGAACATAAATGTAGGGATTCCCTACATTTATTCGCATAACTCGTCAAAATGGAACAGCTGATTTTTTTTTCGCGATCTCAGGTTTGTTCTCATAGTAAAAGTTGCTCATAATGATGAGTACAATGGCCTCTTTTCCGGTCCAACACCATTTAAATTACACCTGATACAAGTATATTTATTTTTTGCAACAGGGACTGAAAGGGTTCTTAAAAAATTGAAGTGGGGCTAATAATATTCTTATAAAATTGAAGTGGGGCATGTGGGATATCATAGGAAAGAGCGCTATTTGCACATTCTCAAATATTCTTTCATTTTTTTAGGCCGCATAGTTTCGACGCTTGATGAAAAATTAAAAAAAAAATACTTATCCGCGCCCCCTTTATCTCCGAAGTTTGCATAGAGAAAAATCTGAATTTATTCTATGTGATAGAAGTTTATGTAAAGATAATAGGAAAAATAAAACGATGTCTCTAAACTTCTTCCTTTAAATTTTAACTGTTTGATGTTTTAGAACAATGGAATAGCAATGAAGGCCATTAAATTCGACAGTTTAGAGAAAAACGACGAATTCAGGGTAATCTTCAAAAGAACATAAAAATTGAGTTTTCTCGAGTCCCACGAATTTTTGCCTAGGCTTTTTGGGGTGCTTAATTGTTACACATGGGTCACACTATCATGTTCTGGAAGGAATGCGTTAAATTACAAGTCAGCCTGTGCATATACAGTAATGCAGATGATTATTACATAAATAAACTTTTTTTTATTAATATTTATAAATATAACAGGATTCCCCTAAGTAGATGTAGTTTTCATTTTTATTTGAATTTATGAAAAAACGCATTATTTCAAAAAGTAGGCTAAACCTCGATCTCGAAAATCCCTAAAACGAGATGTCGCCCGATAGCCGCGTGAGTGCTCGTATGGGCAATCTCAACACCAAATTTAGCACGCGGGATCTTGAGTTGCCAATCTCGACTCGATCGAGACTGCATTCCCTAGGTAGTTATAGGTACGACGTGGGGACTACCATTAGTGCGTGCATAGGTACTTTGAAACAATCACATAGCAAAATTAGGGTGCTGATGTAAGTACAAAAATATATTTCTTAAAATGTTTTAATTTAGATACTTAAACCCATATTAAAATGTTCAAGATGACTTTCGACGGCAGCTACCTTAAGCTTTAATTTCAATGTCTATTAATTAGAGATTAAATTCCCTGTAAAAGTAATTACCTAAATTCTTTTAACATTCATGGTTTCAAAGGACCGATGACTGAATACAGGCAATTTGTAAAAGGTTCCCATGACTACAACCTACACAAAACGCCATAAAGAGAATTTTCTAAAGAAGCCCTATATGATAGGGACGGGAGGCCTACACAAAGTGATTCGGAAAAACTTTAAATTGTATTTGTATGTAATATCTACAGGGGCCCGTGGCTAAATAATAACAGCCGCGCAGGTCGATCGATCAGGTTAAGCTACGCTTGCCGCGGTTGGTCTGTGGATGGGTGACCATCTTTACATACCGAGATCCCTCCGTACCTCGCCGTTGGTCCCGGCTGTCATTCGTGGATCTTTGACGGTCGTTACGGGTAGTCAGAAGCCCGAAAGTCTGACAACCAGTCTTACCAATGGGTATCGTACCCAGTAACTGGGTTGTGGAGGTCAGATAGGTAGTTGCTCCATGTAAAATACTGGTACTCAGCTGCATTCGGATAGACTGGAAGCCGACCCGAACATAGTTGGGAAAGGCTAAGCATATGATGATGACTGATCTTTTCTTGTATGAATGGATCACAGTAAACACAATATTTATGGAAAAAGTTCGAAGAACGCGTAGGCGTATACCTAAGCCCAATTAGAATGTAAACACTAGCGTGTGACGCCGCCGTAGTCGGGGAAGTTGACTTAGTTCCGTGAAAATAATACGCACAGCGCTAGTGTGCCGACAGGCAATCATTGCAAAAAAATCACCGCCAGTCCATGGCGAAACATGTAAGATCAAAACTTTTTTTATAAGACCATAATATACCATGTTTCAAAGCAAATAAATATATTCTATTCATTATAGAACAGATTCATCCTTAGACACAGACATTTTTAAATTTCAACAAAATTGACAAGTTATTAGACTCGGTTTTAAAATCAGTTTTAGTAATTAAGTATAATAACTTCAACGCAGGCGAAGTAAAATTCAAAAATGTCTCGATCGATGGTTTAAGCCGCGGTTTCTGGGTCTGAGTTCTGTTGTTGTAACGGTGGGGCTTTATAATTTTAAAGCGAAATCGGCGGACGTAAACTGTCACGAAAATAATTACCGCCGCGAAAACATCCGGTGCCGACGACAGACTCCCATAGACTGTAATCAATACAACAATATGGCCGCAGCATTATGTGGGTCACGGCGGCGTGCACGGACGCGGCGGTGTGCCGAGGGGCAGACACGGTGCATACGCGTCGTGCCGTAGTTCCGCCGTATGTCTGTAAACTTCCATAGTGATCTATACAACACTGACGTCCGTGCCTACACACGGCGAATCAACCGTACTTTTTCACGGCAAAAATAAGTTTGTGTATCTACTCGTACAACTTGTTTTGTTATCAAGCCGTGAATGTTCGATTACTTAATGACAGCTTCATCTCATCAAACCCAATTGTCTTAAACATAATTGTTATGAAATAAGGTTTTGTGGGGTAAAAACTATTCACGGAAAAATATGGAATAATCAAATTCAAATATTTTATTTCAGATATAAATCCATAAAATGTTAGTATAACTTAGTCTAATGTTAGTATTAATTTAAATTAACAATAATAAACAACTAATGAACCATATAACTGTTCGTTCCATGGCACACCATGATTTTGCAACGGTACGGAACAAAGTAATTAGGGAAAATACTAATTTATTTTATTTTATTGTGTGTTCAATTAAATAATAAATGTATGTATGAGGAAAGTGAAAACGTATTATTTGTGAACTATTATCGTATGAAAGGTTCACAATAATAAGTCTTCCGCCGGAAGTTGTAGGAGCTCATTATTTGTCACAGATACACAAATAATATTGCTTTTATTGTTTTTGTGAGGAAGTTCCCATTTATCATTTTGTGTACATTGTGTAGGCATATGTAGATAATGAAGAACAAAGATCCTAATAATTACTATATAAAATTAAATAGTATTTTATAGGTAGATTAACGTCCCGGTGCTACAATAACGAGTACTACCTATACTTATTTAAAATGTAGCTGTGCCCGACATGGTCCACAGTTGATTCTATTGATTTATACTTACCACCTGTATGTGGTACATTACGGATGCAATAAAGATTGAATTGAATTGAGGAGATATTACGATACCTACTTCGTAGATATTCTTATAATAATTTTCAACCTTACACAACACAACCAAGCCAACAGAATGATTGTGTACTATTAAACCTCACCAATTAGGTTATCTAGTAATATCTTTTCCTCTAACCTCAATTCCAACTACGACAATAACTGTCTCTACAAACCGGTGCAGAAACTGGATAATTTATAAAAACTTTTTAACAAAAAAAAACAACCGACTTCCAACAAAACACTACAAAGTGAAAAATAACTTTAATTTCGGAAGTCGGTGTCGTTGGTTCTGCATTTTCGTTTTTTGACACCGACTTCTGAAATTAAAGTTATTTTTCACTTTGTAGTGTTTTGTTGGAAGTCGGTTGTTTTTTTTTTGTTAAAAAGTTTTTATTTTTCACTTTTGAGTTGTGGTACCTACCCCACACCAATTCGTATACCACTACTTGCTAAATATATAACAGTGACAGGAAGTTGTACAGAATAATTACCATCAACATACCTACAACAAGTGGAAATAATACGTACCTATTAATAAAGCTAACTCAAAAACCACTCATCAGAACTCGATACCAGAATTGCTATATGTATGCCTATAATATTTGAGGAATTCCCTTAATTCCTTATGGATCCCATCATCAGAACTGGATTTTGACAAAAATGGGACCAATCTGGAAGTATATCCTTTTAAATAAAAAAAAAAATTCTAAATCGGTTTTGTAACATCATCTGAAATTGTCGTCTTGTTGTTTTTTCGCGGCCATCAACCAAACCATGTTTTTCTAGTACAGAATACTGTAAAAAACGAAACTTATTTGACATGCATATCTTAAAATGCAGTCCGAAATGAGTTATTAGGAAGTGTCATTTTACTGCAGCTAATTAAAAGTCGGAGTATAGGTAAGTGATGACTCTCGGACTCAAACACTTGAATCATCAATAGGTTTCATTTGATTTGAGAGAGTTCAACTAACACACTGTACATGCCTACCAAAGAGGATTTTCCTCGACTTTCATGGGATCCCTTCATCAGACTCTGACTTGGTGACAATGGGACGACCTCAAGAGCATACCGTTTCAAACCCTAATGTCAACTGCTCATCACCTGTTACAAAAAAATATTGCTTTTCCCGATGCTGGGACGTTAATTGTTGAGGAGTTCTCTTGGTAAGAACCAGGAGAACTTGAGCTGATGGTGAAGTCTTCATCAGCTCCACTTTACCATACGTATTGTGACGATCATAAATTGCTTAGCAACCATATTAAAGCAATCGAATCGCTACCCGTGAAATATTTTTCATTGAGTAGTTTCGATGGCCATCTGTGGTCTTCATCATCAGTTCCACTTCCCCAAATTATACTTTCTGAATGCAAATGCTTGAGTTGTTAATGAAAATACCAAAATTGCTATATGTATGCCTATAATATTTGAGGAGTTCCCTCAATTCCTCATGGATCCCATCATCAGAACTGGAGTTTGACAAAAATGGGACCAATCTGGACGTATGTCCTTTCAAATAAAATTTCTTTTTTTAAATCGGTTCATAAATGACGGCGTACTGAGGTAACAAACATAAAAAATAAAAAAAAAATAAAAAAAACATACAACCGAATTGAGAACCTCCTCCTTTTTTTGAAGTCGGTTAATAAAAGAGACATAACAGAACAATTGCAGTAACTCAGCGTTGCCTTCTAAATAAAACCTTCGCAGGGAGGAGTGAGAACAGATAGATTACGCGATAAGGCGATAGTGATTGTCTTAATGAGTCGCCAAATAAACAATAGCACTCCATCCGTGATAAATATGAGAGAAAAGAGCTAGCTGGATATAAAACTAAACATAAACTGGTAAAAAAAACATAACCCTTTCTTATTGGCTTTGCCGTAAACGGGTAAAAGTAAGCCTATTACATAACTCCATAAAAAAATAAGCCGAAATGCAAACATAACGAATTCCCAATCAGCAAATCCCATTTGAAGACAAAACCTTTTACTTAAGTCCACATATCTTATACAGATACAACACAAAGGGGCAAATGTTAGCGTATTTACATATGCCCAGAAATCTGTTGCGGCCGGGGATGGGCACTCTCGATAAAAACGAATAAGGGACCGAACCTTTTTAGATTCTTAAGTCATGAAGATGGTCCGAATTACGTACATATTATATTGGAATAATATGAAGAAAGCTGAAACCAAAAAGCGCTTTTTAGAGATTTCGCTACATAGTCACCAACCAAAAAAACCAAACGTAAAGGAGGTTTTCGTTTGCTTGATTATAACAGTAAATACATTAAGTTAGAGGTATTCCACTCAGAGCACTGATTTCAACCGCACTTGGGCGAACTGCACCTGAGCACTTCCACTAACCGCGGCCTCACGAGTCATGTCAAACAATAACTAATCGAAATCATAATAATCTTTTTTTTTGTTTAACCTATACTGTTCCACTGCTACGCAAAGGCCTCCCCAAGTCCTTCCAGGAACTCTTTTCCCGCACCACCTCGAACCAGTCCACGCGGTACATCATCATTCACCATTTCAGCCGAAAGACGTCCACTGCTGGACGTAGGCCTCCCCCAAGTACCTCCACTTCGACCGGTTCTATGCTTCTCGCATCCAACGGGTTCCTGTGGCCTTCACAAGGTCGTTGGTCCACCTTGTGGGAGGCCTTCTAACGCTACGTCTTCCAGTACGCGGTCGCCACTTCAGAACCTTTCGGCCACATCGGCCAACTGTTCTGCGAGCAATGTGCCCTGCCCACTGCCACTTAAGTTTGGCAATTCTTCGGGCTATGTCGGTTACCTTGGTTCTCCTGCGAATCTCCTCATTTCTGATTCGATCACGCAGGGAAACTCCAAGCATAGCCCTCTCCATTGCCCTTTGGGTGCCTTTTAGCCTTCTAATAAGGCCCATAGGCGGTACAAATAATCATAATTATTTATTTTTCTGAATATGGTATGGTACATTGTATGGTCTTAAGATTAGACAGAGTCCTCGGTCACTTAACAAAATCTATTAATACTCTGAAAGCCAACATAAAAATGATTGGCCTAAATACGGCCCTTCGAAAAGCTTTCACGTCTAAGTACTTACGGTAAAAACTTCCGGCACAGTTCCAAGCTTGTCATATTTTACGGGATCAAGGCAAGCGCGGCAAGGCTCAGGAGGCCAGTTCGGCAATTTATAACTAGTACCAATAATACTCCTGAGACACCCTCCTGTATACGTACGTTATGGATTGCCATAAAGATAAATTGAATTGACAGCTAACTTCATTACAGTGCGGCTGATGAGAGACTGCGTTTTTGAAACTTGTCAGTTTCATACAAACAAGAATACGAGTTTTGCTAATTTGATCTTTAGGAGCTACTAGAATTGTGGCATTGACAGGTGTCAGGAACGCATTTCCTCGACGTCTTTACTGTAGGTGAAAAGTTGTAAACTAATACGTAGATGAGTTTGCATCGCATTCATGGCCAGAAATCATTTATATTAGACTTGTATACAGAAAAGTGACGTAAGGCAAACCTTTGGCGGGATGGGCGAGGGAGAGAGCTGAGAGAGCCGCCCGTCCCAGCCGCCGCGGTAGACGCTCCGGGCGTCGGGAGCCGCGTGACGACTCCCGGCCACCGTAGGCGCGGGCCTGCGGACGGCGAGTAATGGGTAGCTCGCCGTCCGATCAGGACCAGGCCCGTGCCGGACGGCGCGTATGTGTTCCACGCGCGCCTCAAAGAGATGTCAGCATTGAACGGAGGGGCCCGTCAGGGCCGAAGCCTGCCGGGGCAGCGGGATTGTCCGAAAGGGTTACCGCTGCCCCGGAATATAAAGGGCTAAGGAAGGAACACGGATGGGTTTTAGTCAGTAAGAGTCTGACACTCCCTTCCGCTCCACCCAGAGCGGGAGGGGTCATTTGATGATTTCCCATCCTTAAAAAAAAAAAAAAAAAAAGGTTACCTTTTTGAACCTTTCATCACATTAGCAGCCTAGGTGGTGTTTGAAAATAATAGCTAATCCATTCCCAGTGAACCTGAGACCGAATGGTGGCCATGCGATTCTGCCAACGACATGGACAACAGCGGTATTTCTCTCATCACCAATCTTTGGTTCATGTGTATTGCTCATTACAACTTTTAGCGCGTCATTTATTTATTTATTGATATATACTTTATTGTACACCAGAAAAAACATACCAAAAAAATACGATTATTAATACAAAACATCATCTTTTTTTAAATACAATTTCACACAAATTTTTACCAACAACGGATATGCTTAGTTTACTTTTGCCGAAAATGTTGGTTTATTTAAAGATCAAACAACGTTTTCAATCCTCTTCGCACTTCGTCAATTTGCCGTGTTATAAGCATTTCATGTAACCGCCAAAGAATGGCAGTTTTGATTCATTTGAATATCATACGGACAATTTAAATGGGTAGTCAATTGATAAAAAAAATATTTCTCGGTTTACCTATAGGTCAATGAAACGCTTTGCTTTTGATCGTTGCATAATGCACATTCTTCCTTTCGTGACTTCAGAAAGTTTCTCTATAAACAGTGATGCAGTGTTCGCGAAGAGCGAGCATTTCTTTCCATTGCTTGTCAGGCAGTTTGACTGTTCCGTCGATAAGAACGGGTTCAAATGGAACCAGTCACTGTACAATTCAATTCTCTACGAGTATTTCGGTGGGCCGCCTTATCGACGTACTGCAACTCTTTTATGTAACAGTGCCTGCAAAGGCTTCTTTATTGTGCTTCAAAAGTACAAAAATAAAACCGGACAAAATAGGAATAAACTAATAATATAAAGACCTACGTAATAAAACTTTTTCGCCTGAAAAATTCATGTAAAATGTAAGCATGCATAAAATCTGAATCTACAGCAAAATCAACACAGCCGAAACCACTTCGAGACAAGATTATTTCTTGGTTTCATAGCCACTCTATCCTCCGCATACTGTGAAAACGTGTTCGTCGAACCATTGAGCTTCTTAAGTTCTATGTTGAGCTGCACGATTACTAACAAATGCGTGCATTGGTTGTGTGTGATTCTTTCCTAAATGACCATTTCAACTCCAATCTACATGATCTTCACATGATCTGACCAAGATTACGTCTAGAGTTTAAAATAGACTGTGACCTCTGAGTTTGTTGCGGTCTTTCCTCTCAGAGTAGTCAGATAGGAAACGCCGACCCATCGAGTTTTTAAAATATGATTGACATGTAAAAACTTACAGAAAACAAATCAATTAACAATTAAATCTTTTCCCATAATAACAACAGCACGATTATTTCCACCACTAAGGTCATCTAAATCCATACTACCCGAACCCGTCAGCCGTTTTTCAATTTAATAACAAGATTCTTATCGTTTTGACGGACGAGAGCCGTTTCTACTTTAATTGTTTGTCGACGCTTCCGAGCTCCCGAGCGATATTGCATTCTGGAAGTACTTCTAATGGAATATTAATCCTTTCTGATAGAACTCGAGCCGGGTTGAGATCATTGTTCTGTGTAAGATGAAGACGAAGATATTCCCAGATAGTGCTGTCTTTCTCTAGCAGGGGATGATAAGTGTGATGTTTTAGGAAGTTGGGATCGTCGGCGGTCTGGTTAGCATGGATTTTCTTGTTAGCGTAGTTATAACTTATGGAGGGTTACTTCAACTGGGAGCGGATAGCTTAAAGTACAATTGTGGCGATTCTGAAAGATATTTTGCCGATAACAGCATGTAATCCGCTGAAAAATTGCTGTGAAGCGTTGTTTAATGGTTTTTGGCACATGTCACCTTTGAACTTGGTATTTGAGATTGCTTTCTTTGCTGAGCGCACAATATTTTCTGATGACCGATTGCCTAGTTCCCATCTAATACTATCACCAGTAATATACCCATATTAGGCTAAAGCCTTGATTGTGAACGCATAGCTTTAAACATTTTCTTTATCGTCATCATCATTCAGTCGAAAAACTTTCACCCCACAAGCAACGCTGCCTGTTCTTCCCATTATTAATTCCCTTATGCATACATGCAGTTTACAAATTGAAGACATCAATATCTTAGTTAATGCGCATTATGCAAATTTATGTAAACATAATGCCTTAGGCTCGTTATACACGGCACGGTTTCTTTACTGTACGGCCGGCGTGTTAACCGCGCCGTACAGCGTACCCGCTGGCCATGGACAGGGCGTCGCGATCGGAGTGGCGGTGCACGGCCACTGGCTAAAAGCACAGATTACTAAATAGTTACTTCGTAACAGATACATCACTCCAATGCAAAAGCGAAAATACCTACGCTTTAATAGCCTATAAAATCTTAATAATAATACCAGCTGTTTGCAGCGAGAAGAAATGTATCATAAGTACGCACACAGAGAGTTGAGATTGTTTTGCCCGCCGCGCGACCCACGTGCGAGCGCGTCATCGAGCGAATGTACTAGGGTTGTACCTATGATGATATTGGTAATAAAACGAATGTTGTAGAAAAACATTTTTTTTGTTGATCAAATATGTTTCAATTTAATAAAATTATAGATGCATTTTTTTCAAAACTATTTCAAAAATAAAATAAAGAAAATCGGCATTTTGATACTCAGCGCGGTAACCGTGACGTGCGAGCGAGCACTCAGGCAGGCGTGCGGCGGCAGCCCACTGTCGGTTGTACCGACGGCGATACGCGAAGCGGTAGGCATATAATGCGTGGCCTTGAGCGAGTGACGGACGCCTGCTAAAAGTTTCGGTGCTCAAAATACAAATAAACTTCTTTGGCTTCCTGCACTATTCGCCGCGTCTATCGCGCGAGTCCGCGGCATGCGCCGTAATGATTCATACATTCGTTTCTAGTGTCCACCGCGCCGCCAGTCGCTCGTGCGATTCGCTCGGCAAACTTCGCCGGTTGCACCGGTCGCCGCTACGCGTGGCATGGCTCTAGTACATTTCTATACATTTGTTTTAGTCGCAAGACGCTTTACCGCGAATTTTCGCCGCAGCGAATATTCCGTGGCCATGCCGTAAGCCGTGCCGTAGTGCCGCCGTGTGTGTCAACGTCTGTGACAAGCTTCCATAGTGATCCATAGAACACTGACGACCGTATCTACATACGGCGAATCAACCGTATTATAGTTTTTCACGGCAAGAAAAACGCGTGTGTACAAAGGGCCTTAGGTGATCGTGGCACACTCGCTCTAGATGCCATGCTATTCTATAACCGCACTGTAACAGTAATGTGTTACAGTGCGGTTATATAGTAAAGTGCGTGCACAGCTGTGCCCGGCCCCTTAATTGTTCGTTCGTAATGCCCTATGTACTCGTATTACGCTTCGGACTGTGATGCACATATTATATCGTTCAAACTTTCATTATATATGTAGAACATGCGTGCTTAATAGTTATGGTTAAACACTCTAAGTGATACTAGATTCTGTTAATCTTAGACGTCTGGAAGGAACCTGGAATCCACGACGTTTACAAGGTGGATCTTCTTCTGCAAGGTGGACGTACCCATACAAAAAGTCGTTCATAATCATGGGAATAATGTTATTTTAACTCCTCCCTGTTTAAGGGTGTGTAATCATCTTCCTGCACTGAGCAAGCGTGCTGGTTGCCTTTTCTATACGAGAACAGGTCTATGTCCTGCAGGGGGACGATAACAGGTCGATGTCTACTATGACATACTAATAGCATTACCTACGGCATCCAATTTCAACTCGTTCATTTTCAAGTCCACATTGATGATCGAGATACTTCAAAATATAAATCACAAATGTTTAACGCAAGTCCACTTGTGTCTGCACATAATCGGGAGGGAGGAAACTCCCGGTTGTCACCACTGCGAGGATCGCACGGAGGACACGGTGGAGCATACGGTGCAGGTCTACCCTGTCGTCATAGAGGCGATCGGCAGCGCGACCTCTCGCGCCCGGCCCTGGTTCAAGCCATGGTCCGGGGCGAGAGGGAGTGGCAGGCAATCACCTCCTTCTGCGAAGCAGTCATGCTAGCGAAGGAGGTGGCGGGACGTTTGAGGGAGAGAACCTCACGTCCCAGCCGCCGCGGGAGACGCCCCGGGCGTAGGGAGCCACGCGACGACTCCCGGCCACCGTAGGCGCGGGCCTGCGGACGGTGAGTAATGGGTGGTTCACCGTCCGATCAGGACCAGGCCCGTGCCGAACGGCGCGATCGTGTTCCACGCGCGCCTCTAAGAGATGTCAGCATAGTTGAGGGCGCCCACTAGGGCAAGTGCCTGCCGCATGCCGGGGTCGCGGAATAATCCGGAACGCAATAGGCAAAGAAGGAACATGGATGGGTTTTAGTCAGTAAAAGTCTGACACTCCCTCTCGCTCAACCTACAGCGAGAGAAGTCATTTGATGATTTCCGATACTTAAAACAAAGTACACTTGTGTACCTGCTTGTGCAACAAGCATCATCATCTGCCTAGCCTTTTCCCAACTAAGTTGGGTTTAGCTTCCAGTCTAACCTATGTTGCACCTATTCTTTGAATTAATTTCTATACTTCCTGAATCTAAGCCGTGTGACATGTTATACATTTTCCTTTGCCAAAGCAACACATCGAATAACACTTATACGAAATGTAATCCATCGATTGGAACCCTTTACACTTGATAGCACGCAAATTAAGTTCAGGGAACGATTAATTGTTGAGGCAATGGCTAAGCAATCGGCCATCTTACAGCTATTATGATCTGGATATAAACATTTTCCTGCTACGGGACTTTTTACATTACATTTTTTTTATTTACAAAAAATATGGTTAATCTGCATCAACGGATATAGTAATTAGGTACCAAACCGCCACACATATCTTAACACCAAAGGGGTTCACAGAGGTTCCCACATTCTTCTCAGCTACGTTTTGAGTTCCATGTATTAGGAGCTATTGCCAAAATCGAGATCAAAGTTCTCCTAGATAATTCTTCTTTACAAATAGTAGTAGCGATTGATCTTGCTTTTTCTTCAACTTATACTACCTTACATTCAGCTTTGCGTATTTCGTTCATCATAAAAGCGTTAACCTAAATAATACCATATTTTTACACACATGAATCTCTTCTGCCGTCCATGTGAGCAGCCATCATTCCATTGCACACTGTAACAGACGTATCATGTTCCCGATTCAAACCGTGCGTAGCGACACGTTCTTATACGATCCCGTACGTTCTCGTGCGGAATCAACCGTGCGATTACGACAAAAAAGAATTGAAAAACTTGCGCTTTTGTTTACAGGATCGAACGTATTTCTTTTGAAAGAGTTTTTAGCAGGTTTGTGGGACAAGTAAAATGGTGGTTGGAAAGGCAAGGTAGCAACTAAGTAGCTACTTGGAAAATAATTTGCCAGAGAAATAATACCCTGTTACGTGTTTTTGCGACTAACAATACACAATCCGTTCAGTTATTTTACCTCTGACAGCAGCAAATTAACGGGAACCTTATTGTGACGAGAATAAAGGTCACAATGATTTCGACAGACTTGTCATTGGCAGCAAGCTAACAAAAACCTTATTGGGATGAGAATAAAGATCACTGTGATTTAGACAACGATATAAAATCAGAGGCAAAAGAACTGAAACGACTTTAGATGTGTGTCATTATTAGGCATATTGGCAACCGGTTTTTGAAAACCTTTAGAGTTTTATTTTCTCTCAAAATTCATTCAATGTAAAAATGTATTCACTGTTGTGATTTCGGTCAGCCGATCACAGGGCATTTTAAAATGTGGCATTTGACTGTTTAAATAAATAATCTGGCTTGCAAATTTTTCAAATTATTCTGTTCAGCTCAGTTGGTTTAGTTATGTAACTGTTGGTTGTAAAGGCAGGGAAATTAATTGTTTGTCAAATTATCAGACTACGTCAATAATTTGCGTTTTATGGCATTTCACGTAACTTACAAAGAATTACAGTTGTGATTTGACTAAGGCAATTTAAGTTGATAGTCTTAAATGCTAAAGAATTATTTTCCTGAGATTGTATAGACAAAACCAATAAAAACAAATAAGTTTGAACTTACATAACTACATGCACATAAAATATGTCAATATTCAGGAACAAACTATGAATGTGGATGTGACGGGAAACAAGATAACAAGATATTTTGTCGTTTCTGCGTGCCGCAATCCGGCCTTCCTTCGTATCATGAATGCGATTGACGTGAATGTCATAGGTGATAGGAATCAAACGATAAATTATTCGGTATTCATTGTTTTAAGTCAGCCGCGCCGTGGTACAGGATTTCCTTACCAATATTTTCATAATAAAGTGTTACTAAGTAATGGTTTTAGGGTCAAAAAACTCAGAATATTTTTATAAAAAAAAAACGATTTATTTAGAGACGTCTAAATTATCGCTGCCAAACTGTTTAAGTAGCTTCCTTAGTAGTAATGTTCACCTCATCATTCTCTTGCCCATAACCCAATTTATTTGGGGTCGTCACAACAATATTTTTCTTCCATACGTCGCACAGTGGAACGAATGTATGGGAGCGGTTGGACGTAGACATGTCCGAAAAAAAAGAGTAAAATTATGCCAAACTAATGATGCCATCTTATTCGATTACTTAATGCCTTCATAACTTGTGGTGATGAATTTCTTCATAACTCCCATATTTCGGGAGTAATTTGAGAAAATGTGAAATTTTACTATGAAAATGAGTGTATCGAGCTCTCTCCCTCCTGATTCCGGGCTTGTTTCAAGTAGCGGTCTCTAATATCATAATGCTAATACTAAGAGCTATATTTAATACTAAGACACATAGTGCGCCAAATGTGCACTTTCTGGGATAAAGAGTGATGTTTATTTTATAACACAATTTTTTTATTTTTTGTTTATTTTGTTGATTAAAACCGTTTTTCTAAAGGTTTACCTTATTACAATAACATTTCTGAGCAGCCAATTATAGAAGATATAAGCTAATTAGGATATATAATTAGGGACTTAAGGTTTACATATAAAACTGATGCACTAATGATTACTGATAAGAACATTGCTATTATTTAATTACTAAATGGCTCTTAATACACTAATTTAGCATGCATCATTTACTAATTATCACAATAACTAATTACCTTGCAATATTTAACAAAGGATACCTGGGATACCTGGATTTTATATAAATAGGTCACTATTAGTAACTTTAAAATCAGTGTTGATTTACACCTCGTTGTATCCAAGCTAATCTCGCAATGTATTTACCAAATTTTAATACAAATCTAGATATTCACGTTGCTTTATGCGCACGCGCACATAAAGATTTACGCGACTTTAACTATTTGTTCAGTGTTTTAAAAGATAACAGTTGTGTTCAGTTATGTGAAAGTGCTGAAACAAGTTTAAAAGACTGGTGTCGTCGATTTTGCTACCGCATCTATGCAAAATGGACACAGTCTGGAAGAAGCACAGATAAGTTTCGGAAGAAACATGAGATTTGGCTACAGGCTGCAATTCAATGGCCGGAATTACAGAATGAAAATATGGAACCTTCTACAGAAAATATAAGTGACGTCATCGAGCCCATAATTTCTCCTGCTAAATCTGATGCTTCAACTTGTACACATCCTAGTCCTCGTAAATCTTTTGAGGACCTTAGTAACCGGCAAAAAAGAAGACGCACTGAAGATAGTCTTTCATGCAGCAGTAGCAGCGCTGAAATTATGTTTCGGCGCTTCAAAAGGCAGGACAAAGCGATACAGCTTATGTTATGAAATACTTGACGGAGAATCCAGAAGAGGCCTCAAAAATCAAAGCCTTCATTGAAGGTAAATCAATTCAGGTACGGGAAATATCCCCTTTGAAGGCATTGGCTCTTTATGTATCGATGAACTTATCGAAATGGCGCTATAACACTCTTCGGGATTTCAACACTCAAGAAGGAGCTCTTCAATACCCGAGTTACTACATGTTGGTTAAAGAAAAAATTAAGTGCTATCCGGCCAAAGAAGATCTCACAGTTACAGAGAGCTCTGCAAAAATCAAATTACAAGCCTTGATGGATTTAACCTCAAGAAGACTTATTAGGTCGTTAGAAACCCCTGTTGATCCCAATCAACAGCTCGTATTGACCAGCAAATGGGGTTTTGACGGATCATCTAGCCAAAGCATTTATCATCAAAGGACGAGTGAAGATGAGCAAATCGATCTTGCTAGTAATTTTATGATTAGTCTTGTACCACTGCGGCTCGTCTCAAAAGGTGTAACAATTTGGGAAAACGAGCGACCATCTTCCACTTCATTTTGCCGGCCAATATTGTTTAAGTTTATAAAGGAAACCAAAGAAAATGTGCAGAGAGAGATGGCTGAAATCGAAGCAGAGATTGAAGCCTTAACTCCATCCACCATCACTGATGGAATTAGTGTCAAACACCAACTGCTGTTGACAATGATTGATGGTAAAATTCATTCCATTATATCCAATACAGCAGCTTCAGTGTGTGACATATGCAAGGCTTGTCCTAAAGAAATGAATAATTTAGAGTTAATCAAAGATAAACACGCAAACGAGGACATGTATAAATATAGCTTAAGCACCCTTCACGCTTGGATTCGCTCAATGGAATGCTTATTACACATTTCCTACAAATTAGACATAAAATCATGGCAAGTAAGGGGTGATATAGCAAAAAGGCAAGTTGATGACAGGAAGAAAAGAGTTCAAGAGGCTGTAAGAAGAGAAACGGGCTTACTTCTCGATGTTGTGAAACAAGGCAGTGGATCCACCAACAATGGCAACTCGGCAAGGAGATTTTTTGAAAACTACACTAAATCTGCTGAACTGACCGGAATAGATGCTATGCTTTTAAGAAAAATCTGTGTGATCTTGCAGTGTATTTCATCAGGAGAGAAGATCAACGTAACTAAATTCCGAGAGTTCTGCTTTGATACTGCTAAGCTTTACGTGGAGTTATACCCATGGTATTATATGCCTTCTTCACTTCATAAAATTTTAATGCATGGGCCAGACATAGTTCAGAACATGTCAATTGTGCCCATTGGTTTTCTATCCGAAGAGGCATCTGAGGCTAGAAATAAAGATTTTAGAAAATATAGAGAGGGGCATTCTCGAAAGCATAGCAGTATCTCATGCAATGAAGATATTATGCACAATCTTTTACTGTCTTCTGATCCACTTGTTACAAGTATCCGTCCAAAAGGAAATAAGTTTGTAAAAAAATCTTCTTTTAAGGAATTTTATGAGCTTACGGATTCTGAGAAAAGTGATATCGAATTTGTTAACATAAATGATTTAGCGGACATCGATTCTGAATTTGAATTAATTGATGATGATGATGATGACGAAGATAATTAAATGATGTTATTGTTTTAAAATGTGTAACTTAGTAAATTAGAGCTTACATCTTAATTATTTATTGTACTTTTAATGAAACTAGGTAATTTATTATCAACTTACTTAAAAGTCATACTCTCATCAGTTCTTGTGAATATTTTTGTTAATATATATTTCTGTATATATATAATATATTTATAGACCTTTTAATAAGTCTGTCTGCGGTTTAAAGTAAATACAAATGGGGAAAAAACGTTTTTTTTTTTAAATTTTCATTTCCTTTTATCCCAGAAAGTGCACATTTGGCGCACTATGTGTCTTAGTATTAAATATAGCTCTTAGTAATAGCATTACGATATTAGAGACCGCTACTTGAAACAAGCCCGGAATCAGGAGGGAGAGAGCTCGATACACTCATTTTCATAGTAAAATTTCACATTTTCTCAAATTACTCCCGAAATATGGGAGTTATGAAGAAATTCATCACCACAATTTATGAAGGCATTAAGTAATCGAATAAGATGGCGTCATTAGTTTGTCATAATTTTACTCTTATTTTTCGGACATGTCTACGTCCAACCGCTCCCATACATTCGTTCCACTGTGCGTCGCCATCTCGGTAGTCACCGCCTTTCCAGCCATATCACCTTTCACACAGTCCATCCATCGTTGGTCTTCCCCTGTACTTAATACTCAAAACTTTCCTCCCGACATTTTTCTCATTCCTCAGCATTACGAGTACCTACATGCTTATTCTATGACAACCGATTTCCACACAACTTATCAGTCACCGGTGCCACTTTCAGTCTTCCGATTATTACACTCATTACTTATTCTATCCATTCGCGCACCTCCCTTATAATTCTTACTTTGTCATCTATGAACATAAGCTAAGCCCAGGCAATAACATTTCTTACATACTATTAAACAAAGCATTGTTTTGTTTTCCCGTAGCCAAGAACCTGTGTGATGCCTTACACTAAGATTAATACCACCCCTTTTCCTCTCCTGGGTATCGTAACAAGCAAGGATGGACAGGAACATTGTGTGAGTAGGTACTTGAAAACAGTACTGTGATCGCCAACCCGACAAGTGTGGCGATTATGGCATACTCCCAAAACATGAATAGCATATAGCTAAGGGGAGGCTGATACGGCCAGTCCTTCGCCTAAAGGATGACACGACTTTTTCGAAGACATAGCATAAGCATAATCAGCCTATAGTGTTCCCACTGCTGGGACACATGCCTCTGGGTGAGAGGCATGCCGTAATACACCACGCGGGTCACAATCCACCATTTTCAAGACAACAATTCTTAAAAGATTACCTAGTAACATACGGGTTTGGTACTGCGTGTGTACAGGTAGGTCATTATTCTGTATGTCTACGTATAAACACAAAGTAAATACTCCACGTGCCAAACATCAAAGGCAATCATTTAAATTAAATAAATAAATTAAGTACTACCTATTCAGTGATCATTTACCTGTAATATTATTTAAATCATTTGATACACGAGATATGAAGCCACAAAACTGTAAAGTTAAGCACATACACGTGTCAAACGTTTTCAGGTGTTTTTATAGAAAAAAATAAAGAGATAGGAATTCTACATAAATAAAAATGAATCGCCGGAATGTATGTACGCGCATAACTTCCGAACGACAGCACCAAATTGGATAATTCTTTTTTTGTTGTGTTCGGTATTGCCAGGACAAGGTTTGTATGAAAGAAAATTTGGGAAATTGAAAAAAAAAATTGCACCCGTGCGAAGCTGGGGCGGGCCGCTAGTTATACCTATACAAAATGTAACAGATTAAACGCAAGTCCTGAAAGTAGTTTGTTCATAATTGACTACTGAATCGATTTCAGTAACTCTATTTTGCCATACTGGCCGCCAATTGAGTCAAAGGAAATTAAATCTTATTTCAAGGCAATAAGACTCAATTTTAAATGCATAAAGTAATGCAAGGGTCAACACGATTTTCTTAATAATAACAGTTTGCTCTAAAGAATTAAAGTTTTAGTCATTGTATTATACTTTTAAGTCAATACGCGTTAATTATGTTACACATTATAATACATGTTTTTGCTTAGACTGTTACACTTTGAAAGAGGTGTATTTGGGTTTAGACGTTGGCTTTAATATTATTTCTAATTTCATCAATATACAGGTCCCATAATATTTACTTATTAAATCATTTTCGAAGACTTACTTGGTCGTTCGTTAGTTTGTAGTTGTATTTTAAATTGTTGTTGTTTATCTATATTAGTGGTTTTGGTTTAACGCACCCTAAATCCTCTTGTTTTTTGGCGAACTCGTCCGCATCGCTGTCATCCGGAAAATGATGTCCCAAAAATATAACATAATTTCTAAACGAATGGCAAAATTCAAAACAATAAGACAAGAGGACAGTCCAATTCAAAATATTCCCACTCCGACAAAGTTACACGTGATGGATATAACATTCCTTTCAATGTCCTCATAACTCGATCCGACACCTCGACGGAAAAATCCGACGCCTGGCGGAAAGTACCGACGTTACTAGAATGGAAAGAAGGTGGATGTTGAACGTTTTAACTGAATTATGTGGATTGTTTGAATGATGGCGTGGCGTGTAGAGGATTAAATAAATAAATACAATAAAAATAAAATTCATGACTAAATTCTTGATTTTAGATTGATGGATTAAATGTTTAATATTGGTTAAGAGATTGATTCTAAGATGAGGGAATAACGACAACTTTCCTGTTTTTATTTAGTAGGTATAAGTAAGGAAGTAATTTAAATTCAAGAAATAATAAAGAAATAATTACCTATTCAAAATTGGAAATTTGGAATCAACTAGAAGTCCACGAGGTAACTATCTACGGTAGACTAATTAACGCTAAAATGTGACAAAGTAGTCACGAAGCGAAAGCAACCGTTATTACGTCGCCATAGAGTCTAAGGTAGGAGGACCATTTGCATGGCATATATGTATATAGATATAAATTTAGGTTCATCGAAATTACCAAATGAATATTAAGGGCCAAATTTTAAATTGTGTGTCAACCCTATGTAGCAGCTAGCAGCGGTGCGACCCAGTCAGTCTTTCTGTCCGTCTGTCACAACTGGATATCTCAAGAACTACTTTACTCTACTCTTTAAAGAACTACTTTACTCTACTTTTCTACTTTTTAACCGACTTCCAAAAAGGAGAAGGTTATATGTTCGACTTTATGTAAGTTTTTTTTTTTTTTTGTATGTGCACCGATTTCTCCGTCAATTGTGGATCGATTTTGTATTTTTTTTTTTTTTTGTTTGAAAGGTTATACTCCCAAGGTGGTCCCATTGTCAGCAAGTTGGAATCTGATGAGAGAATCCTATGGAAATCGAGGGAAACCCTCAAATTTTATTGGCAAACCTATATCCACAGACGGCCATCGGAACTAATCAACGATAAATATTTCACGGGTTGCGATTCGATTACTTCAATATGGTTGCTAAGCAATTTATGCTCGTCACAATGCGTGACGAGCATAAATAGAGTTAGAATAGAATAGTTAGAAGTAATAGCGTTCGTGGTGGTGGAGTGGAGTTCTCCTGGTTCTTACCAGGAGAACTCCTCAAAAATTAACGTCCCAACATCGGAAATGCAATATTTTGTAAAAGGTGATGATCAGTTGACGTTAGGCTATTGTAACTTAGATTAATTACAAACTCTCTCACTAAAAAGTAAAAAATAAAAACACATTTTACAAAATACACACAATTTACAAAAAAAACAACTGACTTCCAAAAAAAAACTACAAAGTGATAAAATAACTTTAATTTCGGAAGTCGGTGTCAATAAACGAAAATGCAGAACCAACGACACCGACTTCCGAAATTAAAGTTATTTATCACCTCGTAGTTTTTTTTTCGAAGTCGTTTGTTTTTTTTGTAAAAAAGTTTTTATTACTTACTTTCTACTTTTCGTGGAGGAAAGTAAAATAAATAAGTAAAAAGAAACCGTCTCTATAAAACATTTCGCAGGAAACTAATATATCTAGGTACAGCCCATCGGACGTAAAATATTTACTATAGCGCACGTGCGGTGGATATCGATACCGACCTTCTAAACAAATTGCCTTCTCCTACCTCATTTATTTACTGTTACATGTGCTGGCTGATAAATCTATCAAGCCATTGGAAAACTTGAGGGTCCTGAGATCGGAATTGCTTCGATAAAATCTAAAATTATGTCGTGGATATGTTATGGACCAAGTGATTATGTTTGAAATAAGCCCAATATGAGAGGGCAGTGTGATAACAACTATTGAAATAATCAAATCGCCCGAGCATTTTTTTAAATGCTAGTCACCTATTGGGGCATAACAATTAAAATCAGTTTTTATTACTCTAATTTTTATTTCAAACTTAGAATTAATATTTAAAATCAAATAAAATCTTTCTATTTATAGACACTCTAATGACCTATGATAATAAAAACTTAAATTGAGTGGACTTTACCATAATGAAATGATAAACTGTTGTTACAGCTTTTAAAACTTAAATATTAAACTGTTTTTAAAACATTTGCTAAAAGTTAGGATTTTGTGACAGAAACCAATCGCTGTAAATCCGACCTCCTGTGTATTATCTGATTGCCCAAAGACCATACGGCAATATTTATAATGTCGAGGCAATGTGATAAATAAGGAAGTTCAAATTATAATTATTTATTTCGCCATAAGTAGCTTGTCATTATTCATAATGCGCGGGCATTATAAAAAATGCCCCTGTTCATTACTTGGTCCATAACAGATACATAGGCAGGCAAAAATATTTAAGATGCCGTGACGTGGACACAAACGACCACGATAATATTGCCTTATTAGAAATTATAAAAGTGCACCTTGAGTTTACAATGTAGAAAATAATTTCATGTGAGCTTTAAATTAACATATTTCTTTAATTTTCAGGACCTATCGCGTGCCTTGTGAAAAAATCCCTGGTACCGTATAGATCTTATCAAGTGGAAGGACCACTGGTGTCCCAAAGACCAGAAATAGAGTTTATTAACAACATTAAATATTATGAAAATTATAGCTGTTATATTGTTTAGCAAAACGAAAAACTCCACAGATGAACATGTGATTTAATAAAATACATTGTATGTTTTGCTTTTATTTGTGGAATTCTCATCTTCATTATGATGATTTATTCCGGTCATCCCCTGAGTCCCCCCCTCCCGCCCCCTCTTCGATCCCCTGCTAGTTCTTCTTCTGTTTTTATATATTTCTTATCCAATTTTATGCTAGGTTACTCTTTATGACAGGTAAGTACAGTCAAAAGAAAATAAACGTATGCGTAGCTTTTCCCCTACTGTCTAGGTATGTTGGGGTCCACTTTCAGTCTAGCTGGATGTAGTTGAACACCAATATTCCGTCGAACAATACGAAGTACGAGTTGAAATAAAATATTATATTTATATATTACTAGCTGCGCCCCGCGGTTTCACCCGCGTAAGTTTCGATTTAGGGGGATGAAAAATAGATGTTGGCCGATTCTCATAGATACCGGATAAGCACAAAAAATTTCATCAAAATCGGTCAAGCCGTTTCGGAGGAGTATGGCAACGAAAACTGTGACACGAGAATTTTATATATTAGACTAGCAGCGTGCAGCGCCCCGCGGTTTCACACGCATAAGTTTCGATCCCGTGGGAATATCGGGATAAAAACGGTTAAAGCGCGTAGAAGTAACAGACAGACACACTTTCGCATTTATAATATTAGTATGGATATCACACGTTCATCCGTGGAGTTTGTTTTTTTTTTGCTAGACACGGTAGACAAGGTTATGCGAAGGTGATCGACCGTTTGGCATTGAGTATACCTAATAACATTATATCATATAAATTCGAGATGTCTTATTGTCTATAAGAATTCGAAATACGCGACTAATGTGCATCCGTCTACCGAATGATACAATGAGTCCGACTCGGTTTAATGGACGAATAAGCGTAGGTATCAAAATTCTCATGTGGCTCAAATTGAGCTGTTTATTTTTTTTAATTTATCGTAGTTCCGATTTAGACTATACTTTCCCATTTTAAAACTTACTCCCTCTTTGCCAGGATATTAAAAGTTCTGGGTCCAGAGACAACACAAACCAGCAGTGTATAGAACACAATTTAAAGATTAACAGCGAAACTTTTCGAAAATATTATTAATAACTCATCACCATTGTTTTATCTAAAGACGTGCAATATGATAACATGCATCCATACTAATATTATAAATACCAAAATAATTCTGTCTATCTGTCTCTTATCTGGAAAACACTGAACCGATCGTAGACGAAGTCGCGGGCAACAGCTATTCTAAAATAAGAGAACCACTTGCATCATAGTAAACCTGTGACCTTCAGTTCAACCTCTCAGCACATCTGCACATCTGCGGGCGAGACGACCTGATTACCAGTTCCTGGTCGAAACCATTTTGAATTCATTAAAAAAACAAAATGCAAAATACAAACGCAGTCTTTGATTTATTTTTAACGTGCCATTTATTATGTACCTATAGTATCAAAAGAATATAAATGGCAGCATCTGTCAACCAAAATCATTTCGTCGAAAGCTTTGAGGAAAAACAGTTAACATGAAACCCTTGTGTGTGTTACTAGTTTATATTCTAGTGTTAGATCTAGCGTACTGTCAGTACTTTAACCTGTACCCCAGTGGGGTACAAGTGTGGGTACAGAAAGTGAAAGTGATCGAAGTGAATGAACACGGTGAACAGGTGACTGGAAACGGTGTTAAAGTTGTTTTACGACCGAATCACGAAGAGGTGCAGCCTCAAGATGAACTTTACTTAGACTCTGTAGACTATCCAGCTATTGACGAAAGATTTGGGGAAATATCTAATAAACCAAGTGATACATAAGGGAAAACAACAAGTGTGGGTACTAAATAAAAATGTAATGGAAGTGCCCACAGGACCGCAAAGTTTTTCTAATGGTACGCAATACATGGTAGGAGGAATGGAAGGATTATCAGGTGACGATTGTCCCAAAAGACTTCATATAATAGATGGAGTGTGTTTGTGACGATTAAAATAATAGTACCAATAAAAGTTGTTTTATTTACTCTTGACGAAATAGAAACTGACAAAACCAAAAGGTTGTATTTCAAATAGACTTTAATTTTTTATTTGCAGTTTTAATTAAAATATTTTTTTATAAAAAACTTTGAAATAAATAATTTTGTTTCTATTATAATAAATTCTTCAATACCTACTTATGAAAATAGGGGCCCGTGTGAAAGGTCAAGCATTGAACTGCACTGTTCCAAATTGATAGATTAATATTTGCAAACCGGTAAATAATTCAAAATCTTTATTCATATTGATACATGCCTACATATTTTTATTGTAGTTGTGACCTTGACAATCGTAAATGATGCGTCAATAATTTAAATTAAATATAATAAAGAATACAAGGAAAATCCCACAACCGCAATAAAAAAAAAACAAATTAATTACACACAAAAAGAACATTACAAAAATTTCTTGAATGTGTGCGTTCTATCGATAGAAAAGTATATAATACAGCATTCATTATCAAATAACACAGTAACACGGAGCAATCAACATGAAATACTTGATTTCTGTATTGGATGTGTTCTAGTGCTTGATATAACACATTTTGACTATGTACCCGTATACATCGGTGGTGCAAAAGTATCTGTAGACCATGCGCGGGTGACGGAACTGAAGGATGATGCTGGAGGACTTCAACTCCCAAAGGCTTTTGACGGACAATCTGGCAATGAAAAGACATTGACAACGAATGATGAAGGAGTACAATGGTTGGTACCGCTAGACCTGGAAAAACTACAACTAGAGGGGCCACCTCCCGGCGGGAGTTACCAAATACAAGGTGAATATATAATACGGACGAATTTTTTGATGCCCAATGAGCTCCTGCCTTTTTCTTTTCCATTTTTTTTTAAACACTTGTATATAGTATAAATATATTTTAGAACACAATTATGGTTAATGAAATAAAGTATTAACATTAAAACAAAAAATAACTGAATAATAAATAAAAAAATAATCAAAAAGGGAATATTGTCCCAATGGTAAAAAGAGGATTGGTGAAGCTTGTGCAAAAGAAGTTTAAATAAACTAAATTGAATAAATTGTTATTTTATATTGGAGTTCCTTAAGCCCACAAACTGGTCATGATTACTCATGATGATGCAACGTTGCGTATGTAGAGACTCCAGCACATCAAGCTACTAAAATCTGTAAAATTTCTTTAATAGATTTTCAACTTTATCGCTAAAGCATAAGGTTCAAAGTTGTTTTTGACAGTTTCGGGCAGCTTGATGTACTGGCGTCTGTACTTGACTACATCTGATTGCACATTTTGAATCTCAATGTTGTTATCGATTGAAATTAATTTGATTTCAATCCTAAATATATTAAATTCTAGCTTCTGCCCGCGGCTTCGCCCGCGTGGATGTCGGAAATTATCTGCTATTTCCTACAAACGTGCAATAGATACCTACGCGGTCAAAATGTATGAAACAGCAAATTCTTTTTTTAATAATTTTACCGACGAAAAATGGTAACAGGATGTCTATTACTAGGAGCTTTCAGCTTCAGTTAGGGGCAATTCGTACTCCGTATCACCTACGGACATGGGGTTAGTTTGGGGCCCGAACTAAGAACTAATGTGTGCTTTTTCCTGTCCGAAAATGTTAACTAATCGGGCGTAGGGTCCTCTCAAGTTTAGAACTACTTTCGGACGGGCCCTTATCTTCGTTGACGGACTTATAGTGTAGGCCCCCAGGTGGCGCTTCGATATCCTTGCCGCCCTATATATCTACTATGAGATTGATAAACACCATCACCGTTTGACGGACCTTATATACATTTTTGTTGACATCTACGAGATTGAAAACGCGGGAAAAAGCTAGTCTTGTGTTAATATACAAACAAATGTTAGATAGATAAAAAAAAACTCCAATATACCGTTTGATCGACGACCATGAAAGTTGGCACATGTATGTGTTTTTTATGAAGAAGGTTTTTATTGGTTATTTGTCTGACCTTCACTCCGGCAAAGCCGCGGGATAAAGCTAGTATTTTTATATCTGTTTACAACTTGAACCCAGTTAGGATCATAAAATTCTTGATTCTTTAGATATATAACAACTGTTTATGTGTGTGTTCTATTGTTAAAAAATCTATAAAGGTCGTACTCGCCATCAAATATATGTACGCACGGCTACACATCAAGCTATACATTTCCAGTTTTAGCTGACCTCAGTGCAATCAGAAGTCAGCTTATACTGGTTATGTATAGCTTGATGTGTAGCCATGTGTACATGTTACACCAGAAACAGTCGACTTGAAATACTTAACTGAACAGAAGATCAGAGCTGTTAGAAAAACTTACACTGCTTAGGGTCAGTTCACACCGCGACGCGACGCGACGTGCAGTTTTCAAGATAGCAATACATTTATAGACCTTATCTTCTACACAAAAAGACACACAATTCAGTGAGGTGGGCCGCGCGGCGTAGCTCGACGTAGTAGACACTACCTGACTGAATTGTGTACTTTTTTGAGTAGTAGATAAGGTCTATTGCTATCTTGTAAACTGCACGCCGCGCCGCGTCGCGTCGCGGTGTGAACTGACCCTTAGGTAAATTTTGTTGTTGTGGTTGTGACACTCGTTAACTATGCCGGTAACGTCAACAAAAGAGATAAGTATGCAGGATCGTCGGATATAGTTGAAGTGTAGTAAAAAATCGATGGATGTTTTGAAATTTGAAATTTAATTTGATAAATGAGCTGTTTATTTTCTATTAATTAAATTAAATTTTATTCGTGAACATCTATCGGTTTCTTACTAAACTTCTACTATATCCGACGATCCTGCATACTTATCTCTTTTGTTGACTGTACATACCGGTTCTGCGTGTGATGATGCGGCCGTCTGCAAAACTAACCTTATCGGAATTAACATCCCAAACAAGGCCTAACTAATTTAAATTCAACAAACCTTTAAAAAAATACAAAGAAGCGACATTCAAAAACTAGTTTCTTATAAAAACCTTGTATGTTATCGTTGCATCGATAAAAAGTATAAAAGCAGCATTCCTCATCAAATATCCCATAGTGACACAGGAAGCAGACAACATGAGATACTTGACTATAGTGTTAGTTTGTGTTGTAGTGTTCGATCTAACGCATTCTTATTCTTACTATGTGGTTTACCCCGGCGGTGACAAAGTAACGGTAGACAATGTGCAGGTGACGGAACTGGAGGAAAATGGTGAAGGATTTCAACTTCCAGAGGGTACTGTTTTGAATCCTGGAAAATCACTTAAATATGGAAAAGTACAAGTGTTGGTAGAACAGGTAGAAGGGATAGAATTCGACGAGGCAGAGTTTATACGATATGGAGACCCGACACCTACACTATCAAATTCAGACTTTACGGGGAATCATTGTCCGAATAGTGCTAGAGGTATCAATGGAAACTGTCAAGAAGAACATTAAATCAATGTACATATAAAAAACTTGTTTTTTTTTCTACACCGGGTTTTTTAGTTATTGATTGGCTAAACCATTGTTTCCATTAATGTAGTAAGTTTAAAACAGTCTTCAGCGTCACGTCACGATCAAACGTAGGTACAGGTTTTTATTCCAGGTAGACTGGAGCCCGGTGAACTTATGTTTAATTGAGGAAACTTTTCTTTTCATTCAGGCCAAAAAAAATTTTTTTATTGTAGTCGTAATCTTTGAAATCGTAGACAATGCAAACCGTTTTAATAATTATACGTGACATCATTCGAAATAGACCCGCTTCTTCCTCTACCCGTTACTTTTATGACTTCTGTGCTACCCGCTATTGACGTAAGACTACAAACGACACGACCAAGGAATCTCCGTGTACAGGTCGAGCATAGGTACAGAACGTAGAAGTTACAGATAAGTATACCAGTAACAATGGGCATGAAATTTTAGTTGACTGGGAATTATGTTCCAAGTCGTAGAAGAAGAATGGTTTACTCTTGTAAAGAACTTAGGTTAGATATAACTCATCGGTATGCCCCTGGTTTTTGAAAGTCAATCTCATGAGGTACTCACAATAAAGCTGTGTTTATTTTCCTGTATTTATTTTCGAGATATTAGCCTTAAAGTTAAGTTTAGACAACTGGTTTTTCCTGGCGGCACATTTGCTGAACCACTATTATTCTTGGATTTACCCCCTAGTATTTAACTTTATTTTTATTTTGTGTCCTATGTGTATGTCGCTTCTTTGTATTTTTTAATAGGTTTGTTGAATTTAAATTAGTTATGTCTTGTTTGGGATGTTAATTCCGGTAAGGTTAGTTTTGCAGACGGCCGCATCATCACACGCAGAACCGGTATGTACAGTCAACAAAAGAGATAAGTATGCAGGATCGTCGGATATAGTTGAATTTTAGTCAGAAACCGATGGATGTTCACGACTAAAATTAAATTTAAGTAATAGAAAACAAACAGCTCATTTATCAAACTAAATTTCAGTCGACAACATCCATCGATTTTAATTTTTACTACACTTCAACTATATCCGACGATCCTGCATACTTATCTCTTTTGTTGACGGTACCAGCATAGTTAACGAGTGTCACAACCACAACAACAAAATTAACCTAAGCAGTGTAAGTTTTTCTAACAGCTATGATCTTCTGACTGTCTAGTTGGCCTTGCGCAGTTTCTTAGTTAATAATGCAGTTAAGTATTTCAAGTCGACTGTTTCTGGTGTAACATTTACATACGGCTACACATCAAGCTATATGATGAAAATCCAGTGCGCGATAGAATCCTGCCGCGATATTTTTACGTCCGAGCGAACGTGGACTTGTAATGATTGATTACGACTTCTTTAAGTGAACACCACAACCACGAGGTACGGAAGTGTCTGTCAGTGGTGCAGTGAAAGAGATATTATGCATAATTTATTATAATCACATTATTATTCATACCCATCGGTTCAGCTGCTGTAATGAGATTTTAATTCCACTGGAAAACGGAAGACCGTGATTATTGATTACTGAGGATAAGTATTTATGTGTGTTATAAGTACACATGCGATGTATTTAATTATTTTCGCTTGGATGGTCTTTAGATACATCGTTGCAGCTCAAACTTGAAATGGTATAGTGGTAATTTAAGTGGCTGTTGATCGTAACTTGGAACTTACAATCAACAACCACATAACAACGAAAAAATTAATAATAATTTCGTTTCATAGATTTGTATCTCGGATGCGGGCTTCAAGACATACCCACGGGATGATTTCCTCGAATTAAAAATTTGTATGAAATCACAAAACAGATCCTTTTAAAAAATATACACACATCGCATGCATGTAAGATATTACATTAAAAAAACACAGTCATGTTTTACTTCTCCACCTTAATATAAAGACAATAAGGAAATCATACTCGTAGTAATAATAAGCAACGGGTTCAGATCGGAAAAATCAAATCCAGTTAAGTAAATAATCATTTAATAAGTACCAAAATCAGCAAATCTAAAACTGCAATCGATCAAACAAAATCAAGTAATAAGCAATTAGCACAAATTAATACTAATTAGGTACCGAACAGCATAAATAAGTGCAAGTTTCCGAGCGAGGCATTTATTAATTCGCGCCCGCGGCCGCGATGATCCTCAAATTCGCGTTTAATCTCCTTTTGGCTCATTTTGTGGTATCCCAAGTGATCTACGATGCTTATTTCGGTAAACCGATAAAGGATGACCGGGGAAAGCAGTTGGAAAGCTTGAATTTGACCGGGTAAGTATCCTATTAAAGGTGATAAATACTATTTTTGTCATATTACCCGAAAATTGTGTTCCTGTGAACCCCACCAACTACATATATTATATATCTTTACCTTTTTTTTTTCTCTCTTTACAATGGTTCACATAGTTATAAACATAGAGAAAAGAATCATAGTTTTTTTACAACTATGCACAAAATAATTATGATCCTTTGTGAGAGACTGGCGTCGATACTAGGATAGCCTGTGTGACGGATCACCAGGTATCTCACCCCGAATTATACGAGTATTAGGTCCTTACCTATGAAATGCCGTTTTATATATATTTTTTTTTAAATTGAAGGTTATAAATTTATTATTCGGAGTATGGGCCATCAGTGAATATGTGCTTTTGCCATTTTAGTGGAAGTTCGTGGATGGCTCTGTTATAAAAATACTGGGATGGGAATCAATTTAGCAACTGTGTAAAACGAAACGCCTATAAGATAGGTATTACAATAGAAATTAAATAAGCAAATTACCCTATACTCACTGTACGTAATTATTATAAAACCATAACATGACAATTTATTATTATACATCAACATGTAAACTCGTAGGTACACATACACGATTAAAAACATAAACTAGTCTTTCATTACATATACTATATACTATACTACATATACTATATTACATATACCTATACTGTGATAATAAAGTAATCCAGTAGACACTACACAACAATTTAATAAGTTTAAAATTTCAAAATCTTTCTTTCTGTCGGTTTTAAAAGCAAGTCAATTAAGATGTGGGTACTTACCACCTTTATAATATACGCGCCGCACTACGTAGGCATTTTGTTGAAACTCAGATGGGTCTTCTCGACTCTCGTCACTAACGGGATGCAGCAGAATACCAGCGTCAGATATTGTACCTGGCATATGCTGAGCTGGACTCCCATTTGGTGCAACCATGAGACACACACCGCCCAGTTGTGATCGACCGTTATAGATGTATAATAACGCTAGTGTTTACATTCTCTTTGGATGTAGGTATATATGAGGTGTCTATGGGTCAATTTATCTTTTTAATCTTTGTTTTCTTGATTTTTTTTTCACCTTTTTTGATGACTTTTTAATACCTGTATTGTAATAAAAATGGAAATTTGTTGGAGCAAGGTCTGGTGAGTATGGTGGGTGACGGAGAGTTTCCAGTCGTTACTCCAATAGTTTTGAGACGGTCCGTCGTGCGGTACTTCGACCTTCGATTTTATTGTTATTGTTCAGAGAGTTCATACGGTATCCACTTTTCGAGCTTTTTTATCTTCCCAATTTGAAGTAAATGAATAAATATGGATTTATCACTTACGTTGAAGGCTGCTGCAAGGTCCAATATGTGGTTTGAGATGAATCTGCTTCCACTATGGCATTCAATTTATCGTTATCGACTTTCTTCTCGGAAGCGGAACGGAAGCGATCAAATACAAAAACGAACCGTGTGTTCACATGCTGTACCATGTCCATACACGTCGTTAATATTGCTTGCTGTCCGTGCTGCGTTGGTGCCACGACGGAACTCATATTCGAAATAACGCGCGTTTTCGATTTTTCCATGGTCACAGAAACAGCGATATTTTAAAAAGACGGTGGTAAAACAAATGAACAACTGATTTTGAAAAACGAAATGTCACGCTATATTATAAAATTAATTTGAATTTGGAATATTAAATATTATATGTAAAGAAAGTTAGAATATTCTTTGTTCGCCGCTGAATGGCATTGGCGATGTTTCGCTGTCCACCTAATTGTTGCTATTAGGAAGATGTCAGATGACCTCTTCTATTGTCTGTTCATCTGCCTTTGTTTGTCTATCCTTAGGAAGACGCTGTTGAGTATGAGCTGGTACCATGTCAATCTCTTCCTTGTGAGCTTGCGTTAATACTCTGCTTACTTGAGGCACCCGGAGGCAGCGTGTTTTTATTTTAAAGGATACCCATGTACCGAATATTATTGCACAGGTTATTATGAAACCGTACAGGACGCAATGTTGTTGCTCGGCGTCCGCTGATTTAACCATTTGGATGTCTTGTTGTTCTTTAACAAGTTTAATTTTTAACGGACATCCAAAAAGGAGGAGATTATACGTTCGACTGTATAATGTATGTTTTTTTTATGTACCTAAGTACATGTGTGATATTTGATGGATCAAAAATTTATCGATCTTCACAATAGCCAGTATCAAAAACCTAATATTATGTTTGTACAGCTCACGCACGCGCGCACGTATGTGGTAACACTGTGACCTTGAGCTGGCCCAGCGTAGTACGGAATTTCAAAAGAATTGAGGCTAGCTTATACTGGTTCTGTTACTACGTGCGGCTTACTGTACCTTCAAGAACTAATTACAAAAAGTGACTGTTTTGTTTCCAAAAATTGGCACATATGTAGTCAACTGACTAACTAGTCAGTCTTCCACTTTCCAAGGTTTGGTTACATACTCGTATTTATTAAAATCTGTTCAGTTTTATGAGTCAAGCAAATGACCTGTCTTAGATGGGCCTTAAAAAAGATCAACATTGCTATGACGTCACAATGTCAGTAACCCACGTATTATGGTATCCACCAGACAATGCACGGTGATGGTGGAGCCGTGCAAGAAGCACGAGGGTCGGCGCATCGACGGCACGTGCGTCAACCCGAAGTACCCCTCCCGCGGCGGCTCACCCACTCCTTTGCTAAGAATGAGACCCGCTAAGTTTGGACTCGGTAAGCTAAGACTGTCAGAATCGCAGTACTTAAAAATGTTATTTGTAAAACAAATGGTAAGAACAGCTGATGGTATAAATAAATATGTAAAGAGAAATAAAATGTAGTATGTACCTTAAATAATAACCAAAAATAGTAAATAGTAACAGAATAAAATTTCCGTGAAAAACTGTTTATTTTATAAGAACTAAAATTTTGGACCTAGGTAACGAATATTTTTTTCTACAGATTCTTTATCAAAAAATTAAGTAACTAAACTTCATGTAAAATAGATCTGTAGAATTAACGGCAATGAGAATTATGTTCCTAATAATCTACTTAATAAAAATCTTAAATTCACTGACAAATATGATATGCATAAAATGTAGCATGAATGTTTGCACAATACCTAGTTGTCACGAAGGTCACCTTCGTGACAACTAGGTATTGTGCAAACTTTCAAGAGTACTTACTTTAAGTAAGTTTGAAAGTTCTTCACTTTCGCCGATATTAACTCCCCCATCAGGCATACGACGACTTGTTGCCGATAATTTGCGACAAGCAAACAGTTTCAACTTCCACTGTACATTTCAGGCAACAACTTGCGCCCAGCCATGAACGGCTCCGAGTTACCATCAGCACGGCTGCTGCGCACCAAGATCCTGAGTGATGGCTACCCAGAAGACCACCAGTTTAACACCCTGGCAACACACTTCTTTGTCTTCTCCACAGTCGATGTAGCTGACTTAACTGTTTTACGTAAGTTTGCAAACATTCATCAGCATCAAAGGACAACTTTAAATCGAAAAAATACAACTATCCTAAAGCAGTTTTTATACATATTCAAATTAAATTAGCTAGCGCAACTCCGCAGACGTAATGTGTATCGAAATTTAAACACAATAAAATTAAAATTAAAAAGATTTAATGTTTTTTTTTTTGTGTCAGCGACCGATGATTCTTGTTACTGCAAGAATGAGTTGTTTTATCGTGTTTAGATATTGGTACAAATCACGTCTGTGAAGTTTAAACTGATTTCTTAAACTGATACTTCAAGTGACTACACTGACTGCGATCGATGACCGCAAAAATTTGACCGCATTTATTTCTGTTGTATCATGTTTAGATATCGTTACCCATCACGTCTGCGGGTTTCGCTAGGTAATTTAATTAAACCCTGTATGTAGGTACATAAAGATATGAATAAAGTCTTAAAACTAAGTAAAATTATGACAAGTACATTCAATTTTAAAATCGTTCGATTTACGTTACGTTTCGCGTTTGTGCTGGGCCCATAGGTCTCCACACAATAGCTTCAACTGTTTGATAGCATTTGCTTGTCTTGTTTAGTTCGCTACGCGATCGCCAGCGACTGCTGTCTCGGCAACACGCCGAACCGCGTCAATCCTCTTTGCATCCCCATTCCCGTGCCACAGGATGATCCCTATCTTCGGCGAACTGGCATCAGGTGCATGAACCTCACCAGGTTCTCGACTTACCAGGAGATGGGGTGCATACCTAACACGCTGCCAGCTGAAAGAGTAAGGCCTATGATACTTTTTACTATCTTGTATAAAGCAAACAATTTATCGAAGTCAGAATGTAATTCACCTTTACAATACAACCACTTTATCTTACATTTAGGTACTGTAAGCATAACTTGGTATCCATTGAACATAATCTAGCAGTCAGTTTTACATGAGTTACATTTACAGCCTTATATCTACCTAACTAGCTTCTGCCCGCGACTTCGTTCGCGTGAATTTTCACCCTCCCCCCATTCACCCTCTTTGGGGCGGAATTTCGAAAACCCCTTTTTTAGTGGATACCTACTCTTCACAAAGAACACACCCTCCAAATTTCATGTCTCTGGAACCTATACGGGCTATATCAGTTAGTCAGGACTTTGAATCCATACTACATATCCATACTAATATTATAAATTCGAAAGTAACTCTGTCTGTCTGTGTGTATGTTACCTTATCACGCCTAAACCACTTTACGGATTTCGATAAAATTTGGTAGAGAGATGGATTGCATCCCGGGGAAGACATAGGATAGTTTTTATCGACATACCCCGCCGGCGAAGCTGCGACGGAAGCTAGTTTGATACATAAAGATGACAGTTTTCTGTAAGTGGCAGCACTGAGACGTCAGGTCCTGGAAATTGTCAAAAGTGTCAAATCAACAATTTTTTTTTTCGTGACCATGTCGTGACTGTATGACGAAATGAAAGCCCTCTTGTCAATGTGGCGCCAACTGGTGGCGTGTTTTAAACAAAAATTTAAACAAATATTGGAATATAGGTACACTCGTCAATTATATACATATTTCTTTCACAGTACAACCTACCAACTCCGCTACAAGATCTGTCAATAGTGTACGGCTACTCCGACATCCGGGAGAGACAGATCAGGACGTACCAAGGAGGTCTGCTGAAGTCTGATAACAAAGATGGCGTCGAGCGTCCCCCGGGCACCTCACCGATTTGCATCAACAACAGGAGGCCCATTGAGAACGCCTGCTATGAGTTCGGTGTGTAAGAATAGAGAAAAAAAAAATGATTTCTACCTTATTTTTTTCTTAAAAAATTTGCTGTTTAATACAACATTGCAATACCTACGCAGTCAAAATGTATGGAACAGCAATTATATTTTTATAACCGACGAAAAAATTAACCGAGGGGGTCCAGAATCATATTCTACTGAATCCATGATAATAGGTTGTGCGTCCCTGCACACTGTATAATGTGTGTGAAAATTAAAATTAAATATTAAAATTGCCTCTGCTTAGAATCCTACGGCAGGACCGACCATACGCCTCTAACTTATGTCGGACAAATTCTGATACCATTGCATTTTCACAACTGCTCTTGGTCTTACTGATCTTTCTTCTCATCCAGGTGACTTCTATGATGGGAACGTACTGGCAGGCATCTACCTAACCGCGATGTTTTTCTACCGGGAGCACAACCGGCTGGCTCGCAAGTTGTCTGAGCTCAACCCCTGCTGGGACGATCAGAAACTGTTCGAGACTGCTCGCCAGATCAATATAGCGCAGTGGCAGTACATGCTGTATTATGAACTAATGGCAGAGATCTTAGGTAAGGGCTACCAAATATATAGTCAATAGTTGTAGCTATGCTTGTTTTGTTGGTAAGAGTTGTCGTGTATCATAAACAGCTAGACTGTTATACCCAATAGCTATAATGGTGTAAATAATACTAAATGTTTAATTTCTGTAATCCAGGTCCAATGAATGCCCTGGAGACAGGTGTGATATACGACACCAATGGCTACGTCAACGACTTCGACGAGCGGTACAAGCCGGGAGTCTACCACGAGTACTTGGTGGGAACGCGATGGTTCCACACATTCCAAGATGGAAGAACCGAGTAAGCCACATTGTATGGGACAACATTTATCATCTCTTGGTTAGCAAAGAGGGTAAATGGCCCACTACTAAGGCCGATGGTATCCGTTGTAAAAGTTGAAAAATCCCATTAATTTGTTGTTTAACCGGTTGAATGTCGTAATTACAGACACAATTAAAAAGACATTGTGTCTCGTGTAGAATCTACGTTCCGGCCATACGAAGCGTTAGACGGCCACAACGATTGTTACTTCTTGGTGGTAGAAATTTTGTTTATTACGGTATTATAAAATTATCACAAGAAGTCCACTACTTTATATTTCTAAATAATGCTTCTATAAAAATAAAAAAAATAAATTATGATCGAGATTTTCATCGTCAAGATCGAAATGTGCATACACACGAGCGACACGAGTCGACGACAGATGCAACTGCAACCGTCAACGCGTCGGTGGCTGCCGCCGACGCGTGCCTCTGTCGTCGACGCGAGTCGCTCGTGTATATGCACACGAAGATGTTTGCACATGTAATATCGACATCACCAACAAAGCCATTCCTGGTATGAACCTGTTGCACGTCTTCAAATGCATGTTCTTCCAGCCTCTACAGCGGAAAGGGTAAATACCTTGGAACTCGCACCACTGTGGACGATGAGTTCAGGAGCGGTATCCTCGAGGTGAACAACACTGAGGCTGACCTCACGCAAGGAGCCTTCAGGCAAAGAGCCGCTAAGTTTGATTACACTATTGAACCTGATGTGAGTAAACATTATCATTTCGAGCTTCATTCAAACAAATCAAACCATTTAATTATTTGCAAACATGGATACTTATCTATGATTGGTAGGTGTAGAAGTTGTTTATAATAAAGCCCCTCATGCCCTACCGCCAAATCTCCATAAAAAAAAAAAATTACAAAATAATTTAAAAAAACCATATAGGATATTATAATACTAGCATATACGAATGAATAACAAATCATTTACAATAAAAATGGCGTATTCATACAAAAATTTAATAAAAGGTCTGTACAGTAACTAATAAGTATGACCCAACCAACAAAATTTAAATAACTGTCGTGGCAGCGACACGAAAAAGAATAAGGGGATGATAACACCATGTTTTATAATACAGATAGCGGAACGTACCCTAGGCGAGCTACAATCAGCCTCAGATCTCAGTGCTATCGACATCATGAGAGGACGTGACCAGGGGCTGCCACCATACAACGAGTACAGGAAGATTTGCGGCATGCCTATGGCTCACCAGTTTAAGGACTTCGAGGACGCCATATACCATGATGTAAGATGATTGATGAGGATGATTCTTGTTTTTTTTTGCCATTATGATTGTGTAAGACATTTTCTTCTTTTTGATATTTTACCTTTTTATACCTTTTGTTTATGCTTTTTCTACCTTATGGTGTTTTCCTTTTGAGTGACATTTATTATATTTTGTTTTTACTTCCGAACCAGCGCATTTATTTAGTAGGTAATAATGATGTTTATGGCACTGTTGCTACCGTCACCCACATTAACTCTTTCCCATTGTCAAATTCATCGTCAGCCGTTATAATCTTTTCACCATTGTGTGAGCTAATATGCATGTGTAGCTTGTACGAGGCACAGAAAAAAGAGATCAGTCATAAAATAGCTACTCGATTAATCAGGTAATCTCTCTCGAGTGACTCTAAAAATAATCACCGAATACAATGAAAAGTTTTCTTGTACTCCAGAAAGTGGAACAACTCCGTCGCATATACGACGACGAGGTTGATGACATGGAGCTGATGGTAGCCATCTATAGCGAGAAACTGCTGCACGGCGCCTGGGTGGGACCGACGCTGTTCTGCATCATGGTGGAGAACCTGATCAACTGGAGGAGGTCTGACCGGTTTTTCTTTGAGAATGGATATTCGCATACTGCATTGACTCTGCGTAAGTATTCAGCGAAATACATTCAATCAAATCAAATCAAATCAAAAGTCATTTATTTAAACTAGGCTGAGAATCAGCACTTTTCGAACGTCAAAATTACATAACACAGTCCCCCAAAACGCCCGCCCTTCACCACTTCCTAGTGCTTTCGCTGGGGAGAAGAAGTGGCGCAACAAACTCCCCAGCATTGAAAACATTCATCAATATTTTGGATTGTCTGCAGAGCTCGGCATCTACCTATTATTCGGCTTAGTTATACACGAATAAATTGTCAAACAAAGTCAAAGTCAAATCATTTCAATTGAACACATTAAGTACACTTTTGAATGTAAATATTTTTAAGAAAATTTAATTGATTCTAGTTGCCCCTTTCAAACGGTAGTTTCATATGGTGAATCGGCAAGAAACTCCATAAAATGATACACCATAATAACTTATCCATAAATACGCTACTCCTACAGCTCAATTGAACGAAGTAAGGAGTACCAGTGTGGCTCGACTGCTGTGTGACAACGGAGATGGAGTTGAAGAAATACAACCTAAGGCTCTGCTTAATATCGGCAAGAAGTAAGTGGCAATAGTTTTCTAAGACAGCTTTTTTTTCATCAATTCCTAGTTTCATTCTTGTTCCGATATCTATCTTAAAAAAAAAATTACATTATTTTGGTCCTTAGCAGCTACAAAGTAACAAAAACTTTATGTGAGAAAGTTTCTGAAAAAAACTTTATATTTTCAATTACTTTCTGCTATCAATAGAAACTTTAAATAGGCTTCCGTATTCTCAGCAAAGGTATCGACTTATAATGCACAAGAGCCAATTAAGCAAAATAGCTCGCTGGTCTCGGAGCCGTGACCCAGAAACCTGTATCAAATGTAGTAATGGACGTTTTTTATTCTAGAAACAAAATAATACCTTGCAAGCAGATACCAGGTATAGATGTTAAGAAATGGTTGGATCCTAAATGTTATCCGGCCAAAAAGGACTACGGAACGGAATTCGACTATCCAGGTCAAAAGAATCAGTACGACTATTCGGTCAAGAAGGGTCGATACGACCATCTAGCTGAAAAGGACGAGTTCGATTATTCAGTAAAAAAAGACCAAGAAGACTATCCGGCCCGAAACGACCAATATGACTACCCCCTAAGGGAGGATCAATATAATGTTAACTTGAGGACCAATAATTACAACCCGCTGTGGGGTGACAGCGGGTATGGTTATAAAAAGAAATAGAATTATTATAACAGTATAATATGATCTCTAATTATGTATGGAATATAATGCGTACGTACACGTATACGGCATGCCCGGGGATATAACAGATTGTAATTAAATTCGCTTTATATCTTTAATAATACTTATCATTTAAAATTATCTAAGACGCCTCTGTGAGTTGGCTTCGGGCCCTGGGACACCACCTCCCAAAGGTCCGGGTCCCCAGGGTCTCGAGATATGTAAAGGACATAAAAAATAATAATAATCTTTATTTTTATTTAATCTACAACTATAGTATTGTTACTGTTGTTATCGTTAAACAGACTCTTATCATCGATGATAAGAGTCTGTTTCACAGCATCCGCATGGGCACCACTTAACTACCACATAACTAGAAATTTTTAGGAGGTGGTGAAACATTTTGTTCCTGTTAGTAGCCCTATATGTATTTACTAAACCAATTAAACCAGAAAATTACTTTTGCATGTTATACACTCGCGATAATTTGTGGAAATATTATCTAAGGCTCCTTCCCAGAAAGCAACCTTGAACCTTTTTATTTCGCCTTACTCTGAATAGAAATTCTTCTGGCACTTTCGATACTTTGAAACTTTGTCCTTGAAGTCTTTATTGTTGTATATTCATTATATCTATCTGTAAAGATCTTTTGCTTAAAGCTATGTTAAACCTACTTGCTCCCAATAAGGGAGGATTATACATTTTAAGATACATTGAAATGGCCCACGCACATATATTTAAACGCAGTTTTCTGTTATCAGCAAACTGTAGACGTTGCTACCCGTTCCTAAGTGGCCGTATACACCGACGGGTGGAGAAAAATCTCCTTTTTAACAAAATGACGGAACTAACTGGAGAAATTTTAAGCGCTTAAAGCGTAGACAGGATTAAACATAGTCTTAAATAATGCTGACAAACAATAACACCTTTTGCTAAAATTCTTGCTGAAATCACGTCTCTAGGAATGCAAATGAGAAAGAATAAGTTAAGGATTATGGACTTCGACCACTACCAACGTGGTGAGCTTCAGACGAGCTGCCTTCTGACTTGTGTGCAATGGAAACACCGTCAACGTGTGTCGACGACAACCGTCAACACGTGTCGCTCGTGTATTTGAGTACGGTGCTCAAATGCACGAGCGGCATGTTGTCGGCAGTAAGCACACTTACTAACGTTTTCTTAGTTAGTTTGTGATTGGTTATGTCATGTCGTGTCGTGTAACTCATTCTAAGTTGATTAATTACTTCCCCCTAAAACTCCTGCAAGTAAGTTCAGCTGTATGTAAATATTTCGCTATCATCGATTTCGTCCTTCCAGAACATCTAAGATCTGCCCATGAAATGATTCAAGAACAGATCGTAGATGATGTCAGTTCAGTCATATTTTTCTCATCTTATACTCGCCTTAAACCATATCTAGAAACGTCTAGTACTTGCCCCACAAAAACCAAGATCCCCTCCAGCCAAAGACAAATAACGGACATTTTTATTTTCTTATGGAAATTAAACTGGAGCCCCGGTTAATATTGTTTCTGCTTACGAAATTCGCTGCAAAGATACAGCGGCTTACTTGACAGGCGTTTGAGAGCGTTTTTATGGGCTTATGGGCGTGCCGCGCCGCACTGACCTTTCAGAGAGACGCGCTTTTTGTGGGCTGGAATGTGGGGGAATAAATTTACGAGGTTATTGAATTGATCTTGTATATTTAGATTCATGGGGAAATGCTTATTAAGGCCCAATTGCACCACAAGTCACTAAACACGTTTAGCGCTAAACGAATTTAAAACTTCGTTATATCTGTCAATCGTTTGAAGAGGTCAGCTTTTATTTTAGTTAGGCTGCACAAAAGTCACTAGTTACCTATTAAATACATTAATTCCTCATTAAACTTAAGCCATCCACCATAACATTAATATTCAGTGAAGAATATTATGTTCGCGTCCTTTTGTCCCAAGTATCTAACATGCACGGCAATATGAAGACAAAGCTTACGAAATCCGAAGCCATTGAAGCCTTCTAGTTGCTTCTTCTAACAGAATATGCTCGGAATTACTCCGTTCACTGCGCAGTACAGTGCCTAGTAATTCTTTACATTACACTTTAAGCTTTAGCATTATTAGTGTAAGAAACTAGCTTTTGCTCACGGATATGCCCGCGTGGATGTCGGAAAATATTCCATGGGAACTTACTATCGGGATAACGATAAAAACTATCTGTGCGCCAAATCTCATCCAAATCCATGTAGCCGTTTTTGCGCCAAACCGCAACCTACATCCAGGCAAATGGGCAAAAAATCTAAAAACTATTCTTTCGGATCACCCACACCTCGTAGCAATTACCTTTTTCCAAAAATATTCAATGTACAGTTTTGACTTTGTTACTATTTTATTATATGTGTCGGAGCATGAGGCGGTTGGCGCTGTTTGTTTTAAAGAACACGATGACAGATGTCACTCGGTTTTGACTTTAAAGTCTGTTTAACACTTTCGACTCCGCCCACTTTTCATAGAGCTCATACGCCATTCCGCCATACATATTGCAAATGGACCCTCCAGGAGGGTCACCGGCATTACGTTTGCGCTAAAGTGAACCCTCGAGGAGGGTCGTCGGCATTAGGTTTGAAACCGTATTATAAAACACTGTAAAAAGAAGTAAATTAGTGTTTTCGGAACGTCTTGTTGCTATATTTAGTATCTCTGGGGGTATTTACATGTGCTAGTGGGGTGGAGACGAGAAATATAAAAAATAAAAATATGAAGAAAAAGTATAATCGCTCGCTTTGATCCCGTGACAGGGGTGTCCAACCTCTTCTGAAATTTTCATGCAATGTATTTTTTTTTTCAACAATTACAATATGCAATAAGTATTAGTAGTTTTTTATGTAATAAAAACGTTATTATTTTGTAACAGTTTATTAACGTTTAGTGTTCTATTATTTACTTGACGTTCATGATTCACTCTGGAATTATCTACTTTCAATCGTTATTCATATATAATCAATATTTAAGAAAGTACGTATAAATTAATGACGAAAAAACTCCGATTGAGACAAGAAAAATTTATGTCTTAACTACTTTTACCTGTAGCTTCGCTCCCGTGCTTCTATTGCCTCTAATTAGCATAAGTTCTTTCAGCTATACCTATACTATGACTACAAACAGCACGTCACCGCGTCATTCCGTAGGTAGCTTCATTACGTGAAAGAAGACAAACGGAAATCACACACTACCTATTGGTGTGATACACATACAAGGCGTAACAGAATAAACGCAAGTCCTGAAAGTAGTTTGTTCATAATTAACTACTGACTCGATATCAGTAACTTTTAAGGCGAAAGCGCCAGGGTAGCTCGCGAAATTCTTTTTTTTTTACGGCCGCGAATCAATTTTGATCAACATACAACTTAATATTGACCAGCAAATTTCGCGGGCTACCTTAACGCTTCCCCCTTAATATTAGTACATTACTGCAGCGGCCAGCAAAAGAGGCATCGAAGGACGAACGTGTAAATGTGGGCCGAGGCGAAGCCGAGGCACACATACGTAAGTCCATCAAAGCCTAGTTGTGGCCAAGGCTTGTATAGTACTTTTCTCAAATAATGCGCGGAAATTAAAATACAATTACTTTTCAAAATCAATGAAGAATAACGCACAACAATATTTTTTCCCGCGTTAAAGTGTTCATTTGTTTTTTTTTTTACTTCCTTGCTTGCCATTTTTCGAAGTAAAAGATCAACACGACTTAAATGAGTTTACTATGTAATTTGTTTGGCCGCTAAACCAGGACAGATATGGATTTTCATACAACTTTTGCCAGCCGCTGCTCGCATGTATGTGGCCAGTACAGCAACTTCGATTTATCTCAAAGAAGGTTGTCAAAATAATGCTCAAATTTCCAAGCATGTTTGAGAACGAAATTTTTTTTTTTATTATTCGTTTGCCATACTGACCGGTGATTGAGCCAAAGAAAAATAAAACTTATTTCAAAGCAATAAGTCCATATTTTAAATGCATAAGTTAGTGTTACGGTCAACACGATTTTCTTAATAATAATAGAAGTTAGCTTTAAAAAAAAAAGTTTTGGTTCTTGCATGCTTTTAACTCAATACTCTAATTGGGGTGTATGAGGTCTTGCGTTAATTATGTTACACATTGTATACATGACCACAGATAATATAAAAAATGACAAAACCAAACAACTTGTATGTAGCGAAGTATGTGCCTGAAATGAGCAGCTGTACAAACGAACGGACAGACAGACAAACGAAGTTGCACCATGGGTGTTCGTTTTTACCATTTTGATACGGAACCCTGTAAAGCTTCTATTTTTAAACTCATCCTCTTAATTTATAATCTCAAAATAAATATTTTTATTTTTAGTGAATATTTGTACCTACCTAAACGAAAAACAGTTTACCATCCCTGAAATACGGGCATCCTAGCTGTTGCAGCAGCGGTGAGGTTTGTGAAAACTCAGGTTTACTATTTTATTGTGTTGAGGATTATTTTAATAAAAAAGCATGCGTTAGGTTTAACGAGCAAATTCTATGTATTCGCCATCTTATTTTTACAATATTCGAGGAGAGGGGTGAGGGAACAATATTTTAAACGGAAACCAATCACGATCGAGAGATTATTATGACGTAGCGTATGGTGTCGTTTTTGTGCCTCGAGTTGTCGCTATCAATCGCTGTGTATTTACGGAGTACGAGTTCATAACATGCCCCCGGCCTTGGAAGCAGTGGCTTTCAATGGTCTTCAGTCACTGCATCAGTGTCGATCACGTCCTGTATTAGAGGACAAATCTTGGTGTATGCGCGTCTCACCACGCCCGATGACGTCTGTATATCAGCCACCCGGGATATGCCATCCTTTCCTGGGATGGTGCAGAGGACACGTCCCAAATGCCACTTCAAAGGTGGGAGGTTATTGTCCTTGATTACCACTAAGGAGTTTGGTTTGAGCTCGTCCTTATTCGCCGTCCATTTTGCCCGCACCTGCAGCTCGGAGATGTATTCCTTCGCCCACCGGCTCCAGAAGTGTTGGCGAAGTTGTTCTACCCTCTGGTATCGCTGAAGACGACTAGCTGGAACATCAAAAAACATTTAAAATTAAATATCCACTTCCTAAGTGGAAAGCAGCCCGACTGCAGCGTCTTCTGAGTTTTATCGCATAGATCTAATAATTTAATTTTATCATCTAAGCCCGTAATGTAGTCATCGACATAAAAATCCTCTTTTATAGCTCGCGCGACATCAGGATCAGGAGATTCAGATGCCAATTGTTTCAGGCACCTAACACTTAGAAAAGGCGCGGAGGCGGTTCCATACGTCACGGTGTTTAATTTAAATATACCTAACGGCTTCGAGGGATGGTCACGCCACAGAATCATTTGCAAGCTGCGCTGACCCTCATCTACTAGACATTGCCGGTACATCTTCTCCACGTCGGCGCATGCGACGTACTTATGCTGCCGAAAGCGGAGAAGAATTGCAATGAGATCACCCTGTATAGGAGGGCCAACTAGTTGCAAATCATTCAGTGACTTACCCGAGCTCGATGGTGCGCTTGCGTCAAACACCACGCGCAACTTGGTGGTGGTGCTGAGCTCACGGAACACTCCATGATGCGGCATGAAATAACACGGGGATTCATAGGAATCTACCTGTGTCATATGGCCTAAACTAAGATACTCCTTTAAAAAGTTGGAATAAAGAATTTTATATTCAGGCGAACGCTGCAGACGTTTTTCTAGCGCAAAAAATCGACGTTCTGCTTGTGTATAAGAATCCCCCAAGGTATCAGGTGACTGATGGAGAGGAATGTGCACGCAGAATCTCCCCTCGCTATTGCGAGTAGTAGTGCGAACAAAGTGATCTTCGCATGCACGTTCTTCCTCAGTCTGTGCGTCTCTGACCTTAGACAGTTCCTCAATCTCCCAGAACAATCGAAGTTGCGTATCTAAAGAATTAATAATATTGCATTGAATTGGCGCATTTTTGCGCGTATAATTAACTATAGGTCCGGAAATAATCCAGCCTAGTTTGGTATTCTGTAGAAACGGACCGCTAGACAAACGAATCTTACCGTCTTCTAACAGATCCCAAAACCTATCTGCGCCAATTAAAATGTCAATATTTTTATAGTCTAGAAACTCCGGATCGGCTAACCGTATGTTGTCTGGAATACAGACTTGCGCGCTTAATTTACACACGGCAGGCATCGAAGCCGTAATCCTAGACAGCACATAACAATTAATGCGCGTAGTAAATGAATTATCGACGCAGGATTTGATAACGATATTACAAGCTTGCGAACAATGTACTATCGAATCACCTACGCCTCGAACTTCGTTTGTGGACTGTATTAATGATACGTTTAAGAGTTGACATAATGATTTAGAAATGAAACAGCGTTGGCTTCCATTATCAAGGAGTGCACGCGCTTTATGGTATCTACCGTGTACATCTGCTACTTCAACTATAGCTGTTGACAATAACACGGACTGCACACCTATAGATTTAATCGATTGAGTTTGCATGTGTGCCTTGTTTACTTGAATAGGGACTGCGGAGTCCGAGGCGGCTGGTGCGGCCGCGGGGAGGTGCGCAGGCGCTTCCCTCACATTAGCACGCGACGCCTCAGTGTTCGTTGTAGTATGCAAAGTGACCGAACTATTATCGTTGTGCAATAATGAGTTATGTTTTTGATTGCAGTGTCGACAAGGCCCAAACTTACAATTATTTACCGAGTGTCTCGAATGTAAACAATTCTCACATAAGTTGTGCTCGCGTACCAGTTTGAGCTTTGTGTCTAAGTCGCATTCGATAAACTCTTTACACGTATACAGTGGATGATTCGCGTTGCATTTTGCGCATGTTAACTTACCGCGTTGTTTATTTGATTTACTCGGTCCGCTAGAAACATTGCAGTGTGACATATTATGACATTTTGAATGTTGTTTTTTGTTGTCAGTGCTTTGAGCTTCTTTGCTATGTGAACGCTGCAATGCCTCCAGCATGTCTGCTTTATTGCGTAAAAAGTTAATTAAGACATCCACCGATAAACGCTTAGAATTATTTTCGTTTGGATTCGGGAACAATGTGCACTTATGAGACCCCCATTCTCTCTCAGTGATTTTATCTAACTTCGACACCATGATATTGATAATTAAGCTATCCCAGTAGTCTGTAGGCTCACCTAGGATTTTAAGTGCGCGTAAATTTTTCAAAATAGTGTCTATTAAGTTTCTAATCGAAGAAGGCGACTCTTTAGTTATTGCAGTTATATTTAATAATGATTTAATATGGTGATCAACTAAGAGTCCGCAATTATTATATCGGTTTAGCAACAAGTCCCATGCAACCTGATAATTATCAGAAGAAAATTCTATGGAATGTATAACAAGTTCTGCGCTGTCTTTTAGGGACGATTTGAGATAGTGAAACTTTTGGATATTGGAAATATCTTTAGAATTATGAACTAGTGAGGTAAATGTGTCTCTGAATTCCAGCCAGTGCTCATAGGAACCATCAAATGTAGGCATGGAGATAGTGGGTAACCTGACAGAATGTATTTGGTTGTTATTATGACTATGACATAACTTGGAGCAGTCAGCGACCTCATCAGTGTTCATCATAAATTCAGCTAGTGATATTAAACTGTAGTAACTATCTTCAAATCGTTCTCTTTGATTTAATTGTTCGCCTAACTCACTATCAGACACTCTTTCTTCTATTTTAGTTTGAATGTCGTTAAATTCAGAAAATAAAGTAGTACATCCTTGAATCCTCAACTTTAAATCAATGCGTTTTTGATTAGGAAAGTCATGATCACAATCTTTTAAAGACTCTAAATAAGTGTTAAATTTGGTAAGCCTGCCCTTAATAATACCACGCTTCCTAACTAAATCGCGAACTAACTCACTACTTTCTACACTTAGCAAACTAGGAGATTTGTCACGGGATTTAACAGACTCAATAGGCATTTTGGTGGTCAGTGAAAAGAGGAGTACTCACGGTTTATAATCGTCAGATCAATCACACTCGGCACTGATGCTAGCAACGTCACCAGGTAGGTAATTGACTGGAAGTTTGATATTCCGAGAATACAATGCGGCAATTTCACTGAAATAAGAGCACAGACACACTATAGCACCAAATAGAACTCAGGAAGTGATGGAAAAGAGTAAGGATTGGCCCCACCGATTGCGTATGATTTCCGATGAAACCTTTTGCGTTTTCTTCTCAATCCGCCACGTGCAAGGGGTCAACATCCAAAGGTCGCTCGGCGATCTTGTAGGTATATCAATATCCCAACATCCGGCTCGAAGGACCAAAATGTTACAGCAGCGGTGAGGTTTGTGAAAACTCAGGTTTACTATTTTATTGTGTTGAGGATTATTTTAATAAAAAAGCATGCGTTAGGTTTAACGAGCAAATTCTATGTATTCGCCATCTTATTTTTACAATATTCGAGGAGAGGGGTGAGGGAACAATATTTTAAACGGAAACCAATCACGATCGAGAGATTATTATGACGTAGCGTATGGTGTCGTTTTTGTGCCTCGAGTTGTCGCTATCAATCGCTGTGTATTTACGGAGTACGAGTTCATAACACTAGCTCCCAATTATTTTTGAAAATAAAAATGCTTGTATTTGAAAACCAACGATTATACTAATAAATCTTGTTAAAATATACGACTAATTTTATTTTCAAAGTCTAAAATGCTATATTCGCTAAGAAAAACGTACATTTAAAGTGAGCCCTCCGCGAGGGCTCCCGGCATCCCATATGCGATTTGAGTGAACCCTCCAGGAGGGCTCCCGGCACTGAACGTGTTAAGCAATAGAGCTTAGTTCGGAAATCGACTCATTCGGATACGTCAAGCGAATCGCTTGAGTAAGCTCGCGACTGGGCTGGCAACACTGGTTTTGGTATTTTTTAGATTGGTAACATTTTAGTGATCAAGTTAGCCGATGGAACGAAGCGGAGGCTTCCCCCGGAGTTCCCCGGGATGAGAAGAGTTTTTAATAAAAATGGAAGAGATAGGTTTCTTGAAGGACAGCCAACGGAGGTCAACTAGGTTAGCCAGCCCGGGAACGATCTCGCTACGTATTTGGATGTGACGTGTACCTGCAGCGTGTGATTAGCGAGTGTAATTCAACTGTTCAGAAATTATAATCTGATTTGAAGTGCAAACGGTTGTTCTGTTGCGCAATAAGTCAATAACCAACACTACCCATGGTGCGCCCACGGTAGTTGAAATATGGCTAATGATGACGAGAAAAACCTACCTTCTCCGTCATATGTATAGATTGTTGCAGGTAGATGTTATCCTTCTGACATTATTTGTTTATCTAGCAAATAATCCAAGTCTCCTTCAGTAGCCTGCCGGGCCGCAATGTCCTCCTCTCTATAATAAACATCAGCCATGGTAATTGTAAAGGTACATTTACAATAAGGGCAAGATTCACAAACCGCACATTCGTATGTAGCGCTTTACTTAGCAAATCAAAGTACGGTCTGTGAATTTTACAGTAAGACTTAAGCTCTTTGTATCGGCACGGTTTTTGTAAAAAAAACGTGTCCGTCAACAAGCTTCCATTGTAATCTATACAACATTGTCGTGCTGTGTACAAAGGACCTCACAGTGCAAATTGTAAACTTTATCATAATTATCCGCACGTAAAGATGACCCTTCCAAATACCTACCGCTGAATGAACGGTAAGAGGATAAGTGGCAATCACCCCACTTGCCAGACAAAACAGTGATCGTGTTTTGTTATTATTACGAGACAGACCTCATCATTATCTGCCTAGCCTTTTAGCAACTGTGTTGGGGTAGGCTTCCAGTGTAACCATTATGCGGCTGAGTACCAGTAGTTTATATGGAGCGACTGCCTATCTAACCTTGAAATGTATTCATGAGGATAGGTGGCAGATGGAAACAACTGCTCATTTTCCAAAGTTCCTTTAATTAATACCAAATAATGTTATAATTGGTCAACAAATCATATTGCTAACTTAAATTACTTAGTTACTAGTATATTAATGCTATGCTTGCGAAACGTGACATGATAATGCACCGACGACTGTCTTAATGGGGATCAGCAAAGGCATATCCTTACACAACCCAGTTACTGGCTAATACGTAAAAGAAGTTAACTTAAGTGGCAGTGGACAGGGCACATTGCTCGCAGAACAGATGATGAGATGGGCGATGAGGAAAAAAGAGCAGTGGGACACAAAATACACTACAAAAAAAAACTTACTGATCCAATGGTTATCTGGCAGAAATTCCTTTTTTTTTTCAGTAAACCCTTATAATGTAAAATTAAGGAATCAATTGGAAGGCCTCCCACAAGAGAGTGCTCTGGGGTCTAGAGCACTCTTTTTCTGCCCAAACCTTCGGAAACTATGTAAATTCATTGAAATACCGTACCTAAATATATAGACATAATTCGAACAAGCATACAATCTCCTCTTAACACAATAAGTAGAACTGAAGTATCTATTTATTCGTGCAAGGTGACATGCGCTCGTGAGCACGCAAATAATACGCGGTGTGAAGCCGCTAATGAGGCGCCAAGTGCGACTAATTAGACGAGCAGACGACACTAGTGCGACTTTGTGTGGAGAACTAGAAACTAGATCTAACTATGGGCAGGATACGTATACGTTGATTCATAGCCATGCCTTTCTCTTCCAATGCGGTTGGCTGACAATTTAACCATTTTTAGGGTTCCATACCTCGAAAAAAAAAGGGAACCCTTATTGGATCACTTCATTCTCAGGAACGCGTGGAGGTATCAAGTTGAAATTGACATCAAATTCGTAGGAATACGGTCCCTTGGAGTTCTAAAGAAATCAAGCTTTAAGTCAACGCGGTAAAAAAATACGGACATATTTTATGCGTCATATTTCTCGCAAATAAATCAAAACCTATAGAGTACTTCCCGTTGACCTAGAATCATAAAAATTTAATAGAAGCAAGCCCACAGCACTAGTAAAGGAAGGACAAGGTTAATTTGTAGTTTTATCACAAAAATATATATTATATTTGCACGGTGACGGTACCGATGTATGGGAAAACATTTTTTAACTACAAAGTTAAGTTTGTTTTGGGATAAATTTATTCATCGCAACTACGGAACCCTTCACTGTGATGGATGTTTTTTTTATAAGGAAGTCACTTTACCGACGTCTTTACTATCAAGGAACCTTTATCAGTTTCAATAGTTATAAACTGACCAAGACATACGACATGGGAAAGAGAAACACATGGGCAATATAAATTGGCGTCTCATTACACTCAATTTACAGCGAGTGCAACAGAAGCGTCGCAGATATGATTCAGTTAGACTGACTTATCTTATAATAGCATTCTAATCGACATGACATATATTATGTTAATATTATAGTTGGTAACTTGGATACTCGGACCGAGTTGATCTTCACCAGAACGCAGTTGGAAGAGAATGGCTAAGGATTTCGCTACAGAACTAAATCTTACATGGAATTATACATACTTATAGAAACACCTAATCCTATAGTGGGTTTTTATTTATTTGCAATTATCAAAATATGTCACATAAATGACCGTATTTTTTATTGCGTTGACTTAGAAGCTTGATTTTTCTTACAGCTCCAAAGGACCGTAGACCTACATATTTATTGATATACGTATCAACATCATACCTCCACGCGCACCTAAAAAGGGCAGTCTTGACAGACTGACTGACGGATGGTAAAGGAAGTGATCCTATAAGGGCTGTTTTTTTCTCTTTTGAGGTACAGGACCCTAAAAATGGTGCCCGGGGGAGTACTACCACTACACACACATTATCTGTATTCGTGTGGCAAAGCATCTGGTGGTGGTAGGTATATCTATGGTTAAATGTAAGACAAATCTTGGAATTTAGGTATGTCAAGAGTTCATGAACATTATTTTCTGTAGCGAATAGAAAAAGTATCCACCTATACCATTACTTTTTTTTTTTTTTTTTAAGGATGGGAAATCATCCAATGACCCCTCCCGCTCTGGGTGGAGCGGAAGGGAGTGTCAGACTCTTACTGACTAAAACCCATCCGTGTTCCTTCCTTAGCCCTTTATGTTCCGGGGCAGCGGTAACCCTTTCGGACAATCCCGCTGCCCCGGCAGGCTTCGGCCCTAACGGGCCCCTCCATGTCTGCTGACATCTCTTTGAGGCGCGCGTGGAACACATACGCGCCGTCCGGCACGGGCCTGGTCCTGATCGGACGGCGAGCTACCCATTACTCGCCGTCCGCAGGCCCGCGCCTACGGTGGCCGGGAGTCGTCACGCGGCTCCCGACGCCCGGAGCGTCTACCGCGGCGGCTGGGACGGGCGGCCCTCTCGGCTCTCTCCCTCGCCCATCCCGCCACCTCCTTCGCTAGCATGACTGCTTCGCAGAAGGAGGTGACTGCCTCCCACTCCCTGTCGCCCCGGACCATGGCTTGGACCAGGGCCGGGCGCGAGAGGTCGCCGCCGCTGCCGATCGCCTCTACGAGGACACGGCGGTGCTCTGCCCAAGCGGGACAGACCTCCACCGTGTGCATCACCGTGTCCTCTGGGCGATCCTCGCAGTGGTGACACCCGGGCGTTTCCTCCCGCCTGATGATGTGCAGGAACCTCCCGAAACATCCGTGTCCGGTGAGGACCTGCGTCAGGCGGTAGGTGAGGGCGCCGTGACGCCTCTCTAGCCACTCCTCAAAGAGGGGCCTTACCCGCCGCTATCGCGGCGTGCCCTACCTATACCATTACTAAGCCAACGATCAGTAATCATAACGCTCCGCTATATTATAGGCACCGAGCAGGTTTCATCCACCATTACAGAGTACGTAGATAGACGATCCACAGCGCGATCCTCCAGGGGCCCACCAGTCAATATTAATTGAGCCCCGCGGCGGCCATGCATCATTATTTACACCCAGCGGCTAGGATTCCAGCAGTTATCGGAGATAGTTCGAGATTTCCCAGTGCGACTCACTAGTTTCGAGTTTTTATGAGAAGCAAGGATTTTTCTATTCTATTTACAAGTAAAACGATATTAAAATACTCTTCTGACTTTCAGGAAACTGTAGTTCTTAATTGCTGGTAACAGTTTTTAATGATCCCGTTTGAGATTCGTAACAATTCTTTATAGTAAAGGTCATTAAAATCACTTGTTTTTTGCGGCACACACTTGTTTTATTCTTTAGTTTCGGAACCACTTGCACTACTCGACGCCAGTTTTGTTGATTTGTTTAGCAGTGCTTCAGGTGGTAGAAAATAGAACTAGTTGAATCAGTTATACGGCAATATAATTGCCTGTACATAACGGCGTCAGTATACAAATTGACAGCGCCGTATGTATAATGACGATTTATGCTATCTGCTTTCGACAGATACATTATGTGCCTCTGATCCCTCATTCACCCGTATCTGAAGTACCAACCTACGCTATTTCCTTTTATGTCGACAAAGCTGCAGCTATCGCTCTGACAAATAAAATTAGTCCGATGATCGAGCTCTGAAAATGAATGACGAAGCAACTAAAGAGTAGGCATTTCGCATTTATAAAAGTGTTGGTGGCTTTTCTTGAGAGGTGCCAAAGGGCATAGAATTTTATTAATTTTTCTGAGCTCTGGTTGGTACTTTGTCCATAAATCCAGGACAATTTACCTTATAGAAACTTGTTACGCCTGGAATGATTGTTAATTACCACGCTTGTCAAAACAATTAATTGTTGATTTATAGGTAAGTATATCATCATGATATCGTCTCAATGGTAAAATGATCGAAATAAAGCAATCTCTCTCAAAGATTTTGTAAAAAATAAGAAGACTCATAAGAAAATCTTAAAAAGGACAGACAGCATTTGATGTCACTTTCCATATTAAAAACTACCAGACTAGTTCTATCAAAGGTACAAACGTTTAAGAGATTTTAATATCCATTTGTCAATGATTTCAAAAGAGTAATATATACAGGGTGTCCAGTAAATAGCACGACATACTGCAGGAGGTGATAGCTTGGGTCACTACCTATCAATACAACACAATATATGTTCAGCAAAATCTTACGGATTTTTTTTCACCACTGTAGGTTAAAGTTATGCGAAAAGAAAATCGTTCTGTGAAAATTTTAACAAAAAAAACTATTTCTTCAAAACTTTCTTGTTTTTGATCAAAAAAAAAAATTATAATGAGTAGAGTAACCTATTCACGAATAACTTGATGTAAAAAAAGTTCTAGAAAAGGATTTTTTCATTACGAGATGCTTTAAAATCTGTTTCAAGGTAGAGATTTTTCGATATTTCGGAAAATTTTGTAAAACTGTAAATCCGGAAGATTTTGCTGAACATATATTGTGTTGTATTGATAGGTAGTGACCCAAGCTATCACCCCCTGCAGTATGTCGTGCTATTTACTGGACACCCTGTATGTCAATGCCATTTGTGAAATGTATCTTTTCAATTTATTTGTATTTTACTCAGAGTGCAAGTTTTGTAAGATCTTTGAAATATGAGGTACCTTGTGGTATTAACTGGAGAACCCAGTCCCCATGTTATAGAGGTAGGATTATTATGTACCTATTTATCGACAAAATATTTTTCTCATATTACAACTGAAAAGTTCGAAGTTTTTATCAAGCGCAAAAAAAATGTTCACCTTCCGAGGTTACGACTTCACCACGATGGACTTCAAATTCTTCTGACCAATATCTGATAAAAGAAAGTCCAGCTTTTTCTTATGTAAAACCCCTAAATAACGTAAACAAAACCACATATAACCCGCCATGCATGAACTAGTAAACATAAAACTGATGGAACCTAACTCTAAAGTCGTATGCAACAAGTTTCGGTACAGTTACTAATACTACACAACTACAAAAAAGCAACCCTTAACACAAAGCGGTAACGTCCATGTAAAACGCAAAAGTAATTTTGTGGAAAAAATTATGTTATCGCAAAAGCAACCTTATTGGAAAGGAGTATGGGTGTGTCAACTGCAAGTGTAAGTTTATTTCCTGTTTAATGGGCTTAGTTGGAAATCGCAGATGCAAGCTAGCATTAAGCACGCTATAATATTTTAAGGCTTGCTTCTGGTAAAGTTCGTCGGTCCAGGTTTTTATTTAAAATAATTATATGACTTCTGATATTTATGGCTTGGAAATGGTACAACTTATTTGGGAGTTCTACTTTCATAATACGTGCGCTGCAGTTTTTCATTATATTCTGCTTCCTTTACTGTCTCGCTATACAACATGAAACCAGCACTTTCAAGGCATTTTTAAAATGTACAGCATAGATCTAAAACTAAAGGGTTTCGTAAGAACAAACATACCTACAGTTCTCATAATTACCAAGAAATTTCTGAAACCTTCCAGATTTTATACAGAAATTTACGGTAGCGGGATACTTGCGCGAATAAAAGACATTTCCGCGAAAGACACTTGCGCAAATCCACTTGAGCGAAAGGACTACGATAAAAATAGTTGCTTTGAGGAATACCCCAAAACGCCTATTTAATAGCTTTTCGTGCAAGTGTCGTTCGCGAAAAAGTCCATTCGCGCAAAAGACCAAATGTCTTTTCGCGGAAATGGGTTCGCGCAAGTGTCTACCAGATCCGAGCAAACATTAATTTTTCATCATCATTTCACCGACAGGCACCTCCAACATACTCAACTTGGTGCTGGTTATAAGATGGCAGTACTTTCCCGGAAGATCACTTTTACATAAGAAGCTCTATGTAAATTGACATAGCGGATTGTGGTTACGCTGAAAACTTTCATTCATTTTTCTTCAATTTATAAAGGCATCGAAATTCATTCGTCTCGATTTACATTTGTTTTATAAAACTTCCTCACTGCTTCTCGGTTTCACACTCCTCTACTTTTGATTTGTTTCATAACACTTCCAGACTGCTTGATCCTTTCTTGTTTTATAAATCTTCCACATTCAAATATAGAGACGCCCTTGCACAAACGGGCGACGTAAACGTAAATTCGTACCATTTATAAATTTAAAATACAACTTACTATCCTATAGCAATTAGCACAATACGTATCAACCATAGATATAAATGAAGTCTTAACACTAAATATTATGCGCGTAACGAACATTTTCATTTTTTTCATTTCAATTTACTGACGTTACGTTGAGTTCACGCGTTCGTTCTCAGAACAATCCACATCTGTTTACGCCAGCCCCACAACAGACACGTTTAATCGCAGTCCAGTGCTTTCAGCAGATTGTAGCGTTGACCGCTTGAGTATGCAAGTTATTGCACTTTTAAATAAAACACGCTGCCACGAGGCTTCAGCGCAATAAGCGACTAACGCAAAATGTCTAATAAAACATTCTTCGAAAATGTCGCAAGAGTTGTAAGTAGTATTTGAGGTACACGTTTAGGGGTTAAGGGATATGCAAGTTAACAGATAAGAGTTTCCATATTTTCCTAAAGTAAAATTAATCGTAATGAGAAAAAAAACATACAAAATAACCAACACAAAACAACAAACACAATAACAACAACAAATTATCAAATAATTGGTCTTAGAAGAAAATAAATAAAAACTGTTTTTCCGCAAAAACAATTGTACTGTAAGTGTCTTCTTGCCCGCATTTCCTTAAGAACTAGACTTTAAGCTCAAATACGATTGATTATATCTACAAGCAACATGCAGTTGGTATTTAAAACTCACAGTACAACAGGGGTTGTCCTGTGAGTTTTAAATACCAACGCAGTCCGTCCACCCAAACAAGAGCGCGGCGGATGGCATCCGTGACGTCATCCACACGAAAAAAAGGTGCCTGGTATTCTGCCTTGTGCTCTAGCGTGAAATATTTTGGATTTTGAATACGAAAGAGAAAAACATGTTTCGAAATCACTTAGAAAAAGAAACACAAAAAATCACTATCACACCAATTTTCTTGTTCTTTGCACTTGTTTCATGATTATTATTGTATCTTTATAGATAAGTAGGTATAATAATTACGTTTTAAGTATATATGTATTTATTGTGTATATGTAAATGGTACCTACCTACACCACAGACTACCTACAGTATTGCCTCTTCCATCCAAAGGTTGTCTTTAAAAGATCGCTTTTAGTGATAACACCGCCCATTCTGTAAAATTTCTACATTTTTATCTGTAATTTTTATAGAATATTCTATAATATCCATCTCATTATCATCTTCTCTCATCTTTACCAATAGGTGTCGTATTACCCAGTAACTGAGTTGTGGAGGTCAGATAGACAGTCGCTCCATGTAAAATACTGTTATTCAGCTGCATCCCGTTAGACTGGAAGCCGACCCCAACATAGTTGGGAAAAGGCTAGGCAGATGATGATGATTATAGAATATTCTATCTATCTTAGGAGAAATCTCCCCCCCCCCCCGTCTCCCTGCTTCCCTCTTCCTCTCTGCGACGTAGCTGTGCCCGACAGGGTACAAAACGATCATGCCTTTATAAAACCCGACTAAAGTTCACAATAGAGAAATGTAAAAAATATATCGAATATTGAGTATATTCATTCCACTTCAGTATGAATACATCCATTTACCCCAAAGTAACATATTTATGTTATAACAGTCACATATTATGTACTTTACATAAAAGATTTCTGACGAACAACAGGGTCACGATGGAAAAACACGAGTTATTCAAGAATTCATATTGTTTTCACAGAAAACCATTAAAAGCCCTTGTTTTTCAGTGAGGGGCATTTTCTTAAGCTGTTGCGGACAATAAAAATATGAGAGGGACGGTACGTGACCCGAATAAAACGTTTTGGCCGAGGCTATAGGAGAAGCGAGTAATTAAGTACGTACGTAAGATCAAGGAGCGATACTTATATCTTAGCAATTTTTAAACAAACTATCCCATAGAGCACGCGCATGTCAACTATCCCATAGAGCACGCGCATGTCAACTTGTTGAACTGTCATTTTCATTCAAAATGTTGGCAAATTGGGGAAAATACTAAAATGCAAAAGTTGACCGTAAGGTGCTTAACATATTATTCATCATTTCAGCCGAAAGACTGCTGGACATAGGCCTCCCCCAAGCACATCCACTTCGACCAGTTCTGTGCTTCCCGCATCCAGTGGATTCCTGCGGCCTTCACAAGGTCATCGGTCCACTTTGTGGGGAGGCCTTCCAACGCTACGACTTCCGCTACGCGACACAGATTATTATTAATTCCATAATTTTACATTATAAGGGTTTACTGAAAAAAAAGGAATTTCTGCCAGATAACCATTGGATCAGTAAGGATTTTTTTTTGTAGTGTATTTTGTGTCCCACTGCTGGGCAAAGGTCTCCCCTTTTTTCTTCCAAACCTCCCCTGTCTTGTGCGATCTCTAGCCATGTTGGCTCTGCAAATGGTATCAGATCGTCACACCACCTTCGCCTTGGTCTACCTCAGAATCAGAATCTTTATTTGTTACCTCGACGGCGATTTCCTCCCTCAGGCGTCCAGTGAGTGACGATCTTTGCCCATCTCTCCGGGTGCATTCGTGAGACGTGTCCGGCCTACTCCCACTTCAACCTGGCTGTTTTTCCTCCAACGTCCGCTACTTGAGTCATGGAGCGCAGCGTGGTGTTTCTACTATTCATAATTATATCTAGTTCCTACTAACACCAAGTATAGGATTTGCCTTGGACACAGATAATATACCTCTACCTTGGACGACGGGCATTGGGAATCTTTTTTGCGATACCTAACACCAGAGCGATCTACCTTGTTTGCTCGCCACTGTCCCCTTAAAATAAAAGATATTGTACGCATAATCATATGTTTTAGGTGTATATTTCTACAATAAAGGCAATCAATCTCAAACTCAAAGCATTTATTTTCAATTAAACCACTTACAGGCACTTTTGAATTGTCAAGGAGTCGGTCACTCGGAAATAAATATGAAGCTAGTTGCCCATTCCAAAGCGTAGTAGGTACCTATGGGAAAAAAACGGGCAGGAAATTCCATGGACACTTTTAAATTATATTATTTAAAAAATAAAAGTTACATCATAAATGTGAGATCGATGTAAAACAGACGTACTCGCGTACAAGCGTCCAGAGAACAACATTCTAAATACAACAAACCATAACTTGGCGGTTGTGACACTGGCTGTGTCATAGAAAAGTGCTACACCTCCGCGGTCAAAATGTATGAAACAGCTAAATAAACTGTGGCAGTCTGCTCGCAGATACTTTGCGTCGTGTTTTGCGTCATCTTACTTTCCCAAAAAGAACATATATAAATGTCCTTTTTATCGGCTATCACGGTTCCAAAATAGAGAATAGAAACCCATACTGGGCCACTGTGGTCATGCTCTCGGAATGAAATAGTAGGTAAATACGTATACCTGTAGAACTGGATTTCTGCAGAGTCAGTCCTATTATAATATTCAAACTGTTTTTCTGTAGTCACTTATGAATTTTAAAAGTAAATTCACCTGCAGGTTAATTGCGTAGACAGATCGATAGAATACTCTCATCTATACTACGTACACCATAAAAATTACAGAATTGCAATTTTAATTTTGAATTGTAATTTTTAACAGTAGCAATCTTTCAGCGACTTTCATTTTGACAGTTCAACAACATTCATTGCGTTATTTACGTTGTTGAGCAGACAAATTTTTCGAATATGTAAAGCAATGGATTAGCAATATCCTTTAAAATCAGATTGTGATTGAAAGTGTGTTACGCAATTAGGCTGCTATCCCAAATGTCAAACACACAAATATTAAAATCACAAAAAAAATAAAAGGCTTTTAAATAACAGTTTTAATGGCCACAAAGAGGTATGTCCATTAAGCAAGGGGATTCGCCGCGACGTAATATTTCATTTTATACCAATTCATGTTTTTAGAATTATTATGTTGCCAACCGAAATTGTAATTTAAAATCCATGGAATTTTAATTGTTTGTCTACCATAATTAATTTTAACAATCTGTTCTCAACCGAATTTGCAATGGCCGCTGAAAGAAATGTTGACCCGTCGCGCGTCTAATTAGACATAATAGAAATTTTATTGTTATCGGTACACATGTTGTACGCTCGATATGCTAAGAGTTAAAAGAAATACTACAATTTAGAAAGTATCGATAAAAATGTTTTACTTCTACAACAGATCAGTATTCATTGCCTCGTAAGTTTTTCCAATTCGTCTTCCAGATATCTTGACTGAAGCAATGACTATTGTTTAACCGTCAAAACGAGAGCTTTTATGATCACGACTTTTTTACGGCTGTTGCTAGTCATATACCTACATAGTAGCTACATTTTCTGCCTTGTGCCTCATATAGAACGTTACCCAACCTCTTTGTACCCATTATGAAAGCTAACCACCATGACGTCATCACAATGTCGCGGCTCTTAACGTGACGCGGGGCACATTGCCCTCATAATAATCGCTCAGCAAAAAATAAAGAATGTCCTTCATAGACGCGGGCGCTCGGTGTGAAATGACACATTCATGGGGGCTGTGGCAACTAGGAGGTTAGTTCACACTAGTTTATGTACTTCCATAAGTCGTGCCCATTATATTTAGATTTTTCAGAAAGAAGCGGAAACGTAAAATCATTTTAAAGCCATTTAACGTATCGAGATTACAACATAAGCTCGAGAAGTTACACTTCCCCAGAAATCCGAATATCTGCATTAGCTTTCTGAGAACCGTAAACTGGTTAAGAGACCAGAGGGCACCTGTCCTACCGCCGAAGAGGAAGCGACTAGATATCAACGATTTTCTCGCTCAAGAAACGTATGAAAATTTTTAGGTCCCGTTCAGTAAATAGATGACATATCGCAGCGAAAAGAGCGGGCAGAATACTGGCAAAGAGACTCACACTAGGTGAGTAGGTACATGCATGCCAGAGAGTCGCTCGTCGCCATGGCGGCGCACTCGCCGCTCGTTGCTCGCTAACTCGCTTTTAGTTGCTAGCTCTACTTAGTTCGTAGGTGACACGAGTGCCTAAGACTGTACTGAAAAAAATTATAGGCTGACCTTTCATGCTTGTAAATGAAAAAGTCAATCAAAAATGTTTGTAAGGGAAGAAAATTTAATGATAACCCTTCTAAGCCAAGTGCTCATTACAGCCGCAATGAGCCGCAGCACAACGCATTTTTATTCAAAAAGGTACAGTGTGAGCCGCCTGTAGGGAGCGTTGGTTCATAGGAAATGTACGAAAGTGGTAATGATACAGGAGGATTTTTGCACGCGCGCCTTTATTTTCCTTTTATTACAAAGTCTTCTCTGAGCAAACATCGATTACCAACGAAACCAAATCCAAATTACATAGTTTCTCCATCCAGTATACGGTCCCTACAAGTTGTCCTTTTTAATGTTCGTCACAGAGGCGGGAAACAAACAGGCGTCGCCTGATCGTTATGTTGATTAATAATTGATGCTGTACCAAAAACCTTAAATATAATTCCAGAAATGGCTTCATCATTTTTTTAGTTGATTTTTGTCAAGTTTTTCAAATAAAGTTAATCCGTTTCCTTTTACATAATAAGAGTTCTCAAACTATAATCGTGTTTTCTTCGTCCAGGGTTATTACTAGGGTACTTTCCTCAAGATAACGAACCGCTAACACTGACGGTCCGGCTGACGGTTTTATATCGGAACGTAAAACTCACATAAAATGAAACTTCTTTCCTCTATCTGTTTTATGTCTTGTTATGTGATAAATAGAAAATTGTATGAGTCTATTATCTACTATATAAATAATAATCGATAGCTCCATCGATTTATCTGCTGATTCAAGTTGCCCTTGCTGAAATCAGTCTAAAGATTAGTGACCATTTCGATACTAGGTACTTCGTGTCTCGAAACATATATCTATGACATACTTTACAATTATTCAGAATGCTCACATTAAATTATGAAGCATCACATCTATATTAAAATTATGAAGAGTTTGTTTGTCTGTTTGTAAGTTCTTATGTAGGGGTAACCTCTGGAACTGACTTCCTCTTGGGCTATTAAACACAAAAATATTTTTTCAAATCAGACTGGATGTCTGATTTGAAAAAATATTTTTGTGTTTAATAGCCCAAGAGGAAGTCTATTTAGCGTGATGCTAGGACCCTTAGGGACCGAGCAAAACCAAAACAGTTAGAAAAAACGCTAAACGAAACGGAGTAATAGCGCAGGCAGGCGATGCGATTCAACGGGATCGGGCCCCGCGGTGTCACCCGCATAAGTTTCGATCCCGCGGGAATATCGGGATAAAAACTATCCTTTGCCCTTTCCCGGGACTCAAACTACACACATCAAAAGTGTCTAGGGATCAAGCATTTTTATGCGGATTTCTTGAGATTGAGATGTGGCTTTGTAATAAATTTATGATTTTATAAATTTATATGGATCCTTTTTGGTGCATTTCATAATTTGAATCAGGAACTGTGAATCAAATTCGAGTAAAAGATGAAAATCAGCTGTCAATATTTTCCCTATAAAAACATACAACGCATTGAAGACATTATTAGTGCTACTGTTTCCCTACTACTGATTAAAACCAACGTTATTATGGAGCGGCGACGTCATTTAAGCAGGGAAGAAATGCTCAGAGCCGTGGGAATGATAGAAGCTGGTTCCCGGCAACGTACTGTGGCTTTAGCTCTGAATACAAGTCAGAGTGTTATCAGTCGACTTTGGACACGTTACCGAAGCACTGGTACCGTGGCTGAGCGCCATGGAGGACTGTATCGCTGCACCACACGGAGACAAGACCGATACATTCAAATCTTAACTCGAAGAGCTCCAACAATAACCGCCATGATGTTAGCCGTGAGGCTTCATCACTCTTCAGGGAACTTAATTAGCGACCAAACAGTCAGAAACCGCTTGCATGAAGTGAACCTTCATTCCCGAAGACCGCTACGGGTACCACCTATAGCAATGCACAATCGTAGGATTCGATATCAATGGGCTCTTGAACACAGAAATTGGGCAGAAGAACAATGGCGTTTCGTGTGCTTTTCTGATGAGTCTCGTTTTGGTATGAGACCGGATACAAGACGTATACGACACTGGAGAACCCCTGGACGCCAACAGCGATTAAAATCCTGCCAGGAAGTCCATCTTTATAGTGGTGGAACCATCATGGTATGGGCGGGTATTTGGATCGGCGGAAGAACTGAGTTGATTTGGATCAGAGGCAACCTCAACGCTCAAATTTATGCTGAGACGATTGTATCAGACGTCATCGTTCCTCTACAAGTGCAAATCGGTCCCTTATTTCAGTTAATGCATGATAATGCACGACCGCACACCGCAAGAGTTGTAAGACAGACTCTCGCCGTAGCTAACATCAATGTCCTGCCCTGGCCTGCTCAGTCGCCAGACTTGAACCCGATTGAGCATGCATGGGATATGCTACAGAGAAGAGCTCTGCCGAATATGGAGGGTATCCAGTCGCAAGAAGACCTTTTTTTGTTGTTGCAACGAACATGGGCGGCCATTCCACAGCGTGATTTGGATGAACTCATTTTGAGTATGCCAAACCGATGTTCTTGTGTTGTTAGTGTTCGCGGTAGAAACACGGATTATTAATTGTTTAAGTTACCCAATAAAATTTTAAAGAAAACTGTTATTTCAGTCTTTTTTTCGAACTTTTGTGTTAGTGGTTCAAATGTCAAAAATCCCTTTATTAGGAAAATGGCAAATTTCTTTATTAATGCAAAGGTGACTTGGTTTATCGTTACTGTGACAAACGAAAACACTTTATTTGATGAATCCTTAAAGAAAATTTTAATTAATATCAATCAGGAGAAAAGTTATTGCAAAAATATATGTTGATCCCTAGACACTTTTGATGTGTGTATATCTATACCAAATTACATCTAAATCGGTTCAGCGGTTTAAGAGTGAAGAAGTAACAGACAGTCACACTTTCGAATTTATAATATTAGTATGGATGGTTCTAGTAGGTAGGTAGTATCTAGCTGGGAAAGACTAGGCAGATTTTTGTTTTTTAGGTTCTAGTCCATTGAATCTTATTTAATATTAAAGTTACTATTGTTCTAAGTTTCTAACACAACAAAATGGTTACTTATTGTTCTAGCCCGTCCGAAACTACTCGTAAAATGTAACAAACACTTCAGTTTAATTAAAATCTGTTGCCAGACAAATCAATAAAGTTTATATTATGGTTATTGGATCATAGTATTCAAATCATATTCAAGTTGATGAGGGATATTGTTTACATCCCTTTTAATATAATAGCCTTCGGCTACACCCGTTGTTTGAGAAAAAAGGAAGGAAGGCGGAATTTCGGGAAATTCTACCAAATAGTTAATAACCAGTCTTACCAAGGGGTATCGAATTACGCAGTAAGTGGGTTGTGGAGGTCAGATAGACAGTCGATCCATGTAAAATATTGGTATACAGCTGCATCTGGTTAGACTGGACGCCGAACCCCACCATCGGGAAAAGGCAAGCAGATGATGAAAATGAGTTGACAACATTGAGACGTGAAAATGAAACTGACACAGAAACTCACTTTCATATATTATATTTTAGTGAGAGATATCAGCTTTAATAGCAGCAATACTGATGACTTGGATACCTATTCTTTGCATGAAAAAGGTAGACGAATGCTCGGCTCCTATAAATAAAAGCGAATCAGTTTGCTTACCAATGGTAGCATTTTTTATTACCAAACTGAGCATGTAAATAGATTCGTGAGCTAATTTTACCTGTGATAGCTACTTCCATGTGGGAAGGTCTACTATGCAAAGCTATGAGGATATGAGGTATTTGCTTATTATTGTAGTAAATATACAAGAGTCTTAATTTTAACAGATAACGGGTCGGCCATAAAGCAATAGCTAGCTGCAACCCACTGCTGGGCATAAGCTGCACCAAATTACACAAGTCTAAATATATAATTATAGTCTCTCACTGTTTCTGTACTAATAAACATAAAACCGGGATACAACTCAAGCATAAAGATAAAAAGAAAGAACTGCCAACACGAGCATACAAGTCTAGTTCGTCTTATGAAAAGTAAATGTCAGTTTACGACATGGGACATTCTACTCCCGGGTAGAATATAAAAGAGAAATAATAACCGTGTCGCTAAAATCATAACAACAATGTTGTGTCTCACAGGAAAATAGCAGAAGGAGCACTTTGTAAGAGAAGAGAGAAAGAATGAAAACGTTCTTTTGGACAGAGGTCGTGAAACACAAAATACTAATAAAAAGTGAAAATAATGTTATAACTACAATAGCAATACCTCAAGGCTACGCCAAAAAGGTTAATTTCACAGGTGTATTGGATAAAGAACCAAATTCTCTGTGCAACTGTTCATACTACCATCATCTGCCCAGCCTTTTCATTGATGCAGCTAACTGTACCAGATTTAACTAGGAACGACTGCCTATCTGAGCTCTAGAACCCAGTTACTGGGTAACACGAAACCCCTTGGTAAGACTGGTTGTCAGAATTTCGGACTTCTCAGTACCCGTAACGACTGTCAAAGAACTGCGCATACCAAAGCGATCATGAATCACTACTACACTTTTCATGTAGACCATTTTGTCACTTCGTAGTGTTAAACGGAGAAAACAAATGAAAGTGGTTGTTTACCAACCACGCAGAAACAAAAGAAGAAGGTACTTTGTACACAGCGAGCCTTCTGTATCCATCTGTGCATTGGAAAAAACGTGTCGGTCATAAAATTTTGTGTTACTTTCTTTATATTTTCGCACGTGTACAATTGATTGCTTGACCTTGTGTTTGGAGAGAAGTCGAGAACAATTTGATATTTATTTCCTTGGCCGAGTGCCAGACAGCGTGGTTTGCACGTGTAAGCGGTAGGTACCTACTCTAACTTTCGTTGAAAACCGTTGTAAGTGGTGTTTTATAGTAAACTACGTTTACAGACACGGTTGACAGGGGAGAATGGTAGAAGAAAAAGTGTTGCGACGACCCCCAGTAACATGGGGCAAGGACAGGGAGATGACGAGCCTGCGGCTTCGCCCGCGTCGACGTCCGAAAGAAACCTAAAAAAAAACCATTTTCATGATAAAACACATAAGATGTGCCAACTTTCATGGTAATCGGTCTAACGGTGTTGGGGTTTAGCAATCTCATTTAAATGAATATCCATTTTTATACAATAGGAATTTTAGTAACTAGGTAATATAATATTTTCAAAACTGGTTGAGTTTCGAAACAATTTAATAAAGATGGGTCCGTCAAACAGTAGCAATTTTTTTGGCTGAAATAATAATGACGATGGTAACATTACATTTTATTAATTTCGGTTTACCAATAGCTGCTTACAGAACAATAACAATACATACATGGTAACAATACATCCTTAAAAAAAAAGCAATTTACATTTTTGTAAGTAGGTTTGTACAAACACTTTTACACGTCAATCATATTTTTTTTTAAACTAGATGAGGTCGGCGCTTCCTATCTGACTACTCTGAGAAGAAAGGCCGAAACAAACTCAGAGGTCACAGTCTCTTTTAAAGTTCAGACATAATCTTGATCACGTTATATGAAGACCATGTAGATCAGTGCAACAATTACTAACTTACTTACTAAAAGGTATCAAAATCTTAGGTACATGTCAAAATGCCTAAAAGTATAATAATATGATCGACTACAGTAAACAAAATCAGAAAAATATTATGATATTCTTCAGGATATGCTAGTTATATAGTGTGTTGAAAATATAATACAACTAATTTGAAACGATACAACAAAATCACGAAGATGCCTAAAAGTTCCTTTTATTGAATAAAAACCATAGTCCATACCTACTTATAAACATACAATCATTCTGAATTTTTGTCAGATTATTCTACATGCAACATATTAAGGCAATAGTGTTTTCATTTTTTTGACTAATCAATTGATTTCTTGTAAACAGATAATCTAATCTTCTAAATCTTCTAAATATACATTTGACATTTGCTTACTTTGTAAAGTATTATATTATTTTAATTATTGTGCATGTGAAGACAATGTGGGTCATTTTATTATTATTTTTTTTTTGTTTAATTTTTATTATTCTCTTTGTTCTGTTAGTTTTTTTTCTAGGTCTGGCAGTTTGAGTAATTTATGTGGCCTACCCAAATGTCCTTTGTTTGGTATTGTTCGTCGAATCGTTGAGCTCCTTAAGTTTTGAGTTGAGCTGCACGATTTCTGACAAATGCGTGCACTGACTGGACAGGTCCTCTCAATCTGTGTGGTTCTTTCCTCAAAAGACCACCTCAGACATCGATCTACATGGTCTTCATATAACCTGATCAAGATTATGTCTGGACTTTAAAAGAGACTGTGACCTCTGAGTTTGTTTCGGCCTTTCTTCTCAGAGTAGTCAGATAGGAAACGCCGACCTCATCTAGTTTTATAAAAAATATGAATGACGTGTAAAAGTGTTTGTGCAAACCTACTTACAAAATAAAAATCATTTATCATTTATATAAAACTCAAAGGTGACTGACTGACATAGTGATCTATCAACGCACAGCCCAAACCACTGGAGGGATCGGGCTGAAATTTGGCATGCAGGTAGATGTTATGACGTAGGCTAAGAAAGGATTTTGATAAATTCTACCCCCAAGGGGATAAAATAGGGGATGAAAGTTTGTATGAAACTTTGTCAATTTTAAACCTTGCATGCATATAGCTACTATGACGTAAACATTCCCTAAGAAAGGATTTTGACAGATTAGTTAAGAATATTGTGGACAAAGAAGTTTTGTAGGCCCTAATTTTTTACACACGCTAAACAAAAGTAAAGCAGCAAAAAATATAACTAATTAATAATAGTACTTAACGCGAGCGAAGCCGCAGGCAAAAGCTAGTTTGTATATAAGGAAACTAGATTTTGAATGAATCATCCATACTAGTTGTGAAAAAAATTAAGAATATTTAGTAATATTATCAAAACTGGCTGACTATCGAAACAAATAGTAATGCAATAACGTGTGAAGTAAGTTTTTTAACCGACTTCCAAAAAGGAGGAGGTTATATGTTCAACTTTATGTATGTTTTTTTTTGTGTATGTTCACCGATTTCTCCGTCAATTGTGGATCGACTTTGAAATATTTTTTTTTTTTGTTTGAAATGGTGTACTCTCAAGGTGGTCAATAGTCACCAAGTTGGAATCTGGTGAGAAGATCCTATGGAAATCGAGGGAATCCCTCAAATTTTATAGGCACACCTATAGCGATTTGGGTATTTTTTAAAGTAACTCGTGCATTTGCTTTTGGAAATCATCATTTGGTCAAGTGGAACTGATGATGAAAACCACAAATGGCCATCGGAACTACTCAATGATAAATATTTCACGGGTTGCGATTCGATTGCTTTAATATGGTTGCTAAGCAATTTATATTCGTCGCAATGCGTTTGGTAAGTGTTTGTTGAGGAGTTCTCCTGGTTCTTACCAGGAGAACTCCCCAACAATTAACGTCCCAGCATTGAAAAAAGCAATATTTTGTAAAAGGTGATGAGCAGTTGACATCAGGCTATTGTAACTTAGATAAATTCCAAACTCTCCTAACTAAAAAGTGAAAAATAAAAAAACTTGTGGTGGTGTCGTTGGTTCTGCATTTTCGTTTATTGACACCGACTTTCGAAATGAAAGTTATTTTTCACTTTATAGCGTTTTTTGGGAAGTCGGTTGTTTTTTTTGGAAAAACAGTTTTTTGTAGCTTGCACATCTTTTTCCTTCTTTAACTTATAAGATGGCCTAATTTCAAACCATACCATGTAGTTTAGGCACCCTCAAATACATAACACAGCAAAGTAATAAGGCCTTACAAATTAAGAGATCATTACAACAGGCTTTAATATAATGTAGTTGCTCAGTCGCAGTGCAACACAATATCCGCCTCCAATATGTGAGACGCGCAGGACTATCATCCATCATGCCACGGAGCTAATAGCTTACCTATATGAGCTTTATATTGTGGGGAATATCAAATTTAGTTTGTAAATTGAGTTTCATTTTTACTTGAGATTAGGAGGGGTTGCTCCATGCAAATAAAGCAGCATCTGGTTAGACTGGAACTCAACCCAAAATAGTATGTAATCATTTATTTACTAAAACACTTAGCTTTGACATCAGTGTTATTTCAATAAGGGATGGGTATGGATCCTTCAAACAAGGAAGACCTGTATCTTGATGGACAGAACTCTAGGATTGACACGTTTTACAAAGTATTCATAATTGCGTAATAACTCTGATGTTAATATAAATTTATTAAATTGTTGGGAAGAGAGGCTAGGTAGATTGTTTTTTTTGAAGGGGTTTCCTCTTACTTAATCGGGGGTTGCTATGGGTGCCTGAACACAGTGAATTGTAAATGATTTGTTAGATGAAAATAAATATTGCACTGAATCCACAATCAGTATAATAATATTTACCTAATATAATTCGAACAATAATCGTATGATTTTGCAACACAGTAAGCTTGTGCAAACGTCTAGAAATCCACCAACATTTCACATAGCTGGAATATCATAAATAGATAAACAAAGAAACGAACACACAAATTTGATCCGAAGTAGTCGGACGCAGCCGAAGCAGCGGTTAATTTACCCAATAACACTGAACGCTTTCATTTACAACATTCTGCGCATACTATTGATTCCAAGTTCAAACCTGAATGTACTAATGTTGGAGGGGGCATTGAAACTCGTGTCTTCTTCAGAGAAAAGCAAACTCTTGATAAAAAAAATATATAATATTTATGTTTCAACAAAGTAATATGTAGCAACAAAGGAAAATGGTATTAGGGATTCTTGGGAAAGACGTGGTTCGTGGCAATACTACTTATTACTACTTACAATCAAACCCATTTGTGTTGCCAAGCTGAATGTTTTGCTATATCTCTAAGAATTCGAATACGAGTACCTACCGAAAAGGTTACAAACTGTCAAGATGTCCTTAAGAGTTGGTGTAGAAATGCAATCAACCGATGAAATGGTTTATTCATAAGGATATCGCAAACACATTTACATGACATATTATAAAAAATAAGAGTTAGATGGAGTCGACATTTCCTGTCTGACTACCCCTGAGATGAAAGGGCCAAACAAACTCAAGGGTCAAAGTCTGGGCAGCGGGATTGTCCGAAAGGGTTACCGCTGCCCCGGAACATAAAGGGCTAAGGAAGGAACACGGATGGGTTTTAGTCAGTAAGAGTCTGACACTCCCTTCCGCTCCACCCAGAGCGGGAGGGGGGGGTCATTTGATGATTTCAAATCCTTAAAAAAATAAAAATAAGAAGGGTCAAAGTCTGCAGACATAATCTTGGTCAGATCATGTGAGGAAAATGTAGATCATTACCTAAAATATCCTCTTGATTAATGATCACAGATTTGTCTTGTTTGCTTTAGAAGGTGCAATGGGTATTAAGTTCATACAAAGTTATAACTAAGCACAGTCATGCAAGCACACAAGCACAGTGATTAAAGAGTCAGTAGCGAGAACACAAATATAGCATAACCACGACAATATAAGAATTCTCATCACGATCTTCAAACGAAACAAATCATACGCATCTTTTCTCACAGCATTTTCCTATTTCCTAACAACAACATACCTACAACAACAACAACAACAGCAATATATTTTCTTTCTTTTCTTTTATGAATTTCCTTGTCCACTACCAAGAGTGGATTTGCTCAATATACCACATCGCGCTTTCGCACTGGGGGTCCACCAATATCGTGGCGATGCCTCCAAACATTCCTGTTTGCCTAGCACTACACCATCGTTTCTAATATATACTACAACTATGTGCTACGGGTTTGTTTTGAAATCCCTCATGAATATTTTATTTGAGGGAATGTTTTGTGGTGTGATTTGATTAATTTCGCCAGTCGTGTCTTAGCGTAGTTATTATTGTAATTAACATATCTTTGTTACAACTAGAACCGCAATACATACAGCACCTTGATTGCATAACACACTTTCAATCACAATTTGAATAATTTTGAACGATATTGATAACCCATTGCTTCTTATGTTCAAAAAATTTGCCTGCTCTACAACGTAAATATAAATAAATAGTGTAAATAAATACCGAAACCAATTACATAAATAGTGTAATTGGTTTCGGCCGTTCTATTTAAACAAATAAATAAATAAATAAAACGTAAATAACGCAATGAATGTTGTTGAACTGTCAAAATAAAAGCCATTGCTACTAACAGTGTGTTACGCAATTACCCCACAGGATGTGACGATAATAAGGCATCTGATCTGACCATGCATCGCTTAATGGAGCTTCATCTTTAAACAAGAATGGATGGGATGTGTGGTGTTACACGAATGGGTAGAATAAGAAATCACACTATAGACTATAAGGGTATGAGGAACAGGATGTAAAGTTCACTCATACTCTATAGAAAAGGGAGGATCCTCCGACTAGACGGGTGTTGTGTCTGGCCCGTTGTATTTAAGCTAGTTGCGCGGTAAACTCTGCTTGCGAGATGCAGGATTTTGCGTAACATCAGTATGACGCGTTGTTCGCATGTGGCGTTGTATATACCGCTACAACACTAATATTATAAAGGCGAAAGTTTGTGAGTGTGTGTGTGTGTTTATATATTTGTTACTTCTTCACGCCCAAACGACTAAACCAATTTTAATAAAATTTTGTATGGAGGTAGCTGACACTCTGGATTAATATATAGGCAACTTTTTATTACGATATTCCCACGGGATCAACACTTATACGGGTGAAACCGAGGGGCGCAGCTAGTGAGTACATAAGAGGAAGTCTGAAAGTGGCACCGGTAACTGAAAAGTTGTGTGGAAATCGGTTGTCATAGTATGTGATTCGAAGGAATGAGGAAAATGTCGTGAGGAAAGTTTTGAGTATGAATGTCGATGCTATAAGAGTAGGGGAAGACCAAAGAAACGATGGATGGACGCTGTGAATGATAATATGGTTAGAAAGGGTGTGACTACCGAGATGAAGAGTAACAGAGAAGTATGGAAGAAAAAGACATGTTACGCCGACCATAAATAAATTGGGATATGGGTAGGTAAATGATGATCTTTAAACAAGGACTAAACGATAACTTTTTAGGCCATCCCCAGGTGTCTCCTGCACATAAGTTAATATAGCTCAATTTTCTACCCAGTTAACAGTATACTTCTGTTAGTTTTCCATTTCCCAGTTACGGCGGCGTATCTTCCACGCCATTGCGTCGCTGCAGCCGCACAGCATCTTACCTATAAATTATGTACCGTTAAGCTGGCCTTGCATCCTCGCATCCTCTGCATTTGCAAACCATTGCAGAATCGTGGTCCTTATAGCCGGAAAATATTACTACATAAGTTAAAACCGGTGCTGAGGTTCGAGGAAAATTTTGCGACTTTTACTACTTACGGAGACTGATTGTTATTTGCTTGTGAATTGAAAAAATTGTAATAATACAACGTACCGGAGAATATTTCCAGTAATTAGGAGTAACATCATGAATACAATGACACAAAGGGGATCTTAGGTGACTTCGAGCAGCGAGATCACAAATACCTACCGCTCTACATCAAGTGGCAAGTGGGCTACACAGATTTATCAAAGTATGTTTTCCCAGACCATCAGTCAACACTGGTATCAATTTGTCAACATTAGTTATATCAATCCAAACATTCTATCAATAACGTAGTATAAGTTAAACTCTTACATATTCCTGTTGTAGAGCAAAGTCCAGCAGATCATCCGCGCCATTGCGGTCCCCTAATGTTTCGCGAGCTCTTGTTACCGATCAGTTTGGCTTCTATTACGTATACGTCTGGAAATTCTATTTGCTGCCGTAAAATAATTATACACTTTTATAAATATACTGCTGATCTACTGTATAAATATCACCGTGATAACTTAAGTGTAAATCCCTAGCATCAGGTGGGGTGACAGCTCTCCTCAGTTTTCACGGTAAGAGTTTTACAGAATAGAGCGACTAGTGGAATGAATGATAGATCGCTTTAAACTCGCTTCACCTAAGTTTTCAATGAGATTTTTACAGAATAACACCGCAGATTGTAGATTCAGCTACAGTAATTCACTGTTCGTTGAGCTTTTCTAATAAGAAAAAACGGTTAATAATCATAATAACCGGCGTGAGACTATCCATACTAATTTTATAAATTCGAAAGTAACTCTGTCTGTCTTTCTGTCTGTCTGTCTGTATGTTACCTTTTCACGCCTAATCCACGAACGGATTTCGATAAAATTTGGCAGAGAGATAGATTGCATCTCGGGGAAGGACATAGGATAGTTTTTATTGACATACCTCGCAGGCGAAGCCGCGGGCGGAAGCTAGTAATATTGTAAAGGCGAAAGTTTGTGAGTGTGTGTTTATACTCGTATGTTTGTTACTTTTTCACGCCCAAACGGCAGGACGGATTTGGATGAAATTTGGCACACAGATTTTTTATAACCAGAATTAACATATAGGATACTTTTTATCCCGATATTCCCACGGGACCAAGACTTATGCGGGTGAAACCGCGGGGCGCAGCTAGTAGTTATTATGATGATCAATCACCAGATGCAAAATAATCAACAGGGTTTACTGATATTTTCAAGCTAAAGTTATCTACCTCCCTATCAAACTTCAACATAATTTGAAAAGCTGTAGGTTCTGTGATAAGCATTTAACTATTTGACACGTCAAAAAATCAAAAACGTGCCCTCGCCTCGGCGTCAAAGTCTGTCATGTAGTCGAACCGTGGCGTGCTGGGCACATTTTGGTTTTTCATCTATGCCTGTGGCGGTCAAAAGGTTAATAAATTAACCATTAATCATATTATTAATTTTGTTTTTCTTACTGTTTGCAATACGAGGGGCGTTCAATAAATAATGAGAATGCGATGCAATCTCTTTAGAAGTATAAAAAGTAAATACTGGCTGGTAAAGCTGGGTAAAGCGAATAACTGCTATTTACCTACTTAAAAAAAATAAACTGATTATCTTTTGTTTTTAAATAATAGAAGTCATAATATGTTTGCGGTAGGTTGTTAATTTTTGGCTGAAATGGAAAAAAATTAAGTAGCGCGGTTATCAAGTATCTGTGCTTGAAAAAAATTATCACGGAAGAAGTCAATAAAGATTTACGAGATACATTATGAGCAAATGCTCCGCCGTATTTCACAGTTGCACGTTCCATCAAAGATGACCCTCGCTCGGGACGCCCTACGACAGCAGTGACCGAAGAAATTGTTAAAAAGTCGAAAAAATTGTTTTGACAGATCGTCGTGTCACGGTACGTTTTATTGCTGAAGAAACAAAGATTTCAATAGGTAGTGTGCATAGCATCTTACATCAAAGCTTGGGGATGAAAAAAGTATCCGCGCTTTGGGTACCCAGAATGCTTTTCGATGCGCAAAAACAAACGAGACTGAATATTTCCCGAGCCTCTTTGGATCTGTTACAACAAGATCCTGATCGTTTTTTGGCTCGATTTATTACAATGGACGAAACATGGCTTCACCATTACGATCCCGAAACAAAATTACAGTCTATGACATGGAAAAGACCATCATCGCCAACTCCTAAGAAATTCAAGGCGATTCCTTCTGCCGGTAAGGTTATGGGCTCTCTTTACTGGTAAAGAGAAAGGGGTAGTAATGATTGAATACCTCGACCATGGAGAAAGAGAGGTCTTTCTCCGATGACCGATTCTCCATGACTAATAAAGTGCCCGTAATAATAGTATCACTCGAGAATAGATAGAAATCATCATAGCTTCATCATATTCAAACTGTCCTTTCAGATATGAAAGGACAGAAATTTGAAAATGATGAAGCAGTAGTCGCTGCCAGTACAGGATTTTTAGATGCTCAGGAGGAAGAGTTCTTCAGAAAAGGAATTTTAAGTACACTAAAAGGTGACTATATCGAAAAATAAAAAAGACATTTAATAAAAGTTACCTGTAACATAACTCATTCTCACTATTTATTGAACGCCCCTCGTCACAGAAAATATAATGCCCTCGTACCTACACCTGCTTAAACGTAACATTTTTACAAGATAAAAGATGTCAGATAAAATTATCATTTTTATCCGTCATTTATTTGTTCAATTATTCCTGACAAAGCCGATATTGAAACAGACTGCATTCGCGACTTATTTGCCAAAAATGTAAGCAAATATGAGTTTAGGAAAAAATAACTTTAATTCCTACTCTTTAAAGTGCAGTTTACGCTACAACTTCAAACATTTTTATAGCTTTTTCAATAGATATAAATCAACTTAATTACCATTACAATAAAGTTGATATACACTATATGTACACAGTGTGTATACATATGAATTAGCTACACTTTATATGTATTTAGGCTTTGTATGTGTGTGTTGGGTTTGTAGGTGGCCTACAAACTTGAGAAGCGACAAAATGATAAAAAATATTTCGTACGTCATTATCATACTTAAATAGAAAGAAAGAAAAAAGGTTCGTGAAACACGAAATACCAAATTAACAAAATCAAAATAATTTTTCAAGCAACAATACCTAGTGTGTCTCACGGCTGCGCCAAAAAGGTTCATTTCAGCATTAATGCCAGACAGATGCTGTCTGACGCTGGTTTTCTAATGAACCTGTAGGGAAAAGTGACGGGGAGTACAGACAGTTTCAACATACCTAATACACCACCACTATCATCCACTTTCATATCAATACCACTTTCATCATCAATCTAGGGCATTGATGAGACAAAATATAAAATCATGGGGCGTAGCATAACCTGAGTAAAATGTAAATAGCATTTATAATGCTACAAGAGCGGTTGACTGTTGATAGAAATTCCACGCGCCCCACGATTTTATTTTGGTCCGATCAATTCCCTAGATTGATGAGGAAAGTGGTGTGATAATAATAATATAATAATAAAACGTTTATTTTCTCTACACACGTTATGAACAGAGTTTGACAGTAGTGCACGAACAAGGAGCTAACTTTGTGAGAGACTGGAGCCTGAGATAGGTTTATTTATAAACCTGTATTACAGGTCACCAGGGCCCTCCCGCGGCTAGATGCCCGTTTTTTGGATACTCGACATAAAACAATGCATGATATTATCAAACTATAAATTAATAAAACATAATATTATATGATTTAGTAACAAATAAAAAATAAATAATAATAAAAATACAAAGTAATACTATACAAAAAAAATTATGGAATTACCAGAGTTTGTGGGAAGTGAGTAACCGGAGAATGTGATGACTAGTTCCTAGGACCTACCGAATTATTTTTTAGCTTTTAGTACATTATATACATCATAAAACCTTTGAACTTAAAAAATATTTTTTACTTATTTTTTTTTTAAGTCTACACTGTCTTTGAAACAAGTTTTCACGCCTCTAAACAATGAAAGGATTGCTATACGTACACAAGATTCGAACGACTTTCAGAATTTTCTCTCTTGTTCTTGGGAACCTATCCTCTTAGCATGGTAGCAGAGGTAATGACAATAGGTACTCTTTGTTTGCGTATGCTACCTGACATATATAATTTATTTTAATGTTTGGTGATACGTAACGGTAATTACTTATTGTTGTATAAGAACCAAATTCTTCTAACTGAACAGACATCTGTGCTGCTGGGGAGTTTGTTGAGCTACTTCTTCTTCCTAGCTACCTAGGAAGTGGTGAAGGGCGGCGGTTTGAGGGACTGTCTTATCTATCTATATACAAAGTATAAAAAAATTAACCTTACAAATTTTAAGCAGTGCTTAAGACCATCGAACTGAACAACTTTCATCATGGGACCAACGCCAAAACCACGAAAAATAAAGCAGCTGTTTCATACCTTTGGTCAAGTATTGAACTTTTGTATGAAACAGCAGATTTTTTTTTCGTGATATCTGAGTTTGTCCCATAGTGAAAGTTGTTCAGTTCGATGGTCTAAAGCACCACTTAAAGTTTGTAAGGTTAATTTTTTAACACCTTATATAAATCATATAATAAATAGGTAGGTATATGAGAAAAACTATTATTGGGGGTCTTTATCAACGCAATAGAAACCAAAATCCGAAAATCCAAAAACTGAATCCCACGGACGCGACCGAAGTCGCGGGCAGCAACTATAACAAATAATGTGTGTGATCATTTTTGAAAATACCAAATACCCCTAAGAAGGTTAAGTCTGTGTTTATTTAACTAAAGTCCACGCTGACGAAGTCGCGGGCACCAGCTTGTGCAAAATATAACTCGTGTGCAGATGCCTTTAATTCACATTACCACCGCTGCAAAGAAATGAATAAAGTAATATTTCGAGTGCTATTTATAACGGATCTTGAAACTCAAATACCACAAGTTCGTCACCTGAGAAGTCAACTGGGTCTTCAAGCTCATGTAACGGAATAAGGTTAGTACTCTCATTTATTTTACTTTTTACCGGTACTGATTATACGGAACTTCCTAATTTCATTTTGTGAATTCGACATGGGGTTTGCGTAGTTTTACTTCCAAAAAAAAACTGCCCACGTAAAAATCCGTAGTCAGTATGGACAGGATGGAAAAGAAGTCGGTAGATTGGATAGCCATTTAAAAAAAATGCGGCGCAGGCAGGCAGGAACATGGAAAGTGTGGCTTCTTAGTTTGAATCCCTACAGAACCCTAATCTATCTATACTAATATCTAATAAAGCTGAACAGTTTGTTTGTTTGTTTGAACGCGCTAATCTCTGAGAAGGTCTATGGCTATTTACGCTAGGACTCTTAGGAGCAGAGCAAGAAGCAAAAAAAACAGTCAAGACTCGCGCACCGAGGGTTCCGTACAAATTTGTAGGTAATATGTAAAGATTTATACTTTATCACGGGTTTTATTTTAATGTAACTTAAAATTAACGGTTTTCGGATTTTTTCCTTCCTTTACTTGTTCTACATGACCTTGATTCTTGAAAAATTTCATGATTCAACGTGATAGGTCAAGGTGAAGTACTTTATAAAAATTTTGATTCCCTTGACAAGGTATACACGTATACGAAGGTATACGTTTTTTGCGGCTTAAACGGCTGTATCTTTTTACGTTAACTTAGAAGTTTGATTTTTTAATAGCTTCAAGGGACTGTAGACCTGAGTAATATTATGGTTTTAATTTCTATAAGGGTTCAGTTTTTTAGATATGGAACTTTTAAGATATGGAACCCTAAAAAGTAAGAAAGACTGCTAAGTGAAAAAGAAGTAATAGCCCGGCCAGGTGATATGATGCGACAGGATAGATCGGGGAACAAAAAATAGCAGAAGCTAATAACTTATAATTCTGAGGGGGTACGATTCGGGGTCCTGTCATCAAATCGTAAGACCATTTATCGTTAGCACATTAGACCAATTGCTCGTTCTTCGGGGGATTAGGCTTTTACAGAATTTTGAAGGAAAATTCTTTATTATCAGTCAGCGTCTTATCAGGCACATTTACGGCAACCAAACAGCAGTTTATTTACATGGGTTTATTATGGGATTATTTACATGATAAACACACTGTCTAACTGTTCACTATATTTATTTTAGAACGTTAGTTTAGAGCAAATAGTTTGTTTGACTGATATCAAAATATGTTGTTACGTAGATAATGTAGGTACTACTAATTGTCCTCCAGAACGTATTTCGGCCACGGCGGCCAATCTCAACGGAGACTAACATTCGGCGCGGGAGATATTGTAGTGAGTGTGCTCAGGTGCACTCCCTCTTCCCTCACTCTCATATTCCGAGAGAGATCAGGAGCAGGACCTTCCGAGCCACAGGGGTATCACACCGCCAACTTCTAAACTCCGGGCTGTGAAACTCCTAATCGAACCCGAGTCCCGACCTGACACTCGAACTCAGGGCCCCCACGCTCAGCAGGCGCGCTACAATAAAATAATAATAATTATGTTTGTCTTCAATACTTTGAAGACAATCATAATTCTTCTGGTTATAAAATAAAACGTTAAATAAAAAATGTTTATCCAGACCGATTTTATATTTTATTTTTATTTTTGCAGCAACAGTACGTCAGACATGAGTATTTTCTACGCCCTGATCCTGTTCTGCTCAATACACACAGTTTTCAGCGATGATGATGGCGCTTCTCTATTTGGACTATCACCAAGACACGATTTAACGTTTGTGGAACTTGCTAAATACGATGGTTACACCGCTGAACGACATTTCGTAACCACAGAAGATGGATACATCTTGGGACTTTTCCGAATACCTGTCAAGGAATCCTGCACAGCATCCAAGGGCGTCATCATGTTCATGCACGGCCTCTACCTCAGTGGTGACGACTGCCTCATACCGGGACCTGGGAAGGCTCACTGCTACGTGTACTCAGACAACTGTTATGACATCTGGGTTCCCAACACCAGAGGAAACTTTTACAGCAAAAATCATAGTTCGTATAAACCCGACAAAGATTCAGCATTCTGGGACTTTTCTGTTGATGAATTGGCCATTTATGATCTCCCGGCAGCCATAGATTACGTCTTACTTAAGACAAATGAAACTCAATTATCATATATCGCTCATTCACAAGGAGTTAGTATGTTATTAATTCTTTGCTCAAAGAAACCTGAATACAATGCTAAGATTAAGGTTGGTTTTGGCTTATCACCGACGGCGTGGTTAGAACATGCGAGGTTTATTGTGATAAAGATCCAAGGTCTTATTGCCCCAGGATTATCACTTACAGACTCGTTTCTTAATAAAGAAGTATTAAAACGAAATGGATTATTGCAAAACTCTGGAGAACTTTTGTGCGGAACCACTGACCTAGCATATCCTTTTTGCTCTGTATTCATATTCGCAGTTTTAGGTTACAATAAATTCCAGATCACCAAGGATGTTTTGCCTGTAGTAGTCGGTCATACTCCCTCTGGAACTTCTCTTAAAAATTTCGTTAGATGGGGGCAATTGCAGAATAACGGCTTCTCTGAATATGATTATGGTTTAATCAAAAACCTTATTACATATGGACAGAAAAGCCCGCCGTTATACGACTTGTCTGGTATCTCGATGAAATGGGTGTTTCTAGGGAGCGACAACGATTATGTCGCTAATGTTACAGACATAAAAACGCTTGCATCTAAATTACCAAACGCCTCACTTTGCATACTTTCTGATAAAACTTTTGGTCACCTAGATTTTATTTATGGTAAAGATATACCTAATTATTTAACTCCAGTTGTTTTATCATATTTAGAGAATGGTAGTTACATTTGCCCTTAAATGAACAATTTTAATAAAGATCATGCCTAAATCTTCATTCTTATTTTATTTCCCATTCCTATTGCTATCAGCATACTTAATACATGAGCGTAAGTTTACTTTAACGAGATGAACCCAACCATCCGACCGCTGACAAACTGTTTCAAAGGAAATATTGCACCATAATAAACTGAAATCATTTATATTTTCCTTTCGCGCTCTTGTGGGTTTCAGAGTTAGGAAAATAATGTTGCTAACTTTAACTATTGACATTTAAGATCATTATTAGACGCGTGTATCAGACATATATAAATTGTATTTTTTACTTGTTTCATTAAAAGCATAATCAGCCTATAACATTCCCACTGCTGGGACACAGGCCTCCATTACGCGGGCACAGTGCATTTTTGGACCTATGTCATGCCGATTTATTCACGATGTTATCTTTCACCGTAGTGGTAATGGAATAATTTCCACAAAGTAAAGCGCCTGTCCGGGTTCGAACCCGCCACCTACATCTCGTAAGTCGCGGCCGTTACCACTGGACCACCACTGCTCTCTGTTTATTCCTTGTTCCTAATTGCTCATCTTGTTATTGTCGTCAATATCGGGCTTGAGAAATCTTTGAATAGATTGTGCGTTCATCCTAAACTTATTTAAGTACGTTTCCTTACTAATGTTTTTAATTCCGTGGTGTTTCATGTTTGATAAGAATTGAGAAACTCTGTTTTCTACTCATCTGATTTGTTAAAACCATTACAGTAACTCATCTTAAAACAATGCATATAATTCTATTTGCAGCTGCCTTTAAGTGCCAACATTACAATTTTAATTTAAAAATAATGCGCCACGTGCACGAACAAACCGAAGTTAAATATTTAAACTTGGTCGGCAACTCGGCACGTGTAGAGTGCAGAACGACTTCCGTGTTTAAAAGTTTTATAATAACTGGAAAAGGCAGAAGCAGAGTGTCCATTAAAAGCTTGGACAGAAGCTCAGCAAGTTAAACAAGTCAGTGCAGCTGAAAGGAAAGAACTACAACTGTGCTTTTGAATTTTTATTTTAGTTATTAAAATTGTCGTGAGACTCAGATGCATTCATGTTTTAAATTAGTGTTTATTTAAATGTCCAGATTGTGTAGAGGTTAAGAGGCCCGCTTCTCAACCTCGAGGATTTGGGTTCGAAACCTGGCAACCAATTTGGCACTAAACATCACGTAGTCATGGTTACAAATGTCTTTGACATATTATCTTGGGACCTTTGGAAAGCGTGTCAGAGGCCGAAGACAACTCGCAGAGGCCCCTTATAGACAATTTTAAATTATGAAGAAGCTCCAACCGACGATTATCCCTGTATGCAATATGCAAGTACACCCAAGGACAACCGCCGGTTGGTGCAGGACTATGGCAGAAAATAGAAACAAAATATATTGGGCTATGCGTTTGGGTGGGTGGGAGAGCAGTGGTGGGCCAGTGGTAACGGCCGTGACTTACGAGTTGTACTTCGTAGGTTCGAGCCCAGACAGGCGCTTTACTTTGTGTAAATTGTTTCATCACCATTGCTCTCCAAACGGTGAAAGAAAACATCGTGAGGAAACCGGCATGTCCTGGAACCAAAAATTCGAAGACATGTGTCATCTACCAACCCGCATTGGGCCCGCGTGGTGGATTACAGCCCACTTCCTCTCACAGAGAGGACATGAAACACCACGGAATTAAAAACATTAGTAAGGAAACGTACTTAAATAAGTTTAGGATGAACGCACAATCTATTCAAAGATTTCTCAAGCCCGATATTGACGACAATAACAAGATGAGCAATTAGGAACAAGGAATAAACAGAGAGCAGTGGTGGTCCAGTGGTAACGGCCGCGACTTACGAGATGTAGGTGGCGGGTTCGAACCCGGACAGGCGCTTTACTTTGTGGAAATTATTCCATTACCACTACGGTGAAAGATAACATCGTGAATAAATCGGCATGACATAGGTCCAAAAATGCACTGTGCCCGCGTAATGGAGGCCTGTGTCCCAGCAGTGGGAACATTATAGGCTGATTATGTTTGGGTGGCTATAGTGGATCGGTTACTTTGAACTATGGAAGGACTAGGTATGTCCCCAGCCTGAACATGCCCAATAATGACATAATGGCACAAGATGACCTGTACACTCAATAATGGGCCCCTTGAAACCGTCGCTAGTATAGTATAGTGGCGTAGCGACAAGGAGGCAATATGTCCTTAGGTTCTTGAGAAGTGGACAGGCATTCCACGGCTATCAGAACAATCCCAGAGCCTGGAAGATGGTCAAGATCCCTGCGAGCACTTACTGGAATACTTCCTTCCTCCGAGCATATTTTCTCTTCCGAATCTCCACTCAAGCCGGCCAATAAAAGCAAGAATGAGGTGGGAGCTCAGTTCCTCGTCAGTGTTCACTCCAGCCGGCCAATAAAGGCAAGCCAGAGGTGAGGAACAGGACTTCTCCCGGGAAATAGGGTCCATGGCGTCGCTATTGCCCAACAGCTCGCCACATGCTGCCCTATGTTTATGTATCTCTCTTGGTCTGGCTCCTCACCCTAGACCGGTTTTGGCAAAGTAATCTCTACTAGCACAGACCCTGAATTCAGGAGTGCGCAAGCCTCACCACGACGTCAACGTAAAGATACGACGCACGGTGGGCTGGAAATCGGCTTTCATAGACATAGGGATTTCAATTTGCAAGTGCTTGTTTTTATGCCGGATATCGCTTCTATTAGTCATTACTATGTACAAAAATGACACCCGAGTTAATTCTGCCCAAAAACGAAGGAAATATAATTTTTTTACGAAAAATTTGTATGAAGCTAGGATGAAAAATCGAATTATCTCCTAAACGGCATGTTTAACCGTAATATCCTTGGAGGTGGTCATAGTGCTAATTATTTATGATTTTTTGGTTGCCGATTTGACGAAAAATTTCATGCCGTTTTTTTTTTTAAAATCGTCAAAATATTTTTATTTGTTTTTACATATGAAACGATTCCTTTTAGTGTTTATGTTGAAGAACATGGACTTTTAACTACACGTTACATAAAATAGCATCACTCCTATATTTCCGAAGGAGTTTGCAGAGGTTTATAGTACACCCACACGTAGACAACTATGTTTGAGCTAGATATTTATCAACACATCATGAGTTTTAAAACTTTTCATACAACCAAATTACCAATTGTTTACTCTTCTAATGAGTCCGAAAAGAAGTGATTAAGTAACTACACTGATTAGGTCTTCTAATGAGTCTTTATAGGTGATTTAATGATTTTCAATATCTCACGACAATGCCAACTATGGATTATATTCAACTTTTCCTGATAAGTAAGCTAATTTGTTAATTAGCAGTGCTATGAGTTCTAAGAATAGTTAGTGACAATTATAAATTTTCATTAGCTAATGAGGAGATAACTAATGAGGTTAGTTACCTAATTATTGGCGTTTTGCAATAAAAGGGCTAAAGTTTTGTTTTATAATTTAGTTTGTTCACAACTGTGTAACTGCTAACACTAAATCTGCGACTATAAAATCTTAGAATGGAAAGTTTAATCACCAATTTAGACTTGTTTGTTCTTCTACGAAGTGAGATTACTTCATTTGATCATGAAGTATTGTTCTCAAAGAATTTTGTCGGAGATTTACGCGAGCCACTTTACAAAGGTGGCAGAAATCCAACTGATTCCTTGATAATTTCAGGAGAAACTACGAGAATTGGTTGGGAGCAAATATTGATTGGCCGAGTTTTGTGCAAACTAGTTAATCAAGAACCAAGTGTTGATGAGATACCAAGAGCGCCCTCAGTCTCTCCAGAACCGTCGACATCAACGTCCATTGGAACAATGACGAAAAGATCCCGTAAACCATTCGAAGATCTGGGAAGTAAACAAAAAAAGAGAAGATCTGATGAACACAAAGGCGAAGATTCCAGTGAATTGGCATATGCAGCTGCAGCACGTTTAAAAGAAGAAGGGCATGGAGATATCGCCTCTGTCATCGAATACATGATGAAAAATCCTGAAGCAGCCGCTAAATGAAATGAAACGCTTAAGAAACCAGCAAAAACAATCATATTTACGCCAGAAAAGGCGCTTGGATTGCTTCTTTCGCTAAAACTTTCAAAGTGGCAATATATTACGTTGCGAGAGGCTGCCATTCGGGAAGGTGCTAAGGATATTTATCCATCTTACTATAAAGTGCAACAAACTAAGCTTGATTGCTACCCTCCGAAGCAATCAGTGACAGTTACTGATTCATCGGCTACGTTTACACTTCAAGCTTTACTTGATATCACAGTTACAAGAATCCTTCAAAGCCTTTCTAACGAAGAGCATAACGAGCAGTTGAAGCTGATATCCAAGTAGGGATTTGATGGTGATTCTAACCAAAGCTGATACAAGCAGAAAATGGAGGGTGAGGAAGATGACTCGAGCATTTTCATGACCTCCTTGGTGCCACTAAAACTGACAGATGGAGACAACATCTTATGGACGAACCCAAAACCATGCTCAGTTTTGTATTGTCGTCCAGTTCAGTTTACTTTTGTAAAGGAGAGTGAAGCAGTTGTCCTTGAGCTGAAAAAACAAATGGATGAAGAAATTGAGGCCCTTATCCCCACAGAGTGCAATAATAATAATAGGGTGACTCATGAACGAATGATGACGATGATCGACGCTAAAGTTTGCACTTACCTTTCTGAAGCTAGATCAAATGCATCGTGCTACCTGTGCTTAGCAATGCCTACAGAAATGAACCGCTTAGATGCTGTAACATCAAACATTGTGTGTTCTGACCTGTATGAATTTGGCTTGTCATCCCTACATGCCCGTATAAATTGTATGGAATATCTGTCAAAAGATTTGCTGTAATTTTACAAGCAATTACATCTGGAGAGCAGGTCGATATAATAAAATTTAGAGATTATGCCCGCAAAACAGCAGAAAAGTACGTATTATTATACGACTGGTACTACATGTCGTCAACCGTTCATAAATTATTAATCCATGTAATCGAGAAAAATAATATTGTGCCGATTGGGACTCTCTCGGAAGAAGCCTCAGAGTCTCGAAACAAAGATTTTAGGAGGTTTCGAGAACATCATTCGCGGAAAAGAAGTAGGCAGGATTCCAATCAAGACATTTTAAATATGCTTGTTGTTTCTTCGGATCCTTTGCTAAGTGCACAAAGGCCTAAGTTAGATGCCAAGAAAAAGCAGAGCTTTTTTGCAGAAACTCTCGACTTAATTCAATTTCAGGAAACTGAGTTCGAGTTTTTGGATATATCCAATCTGGATGCTGACTCAGAATTGGAGTCTGACAACGAGAGTGATAAGGAAAATTTGTAAAAAAATTATATATGTACATATTTGTAAATTTGTAATTGAGTGTGTTTGGGTTTTTTTTTTTAATATTTAATGATATTTTGTCTTTTTTTTATTTATTTTACTTTATTTTACAAATGCTTAGTATTAATTCCTTAAATTAAATTATTTTGTATATAATATAACTTTATATGTTACTTAAATAAAGGTTGATAATCTTTTTTTATTTAAATTAATAAAAATGTGTCAAAAAACTTGTTTTGTGTGTTCTTAATATTTGGGTTAATAACATATCGAAATTTTTAACTTGGACACTAAAAGGGATCGTTTTACATGTAAAAATAAATAAAAATATTTTGACGATTTTAAAAAAAAACGGCATTAAATTTTTCGTCAAATCGGCAACCAAAAAATCATAAATAATTAGCACTATGACCACCTCCAAGGATATTACGGTTAAACATGCCGTTTAGGAGATAATTCGATTTAACATACTAGCTTCATACAAATTTTTCGTAAAAAAATTATATTTCCTTCGTTTTTAGGCAGAATTAACTCGGGTGTCATTTTTGTACATAGTAATGACTAATAGAAGCGATATCCGGCAAAAAATCAGGCACTTGCAAATTTAAATCCCTAAGTCTATGAAAGCCGATTTCCAGCCCACCGTGCGACGGTGGGGTTATAGGATGGCATTCAATGATTCAAGTCCCTTTGAGTCTGCCCACCAAATGGTAAGTGATCAAAGCAGAATGGGTTGCTATCCCAGGGACCAAGCTGAAATGTCTCAGTGAGACTCATACGTGCCTGTAATAAGACCGGGGCTTGTATCCTTCAAACCCGAACACAGCATCAGGAATAAGTAAGATGGCAGTACTTAAACGAAGGAGGAGGAACGAGGAGAGGCTCATGGCTAAGTAATAACAGCCTCACTGGTCCATCGATCAGGTTAAGCTATGCCGCGGTCGGTCCGTGGACGGGAGACTATCTTTTTATCGGAAAGCACGTTAAGCTGTTGGTCCCAGCTATTATTCGTGGATCTTTAGACAGTAGGTACAGGTCGTCGAAACTTGAAAATATGGACAACCAGTCTTACCAATTGGTATCGTGATATCCAGTAACTGGGTAGTGGAGGTTAGATAGCCAGTCGCTCTACGAAAAATACAAGTACGCAGCGGCATCCGATTAGACTGGAAGCTGACCTCAATAATAGTTGGGAAAAGGCTGGGCAGAAGATTTTAGTACTTAAACGAATGACCTACTAACACTATTTGACTAAAAAAAAAGCAGAATAAATTAAACGTGCCATACACCTCATCGACCCGTTCTATTCGCAGGGTGAATATCAACTTCATTATAACCGAAGTTTACACAATCAATATTACCCTACATCCCACCTGATCCATCATTTGAGGCAACTTTATCAAAATTCGGCGAGTCATCCCTCAATCCTGCTTATTATTCGGAGATGGCTTAATTTTCTTGCTAATGGAAAAGGCGAAAGAAATAAAGGTAGGTACACTGTATTTATCATTTTGAGGTAAACTGAACACCACGCTTGTGGCCAATTTAATTTGAACCTGTCTAGGTTCAAATTAAATTAGCCAGCGAAACTTCGACGTGATGGATATCGCTATCTCATCATCATCATCTGCCTAGCCTTTTTCCCAACTATGTTGGGGTCGGCTTCCAGTCTAACCGGATGCAGCTGAATACCAGTATTTTACATGGAGCGACTGCCTATCTGACCTCCACAACCCAGTTACTGGGTAATACGATACCCCTTGGTATGACTGGTTGTCAGACTTTCGGGCTGCTGACTACCCGTAACGACTGTCAAAGATCCACGAATGACAGCCGGGACCAACGGCTTAACGTGCTTTCCGAGGCACGGAGGGGACACGGTATGTAAAGATGGTCACCCATCCACATACCGATAAAACAAAAAAAAAAATAATTTGACGATTTTTCTTATGGGGTCACCGACCGCAGTTAGTGCCCCGGCAGTTAGACAGTGTATTTCGCACGGGTAGACAGAGGTATAATATAGCACACATTCGTGTCGCCATTTTGATGTATGATGGGGATTTAGCTTTTGCATTTTATCTCAATTTTCATTATTTATTACTTCAACTCACTACTGTTCGAATCAGAAATCAATTTCCATCACTTTTAATTCGTCGTGTAATATTGATTCAGTAGGTACCTACGGGAAACGCGGCTCCCTTACATCATTTCTTTGAGCCAGTTCTCGATAAGGTAAAGTACGAGTTCCCGTATTTGCGCGGCATTAATTCACGGCCAGGCTTCGGCCGAGCCGCAAACTTTTTCAATAACCGTCGCCCGGGACCCGAGTCCCGGGCAAAACGGACCTCGCGATAGGAGCGGGGTCCCACTGAATACGGGACAGTGATTACGCAAATGTAATAAGGTATAGGATGCAAACAGAGCACTTGTCGTGTTTGCTGGTAGGCCAATGAATAAAAAATTACCAATAGACTTTTTACAAAAAAAAAACAACTCACCTACCTCATAATTCCGTTAGTTACGAGCCGATTTCAAAAAATCTTTTTTTAATGGATAGAGTTTGCCTCAGGGGTGGTCCCATGCTACGCTGACGACACGCTGGTCCTGGCGCAGGGGAGGTCGCATCAGGCGGCGGCCGACGCAATGACACGCGGGGTTGCTATAGTCGTAGAGAGGATCCGGCAGTTGGGTCTCGAGGTGGCTCTGCACAAGTCCGAAGCCATGTCTTTTCATGGGCTTCGGAACGGGCCACCATCGGGATCCCAACTAACGGTAGGAGGGGTTCACATCGGCGTCGAGACAACGATGAAATACCTGGGTCTCGTCCTCGACAGCCGGTGGAACTTCGTGGAGCACTTCCGACGTTTGGCCCCCAAACTGGAACGGGCCGGGGCCGCTTTCAAGCGGCTCTTGCCCAACCTGAGGGGGCCAAACGCCTCCTGCCGGAGGCTTTACGCGGGGGTCGTGCGGTCCATGGCCGTATATGGGGCCCCGGTGTGGGCGCGTTCACTGCGGCTACGAGCCGCCCACTACTTGAACGCGCCCCAAAAGGTGGTAGCCATACGGCTTATACGGGGGTACCGCACGATCTCGGGCGAGGCGGCAAGCCTCCTTGCCGGACTGCCGCCATGGGATCTGGAGGCGATAGTCCTCGCGCGTATGAGTGGCGCGCGGAGGCACTACGCCGGGGGGAAAACCTGCTTCCGCGGCAAATCGCTGCGGAGCGGACGGACCTTCGGCGCGATCTCATGGCGACATGGAAAGCGCGACTGTCGCAACCCCGCGCAGGGCACGCCACGATAGTGCCGATAAGACCCCTCTTTGAGGAGTGGCTAGAGAGGCGTCACAGCGTCCTCACCTACCGCCTGACGCAGATCCTCACCGGACACGGATATTTCGGGAGGTTCTTGCACATCATCAGGCGGCAGGAAACGCCCGGGTGTCACCACTGCGAGGTTCGCCCAGAGGACACGGTGGAGCATACGGTGGGGTCTGCCCCGCTTGGGCGGAGCACCGCCATGTCCTCGTAGAGGCGATCGGCAGCGGCGGCGACCTCTCGCGCCCGGCTCTGGTTCAAGCCATGGTCCGGAGCGAGAGGGAGTGGGAGGCAGTCACCTCCTTCTGCGAAGCAGTCATGCTAGCGAAGGAGGTGGCGGGATGGGCGAGGGAGAGAGCCGAGAGAGCCGCCCGTCCCAGCCGCCGCGGGAGTCGCCCCGGGCGTCGGGAGCCGCGTGACGACTCCCGGCCACCGTAGGCGCGGGCCTGCGGACGGCGAGTAATGGGTAGCTCGCCGTCCGATCAGGACCAGGCCCGTGCCGGACGGCGCGTATGTGTTCCACGCGCGCCTCAAAGAGATGTCAGCATCAAAAGAGGGGCCCGTCAGGGCCGAAGCCTGCCGGGGCAGCGGGATTGTCCGAAAGGGTTACCGCTACCCCGGAACTTAAAGGGCCAAGGAAGGAACACGGATGGGTTTTAGTCAGTAAGAGTCTGACACTCCCTTCCGCTCCACCCAGAGCGGGAGGGGTCATTTGATGATTTCCCATCCAAAAAAAAATAAAAAAGTTAACTTCAATAATACGTATTTTAGCCACTTACTTTATATTGATGATGTTATAATAACTTTCTTTCACTGATATTTACATCAAGTAGTGTTATATGAATTAGTCAGTGTCAAAAACGAAAATGCGGAACCAACGACACCGACTTCCGAAATTAGAGTTATTTTTCACTTTATACTTAGTGGTTTCTTTGGAAGTCGGTTGTAATTGTTTTTGTAAAAAAGTTTTTGAAGTCGGTTAAAACCTTCCCAGGTTATAGGAATAAAACGTTGTCGGAAGGTGATTTGATATTATTTCTTGGTATCTTCCTCTCGTTTATGACTTATGAAGTACCTAGACTCTTATAATATTGTAGTGGCAATAATTATCGTGGCCTAGATGGCAACGTGTTTCTGAGAAGTTTGTAGTTAGGCCGCTTCTTTCCAGTTTGTTATGAAACATAATACATAACAGATAATGCAAAAAAAAATACGTCTTTGAATTTCTGGGTTTTATTTTGAGAAGGACATTTTACATTGTCTGCTCACCTTGTTGTGGTGGAACGTATAGACTACAAAGTTTATAAAATTAATGACATCATTTGTGTTAAACTACGTTCTTTCGAATAAATAAATTCTGAAACTAGTTTTAATGATATCGATAATATAGCCATAAGGTATGAAAGTATCGAGTAGGATCTGCACCCTAATTGGGTAACACACTTTCAATCACAATCTGAATCATTTTGAAGTCATCATCATCTGCCTGCCTTTTCCCAACTGTGTTGGGGTCGGCTTCCAGTCGAGCGACTGCCTATCTGACCTCCACAACCCAGTTACTGGGTAATACGATACCTACCCCTTGGTAAGACTGCTTGTCAGACTTTCGGGCTTCTGACTACCCGTAACGACTGTCAAAGATCCACGAATGTCAGCCGGGACCAACGGCATAGCGTGCTTTCCGAAGCACGGAGGGGTCTCAGTATGTAAAGACGGTCACCCATCCACAGACCAACCGCGGCAAGCGTAGCTTAACCTTATCAATCGACCTGTGCGGCTGTTATTATTTATAGCCACGGGCCCCTCCTGAATCATTTTGAAGTATTTCGCTAAATACGTTGCTTCATAAATGTTCAAAAAAATTATCTGCTCTATAACTGTCAAAATGGAAGCCATTGCTTCTGTTAGTGTGTTGCGCAATTACCCGCTGATATAATCATAACGTTTGTTTTTCGTGGATACGTCCGCTGCTACTGTGACCGTTCCTATAAGTAAGGCTTAATAAATAGGAGCTCGTTACACTGTCTTGAACGTATACAGATATACCTATACACTTTTTAGTGAAGAAATTCTTATAGAAATACCAGGGATCTTTAATTTCGTTTTTATAATATTTACGTATACAGGTTAGACACCTACACGAGTTTTTAAGGATTTTTCTGTTTATTTGGGAACATAAGACCCTGTCATACACTATTTCGTTCAGTTTTCCCAAACTGCCTTTATCATAAGCTTATGTATCTTGAGTATTTATGTTAAACAAAGCAACATAAAAATTCAATACCTACTTGGATCTTAACAAGCAGGAGATTTCAAACTTTAAAAATTCAGTTTAGGCACCTACGCTTTTCACAAGAGGACCTAAATCATAGTTGACATACCAAAAAAAGTTACTTTCAAACATCTGATCATAATTTACCGACACTTTTCAAGTTTGCCTAGCAATTTTCTAGACGAATTTTCTAGTATAAAACATGCCACACTTCCTATTATAATTGTAACAACTACCAAGACAACGTATTCATACGAGGAGGTTCAGAATTTTAATTTTAACGTTGAATATTTGTCTGCAAGCTAGAATGTTAATATGACCAAGTGCATGCATCATAACAAGGTCAAATTATATTAGTTAGCGAAACTCTGCAGACGTAGGTAATGGGTTATCTAAATACAATAAAATAAAAACAAAAAAGATTTGATGTTTTTTTTTTGTTGCGTGTTGTGTGCTGTCACGTCTGCGGAGTTTCGCTAGCTAATTTAATTTGAACCAGTATTATCACTAGTTGTACCCCGCGGTTTCACACGGATAAGTCTCGATTCCGTGGGAATATCGGGATTAGAAGTATCCTATGTCCTAATCCAGATCATGGTCTACCCATGTGCAAAGATTCATCCAAATCCGTTCAGCCGTCTTACCGTGAAAACGTAACAAACAACCAAACAATGATGCATTATTTTTTTTGGTAGTCTGTACTGTCCCACTTCTGTAGGCTGATGCTGATGATATATATATCTACCTAAGGATATGTAGGTAGGTATCGTCACCGGAACTACCACCCATACCAGCGAGACATGAAACTCATAAAAGTATTTTATTAAAAAAACAATAATAGTTTTCTATTCAACACGTTCTGAGGGTGACATAAAACTGAACGATTATTTTGTCGAAAAAATCAGAAGGTATAAAACCCATTAGGACCGCAATGTCGGTCATAAAATAAGAATTAGGGCTCGTAAAAATAAAAATTTGTTGTATAAAATATTTTTGACATATTTCATGGGTCGCTTCAATTTATGGCGCATTAAAAGAACCTCTCAGAGTGACGCTACTTAAGCACTCCTAGGGCGCCTTGAGGTCACTGGTAAGCCTCGATATGATTTATAAACCTTGTTGACCACTTGTTGACTGACACAACAGCATAAACTATAACCACGATAGCAGAAGAATTTTGCAAGCTGCTGGGGGCCTAAAAAGGCCACTTTGGCGGAATCATAAAACAATTCATATCACACAATTTCATCTGTATGACAGTGTTGTATGGAGATTCGTAAAATGCTATATAGGTACACCTCTGCCTAACCCTTCAGGGATATATAGGTGTGAAACTTGCAAACAGATGAATTGCGTGATAAGAATTGTTTTATGATTCTGCCAAAGTGGCCTTTTTAAGCCCCCTTGTCCACGTCCCTATTCAATGTGATCCATACTTCCAAGGACACCCTGTATAGTCCTCCAGATCGTATTTAGGTCATGGTAGCCAATCTCAACTACATACTAATTGCCACGACTAGCCTTCGGCGCGGGAAATATTATAGTGCACAAGTGTGAGCGCAAGCACAGGTCCACTCCCTCTTCCCTCACTCTCATAGTCCAACGGGACGGCATTCCTACACGACTGGAGAGAGATCAGACGCAGGACCAACGGCTTAACGTGATTTCCGAGGCACGGGGGTATCACACCGTCAACATCCAAACTCCTTTTTTTTATTTCTTATATACCTATGCAATAAGTGCAGGATGCTTGTCATTGAATCTAGCAGTTCTATTTAAAAAAGTCGCATTTAAAATTCACCATGTAATACTTGGAAAGAAATCTTAAATATCAACTATTTTACATGCAAAACTAGGTAAGGAAGTACCTATAACTAATGCATAAAGTCTTTAAAATCTCATTAGAACATGAGAAAGAGGTTAACGACGTACAAACGTAGCATTTTTTTTTTATTCTTGCTAGTACTGCAAACATGCATTTAATAGGTACCTATGCAAAGGTCTTTTTATGTAATGTAGGTACCTATGTATTTAAGTGTTCCTGTAGCACATGCAGATCATAACACTAAGTAGCGTAGCGACCGACGCGACGACGCAAACTTAGCCTAGTCATTGTGAGCTACACGATTACAGACAAATGCGTGCACTGGATATGGACAGGTCTACTCAAATCTCTATGGTTCTTTCCTCAAAGATTATCTGAGATATTAACCTGAGTTACCTGCATGGTCTTCAAGTTATGGTCTAACAAAGATTATGTTGTATGTCTGGACTTTATGAGAGACTGCATGTAACTTCTGAGTTTGTTTCGGTCTTGCTTCTTAGAGTAGGTACCTAGTCAGTTAGGAACCACTGAACTCGTCTAGTTTAAAACACACATAATTTTATATTTACGTGTCAAAGTATTTTTTTGAACCAATTATCAGAAATAAATATCATTTATCATCATTATCACTATTTAACTGATTAAACTAATGATTTATTTAGGTAGGTTTAGGTATCCACTTTGTTTAAATTCTTGCGAAATTTGTCCTCATACGGGGTTTGGAGAGAACGGAGGGTTATGTCGGAATCGACACCAAATAAAAGCCGACGTTTAGGTACGACATCCTACGTATACATAGGTCGAGAACCCGGGAAATCCCCGCTCCTTTCAATGGAAGGTTCCGATCCGCCATAGGCGCCATACTCCAGTCTACAATTGTAACACACTAACAGTTGGATTTCATTTTGACAGTTCAACAACATTCATTGCGTTATTTACGTTGTTGAGCAGACAACTTTTTCGAACATATTATGAAGCAATGGATTAGCAATATCCTTCAAAATGATTCAGATTAAGATTGAAAATGTTAACGTAATTAGGGTGCAGGCCCCATTAAGTATGATTATGCACCCTCAGACCAAATAAAAGATAGAGGACTGTCAACAGTAAAGTGAAGCCGGTTTCGTAAACATGTATGCACTTAGTGACGTGTAGTTTGATTGTAAATGTGTGCGTGTGAGCGTGTATGCACAGAGCGGAGGTGTAGTTTAGGCATGCTTCACTGTTTCGTTCTCAGCGCCCTTTTTTTTTTCTTTTTTTTTTTTAAGGATGGGAAATCATCCCATGACTCCTCCCGCTCTGGGTGGAGCGGAAGGGAGTGTCAGACTCTTACTGACTAAAACCCATCCGTGTTCCTTCCTTAGCCCTTTATGTTCCGGGGTAGCGGTAACCCTTTCGGACAATCCCGCTGCCCCGGCAGGCTTCGGCCCTAACGGGCCCGTCCTTTGATGCTGACATCTCTTTGAGGCGCGCGTGGAACACGTACGCGCCGTCCGGCACGGGCCTGGTCCTGATCGGACGGCGAGCTACCCATTACTCGCCGTCCGCAGGCCCGCGCCTACGGTGGCCGGGAGTCGTCACGCGGCTCCTGACGCCCGGGGCGTCTACCGCGGCGGCTGGGACGGGCGGCCCTCTCGGCTCTCTCCCTCGCCCATCCCGCCACCTCCTTCGCTAGCATGACTGCTTCGCAGAAGGAGGTGACTGCCTCCCACTCCCTCTCGCTCCGGACCATGGTTTGAACCAGGGCCGGGCGCGAGAGATCGCCGCTGCTGCCGATCGCCTCTACGAGGACACGGCGGTGCTCCGCCCAAGCGGGGCAGGCCTCCACCGTATGCTCCACCGTGTCCTCTGGGCGATCCTCGCACTGGTGACACCCGGGCGTTTCCTCCCGCCTGATGAAGTGCAGGAACCTCCCGAAACATCCGTGTCCGGTGAGGACCTGCGTCAGGCGGTAGGTGAGGACGCCGTGACGCCTCTCTAGCCACTCCTCAAAGAGGGGCCTTACCGCCGCTATCGTGGCGTGCCCTGCGGTGGGTCGCTCTTTCCATGTCGCCATGAGATCGCGCCGGAGGTCCGTCCGCTCCGCAGCGATTTGCCGCGGAAGCGGGTTTTCCCCCCGACGTAGTGCCTCCGCGCGCCACTCATACAGGCACGCGAGGACTATCGCCTCCAGATCCCATGGCGGCAGTCCGGCAAGGAGGCTTGCCGCCTCGCCCGAGATCGTGCGGTACTTCTGGATAAGCCTTACAGCTACCACCTTTTGGGGCGCGTTCAGAAAGTGTGCGGCTCGTCGCCGCAGTGAAGGCGCCCATACCGGGGCCCCATATAGGGCCATGGACCGCACGACCCCCGCGTTAAGCCTCCGGCAGGAGGCGTTTGGCCCCCTCAGGTTGGGCAAGAGCCGCTTGAAGGCGGCCCCGGCCCGTTCCAGTTTGGGGGCCAAACGTCGGAAGTGCTCGACGAAGTTCCACCGGCTGTCGAGGACGAGACCCAGGTATTTCATCGTTGTCTCGACGCCGATGTGAACCCCTCCTACCGTTAATTGGGATCCCGGTGGTGGCCCGTTCCGAAGCCCATGAAAGGACATGGCCTCGGACTTGTGCAATGCCACCTCGAGACCCAGTTGCCGGATCCTCTCCACGACTGTCGCAACCCCGCGTGTCATCGCGTCGGCCGCCGCCTGATGCGACCTCCCCTGCGCCAGGACCAGCGTGTCGTCAGCGTAGCAAACCACGCTGACGCCATCAGGGAGATCGGCCCGCAGCACCCAGTCGTACCCGATGTCCCACAGGAGCGGCCCCAGAACCGATCCCTGTGGGACACCGCACGACATCTCTCGCCGGTTCCATTCCCCGTTGCGACCGGGGTAGATGACGGCTCTGTCCGTCAAATACGCCCCGACTACTCGACGAAGGTAGGTCGGCACTCGGTGATACCGGAGTGCCTCCCCAATGCAGCTCCAGGGCAGGGTGTTAAACGCATTGGCGATGTCGAGTGACACCGCCACGACGACCCCACCCCGGGACACCGCGTGAGGGCTCTTACGCGCATGATGGCGTCAACCGTCGAGCGCCCCTTGCGAAAGCCAAACTGACTATCCGCAAGATCCGGCCCCGTCCTCGCCAGGTGCCCGACGAGGCGGCCTGCAATCACTCTCTCAAAGAGCTTGCTGACCTCGTCGAGCAGCACGATGGGCCGGTATGCGGACGGAGAGTCCGCAGGGCGCCCTGGTTTCTGGATGAGGACCAGCTTCCCCGTCTTCCAACGGAGTGGGAACTGGCCCCTCTCCATACATGCGCTTAAGAGCGCCTCCAGTCGAGGCCCGAGAGCCCTTGAGGCCAGGACCCAGGCTTTACCTGGCAAGCCGTCGGGTCCTGGGGCGGTATTTTTGGCCTTTAACCTACCTACCGCCACTCTCAGATCTACCCCGGTCACTTCGGGATTGTCGTCGTCGTCCGCGTGGTCCGCTTCGGGCACCGCAATTGGCGGAGCCATGGGCGGGGGAGTATGCTCCCCCCGTGAAGGGAACAGAGCGCTCACCACCTCCTCCACCAGCTGTGGCCGGAGACTCTGCGTCAGCGGGGGGGCCCAGGTGCGGAGTTTATTCCGCACCATTTTGTAAGGGCGCCCCCATGGATCTCTGTTCAGAGTCTCCAGCATCTCCTCGCGGGCCATATCTTTGGCCCGCTGTACAGCCTCTTGGAGTTCTCAGCGCCCTGTCTTGGTGTTTTATTTGGTCTGAGTATGCACCCTGTACCTACCTACAATCTTTAGAAAGGTGCTCTCAATAAATCTTTAATAAAAACATACCTAATCAAAACATATTTTATTTGCATAACATTATACCCTCATCAGTTTCCTTTAAGTAAGTATCTACTTATAGCTTTTCCGCTACCTACTACCTTCTGTTGGAAGTTATCAATACACAGATAATAAAAGATGATACATCATCACTAAATAACGAAGTTAGGTATGAGATATTTAAAAACTGCGTAGGGTAGGTAGGTAATTGTACCTATGCCTGTTAAACACGTTAGGTATGTACGTCACCACTTAGGGTCGTCACTTACGAACATGTAAATATTAATGACAATCCATTAGCGAACACCGAGCACCTGTCCCTATTGAGTGAATCAATCACTTTTAATCTTTATTACGACTACGAGCGCCGACGGCATCGTAAAGAATAAAACGTAAGTTATTAAGTACTCTTTGTTTTTTTAGAAATTATTACCTACTATATTACCATTACTGATTTTTGCAAAAAATGCTGGAGCAAAACTTTCTGTTAGAGCCAAAATCCCCTCCAGATTCAGGGTAACATAACCATTAGGTAATAACCAATCTTCTTGGTTAGAAGATTACTTACCCTCCTGGAAGAATATTTATATTTACTCAAATACAGAATGTCGCTTATCCTTTTTCTGACTAGAGAGAATAATCAATCTAAATAACTAAACGCAAAACTACTTTCGAACTTCCGGACCGGCTCAGCTGATCGTCATAAAGGAAGAGTATTATGACATTATGACATTTATGACAGTTATTATTAGTGTCATTGTCATTACGGGACAATAAGCTCTGTCGAGGCTCCGAGGCTGTCGAGTCGACTTGTCGAGTTCCCACCACAGATAACTATATACAAGTCAGAGACAGATAGGACAGTACTATGGTTGACGATTAGTTCCAAAAATATGCACCAAGCGCTAGTGTCGTAACGTCACCTAGTGTCGTGACACAGATAAAAAAGTGACGATGACCATCCGGCATTGAATATCGATAGCATAGTGATGTACCATGGAAAATTAGTATCGGATTAATTTTATTATTTGCAAGGTTCTGTCACTAAGTAGGTAAAAATAAAACTTTAGAGATATTACTTTTTATTTATTTTTCCTCTTAACCTATGGGCTTTATATTTATCAAAGGCAATTTGTTGAGGTGCACACATCTGTTTCACAAGTTGTTCTCGTACACCTCCTTTTAAAATTTTATTTATTATGTTGCACCAATTATGAACATGGGTGCGTATCATTAAATTAAGCAACCACTCCTTTACTTCAGTTTTATGATGTGTACACCCCAACCAATTTACATCAAATTTCTTAATTATTTCCGTTTTTAAACGTTTTTTAACACATTCTTTGTAAGCATACTTATTTAAATAATCATGTATAAGGCCCGAGACGTTCCTATAAAACATTAAAAACTTCTTTGATGGATATGTTAAATTATGATGTTTTAAAAGGGTGTATTCTCGTTGTTCGATCCATTTATGAAACACATCTATTTCTGTTTGGGTATAAGTCTCAGAGCATCTCTTACAATTAATTTTTTTTTGTTATGGGTCTACTACTTATTAAGGAATTTTCTTTATCCTCATCAAATGTTGATGAGGAACTCTCATCAACATTAGATATAAGTTTTAAAAAATCTACTACTGTGTCTCCTTTATCATCCTCACAGTTTGCGTATATTGAATGTGGACCCATAACGTTAGACATTAGCAGTGATTTAAACGCATTCATAAAAGTATTTGCATCAGGATTGACGTTCCTGTAGTTGATGGCTCTGATCCTACCAAAAAAATTCTCCAGGGGATCCTGATTTACATTTCTAGGATAAAAATATTGTGTCTCATATTTTTCGAACAACAGTTTAGACAACCTTTCAAAACTTTCTATAGTTGTAACCCATCCATTAAGAGAAGGAACTCGAACCTTATAGGTTTTATTATTTTTGAGGGGTTTCTTGCTACTACTATCTATGAATTCGATATTTTTCAATATTTGTTTGGCTTCTGTCCAAATATTGAAAACTTGATGGGCGTTCGGCTTTACTGGTCCACGCAGTTTGCCCCGGACAGTGCTCCTTCGAGATCCGTTGACGCTATCAAAAAGCTTATCTATGAATTCCACAGCTTCGCCTGTTGTGGCCATTGTCTCACTGACATTTTGACCCGTGGCTGTTGTTTCTGAAATATTACATAATTATATATAAGTATATCACTTAAACAAACAAACAAAACTAACAACAAAGTGTTTCCATTCTATCAGACTAAGAAAGTGCAAAGGATATTACTCTTATTACATTAGTTTGAACCAAACGTCTTAAAAGGTCATTTTTAACTTTTTTTGAGGTAAATAAAAGTAAAGTGAGTGAGTAAGTGATCAAGAAGATGATTTTAGTATTATTAGATAATACATATTGATAAAAAGTAAAAACTTACTGAACAATGCAGTATATTTAAGCATTCCACTGGTTGTTGCACTCAGAGTTTGGGCAGCTACACTAACTTTTATTTTCTTCATTTTTGCTGCGTAAACATGGTGTTCTGTTAGATTTTTATGCATTCTAGTATGACCTAGTTGGCAATCAGCATCAAACACAGTTTGTATGTCCTTCCAAGTGGCAACTTTGCCTTTGAATACCATATCTTTTGTAAGAAGGTTGTTCCTTAGGCCCTTAAGTAGGTGCGGGGGATCATACACTACGCTTAACTGTTGTCCTGATATCTAAATGGTTCCATCTGCAAACAAAAAAAAAAATCTAAATATTGAGTTCAACAGGTTAATTTGATTGAACCAAATCCTACTTATTTATAAAATACTGTCAAAGTATAAATGTTTGTTACCCAATTGTCATTTAACAGCTAAATACATTGGGATGAAATTCGTTACACATGTAGACCATAACCTGAACTAACATACAGATAGATATTCTGATATAATGGACACTTTTTATCCAGATAATTTACAACTGCTTCGCAAACAATGTCAATATCATGAATCAACTCACCATTATATTCCTCATTTAAAATCCTTTTGCGTTTGGTCTCCAATTTTATCATATTTATGGCTGTTCTAAATGTCGAGCCCTGGTCACATACAATAGCTAAAGGTATCAAGTCTGACTCTGACACTTTAGTGACCACTTCCTTTAAAATCCTTACAACTGTAGCAGCTGCAGTTGTTCCCTCACAAAAATAGAAACAAATAGGCTGTCTCCAGTTTGAGCACACTCCTTTTAGCATGAATACTAAGGCATGATCGCAAAACCTTAATTCTCTTTCATACCCAAAGTCTTTAAAGCCTCTTATCTCTTCTTGGGACTTCACATAAGTGAGATGAGGTGTAAGAGCAACTTCATCAAACAAAATAGAGCACAGTTTCTTCTTTGTGTCCCATTTTTGGGTTTTGTGCTTTGGTACTCTAAAAATATTATCATTTAGCCCCACATTAAACATTATATTTTCAGCAAGACGGTTTAATGTTCTTTTACTGGGCAAATTAAATATTTTTTGTAGCAACCTATACCCTTTTGGGCTTTCCTTCATTAGGGTCAACGCCAGATGCTTTTCACTGGTTGTATATCTCATTGCCTTCTTCTTTCTGTTTGCTATTTTTAACTGCATGAGTAGAAAATCTTGGGCTTCTTGTGACATTTTATCATAATTTTTATGAAACAACTGGCTGCAGCTTAGTGTCTTAGCAGCATTCAATCTTTGCAAAAATGGCTTCTGAGTTTTGTTTTCCACGATGGCAATTTTTCTAATTTTTTTTATAATGCACCTGCTTTTTGTTTTCAATTTATTAGCTGTAAAAGAATAACAACATTGTTTACTTTATAAACTGTTACTAATGAGTATTTACCTACTAATAAAGGCTTTCACACAATATTTTTTTTAGATTCTATCAATGAAGCAAAACAAGTGTAAATGATTTTAACATATCTTTTTGAGTAGAAACTTTTTTGACAATATTTTACTGTAACTAGAATATTGATATTCTTGTGAGTTAGGTGAAAAACTTTTTTAAGTGTGTTTAAAAATATATATGTTACCTCCTCTCCTAGTAACAATTCTGTTTGGTGCTTTATTTTTTAATTGAGTTACACTGCGCATCACATCTGTAATAAATAGAAGAAACATTCAATTCTAAGTAAGGGCGAATCAGGAATATCAGATAACTATTTTGGGACCTTGAGCAAAGTTTGCCATCACAGCAATTTTTTTTCCAATATTTCTATATTTAGTTTTTGACGTGTCTAAAATAAAATAAATTACAAAAAGGAAATTATAACCAAAATATGCTACTTTAAGAAATGAAGTAGCACACGTTTCTTAAAACATAAAATACAGTTGTGTAAAGAAACCATTTCTGTTTAACAGTACATAATCAAAGCAAAGTTGGGAAGATGGCTATGCAGATGATGATGTCATAATCAAAACAAAGTAGGTAATCTGTTAGGAACATTACTAAAATATTATTAACTTATTAATCATATAATATGACTTTGCCTGAATATCTTAAAAATTATGTAAGTTTCTATGATTCTAACCTTGATCTAAAGAGTCAATTTGTATTAGTGATGATTTTTTGCACTTGCTTGTTGATGGTATTTCACTTGATTCGTAGGTAGGGAAATCTGCAATAAAACAGATTAATTTTGTAAAAAAAATAAAAACACTAATTTCAACAGAATTGGCCAAGTGGCTCTGATCAGAATCAATAACTACTTATATAAGTAGACATAATTGTAACATACTTAGATGCAGATATTAACTGGATGTTTTTTAACTGATCATATTTAAATATGACAAATAGAATATTCTATAATAACAATGTGCAACAGAAAAACATATAAGTAAAACAGCATTAATTTGTTTTTTTGTTATTGGCAATTTTCAATTGTATTGTGTACACAGAGGTTCCACATGAGTTAATGAATTACAAACCTTAATAAAAAATTAAAAGTTGTTAAAAATTATTACCAGTATTGAGAAATGAAGATGCAGGAGGATTTGTGGCTGGTCTTGAATATAAATGATCAACTGGATGTTCTAAAATATGAAAAGTGTATATCAGAAAATAACACATAAGTTATACCAATGCATAAGTAAGATAAGATTGAAAAATAAGTATCATTACCTTGGGCAACAATTGGATTTTCCTCAATTTCCTCGATGTCTTCCTTTTTACTGTAGTTATGATCATATAAATGATCACCTGAAAATAATCAAATAAAGTTTAATTGAATAATTTTAACATAACAAACTCACACCTTTTTTTCATGGGGATAGGCAGAAACTACAAAAAGACACCTGCTACAATCCTTACATACTCCTTTTGCTTCGTTTAAGTTCATACATCTGGTCATACACACACGCCGGTTGCGAAGACTACATACCTGACTTTTCTGAAGAATATCACTATTTGTCCTCCTAGGTAGTGCCCTCCCGTTGTTTTTACTCACATCTGCCTTATAAATACCTTTTTTTAGTCGCCTTTTATTCATTCTCTCTACATGACCAAACCATCTAAGCATACTCTTTTTAAATTTGTCACTACATCTTCTTTTAAACCGCACCGTTGCCCTAACACATGATTCCTCAGTATGTCATTTCTCAGCTTCTTTTGCCACACCCAACATTCACTTCCTTAGATAAGCGTAGGCACCAGCACACCATTGTGAACAGCCAGTCGTGCCTTTTGGGACATGAACTGGTTGTCACAATTGCATGTGTAGCACCATTATTTCCCGCATTTACTCTCCTTTCCACATCTTTATCAATCTTTCCATCCCTTGTAAACAGACTCATCATTTATTTTCACATCACATCAGCTACAAATTAAAAGTGTAGGTACCTATTAATATGTAGAGCTAATAACTTACCAGATAAAGGTGCCCATGCTCGATTTCTTTCGTAGAAAATAGACATGAATAACCATCTTTGAGACGATTACCCTTGTTATCCAGTTGGTATTTGTGTATTTGTCGAAGTGTTTTTAGCACACGCGTTTATTCACTAACTGATCCTTTGATAGACCAAGAAGTTCGGAATTCACTGACACCAAGAACGACAGCCACAAAGCCCTAAGTTTATCGTCCTTTGGTAAGTTATAAAGGCGATGAGTTTGGTTGGTTGAAGTACAACCGACAACACAGCACTTGAAAGGAGCCATGGCCGCGTACCAAAGCACTACAGTATTCGTATCGAGCAAGGAACTTGAAAGTAAATCTGGACTCAAGCAACAAAGCGAGGAAAACGACTTTGTACACAAACCCAACACGAATGATCAAAAAATACTCTGTGACGAATGACCGGCATACCATCTGTCAGTTTGACAGCACACAACACATGACACAACGACCAAAATGGCTGCCACCAACATGGCTACCGAAAGTAGCGACATAACGCATTTTTTGGAACTAAAGCTGTCGCAGGCCTGGTTCCCACTCTCACTCTATTAAAAAGTACTCTGTGGTTCCCACTTCATCAAATCGTCATTTTGCAAAGAGTACTTTGTATATACGGAAATAGAGAGCCATCTTGCGCGATTTGAACGATAACATTAAAAAAGCGCCCTCTGCGATTAAAATACTAAACTACATCCGTGTCAGTATTATAATCGCGCGACCTAGATCCATTCATGTTCCAACTGTTTACTATAACAGAGATAGTAACAGAGATGGTAATTATACCGATATAAGTATTCAAAATCTGTTTACTACAACATATTTAGATATTATTTAAATTACACACCCCCTTACTAATAAACGTATTATATCAGACGAACAGTTACACACCGATTTCTCTCTTTCAGTCGTCAGTAATTTGATTTTCGACAGAAGACAAACCGTTGTGTAACTATACAGACGATACACAATGTTTATTAGTAAGGGGGATTTAGGTACAACGAACGATCACAGCAGACAACGAACGATCACAGCATTCACAGCAGAACGACATCAAAACAACAACAGCCATTTTTGTTTATTACTTGCCAGTGCTGCCAGGGCATATATTTAAATATCTCTAAATTCTTACCAAAGTATGTAAGATCTTTTTATTTCAAATTTTTTTTCAGCAAAAATGACTTAACATCATGGACACGTATGTTTATATTTAATTTATTCTAACGAACCCTATATTTACAATAAACACTCTTTGCTTATCTCCAATAATAGAACTAATCAAACTTCTATGTAGCAAATAATGAATTAATTATGGCAACACATTCTTAACAGTACTACTAATATTATACCATTTATTTAGGGAGAACATTGTAAACCTTAGTGTAGTATTATATTTTGAATATTTTTTATTTTCCTGTATTATACGCCACACTAGCACCTCTGATTTTACAATACTAAACTAACAGATTATTATACTACGAAATTGTAAAGTTAATAACCAGCTGGAAATATATCTTTTGTACATGTCATCTGTAATAAGTTGGGTTATCACAATGCTGTTGCAGGGTTTCTACGAGTAAGATTGTAAGCATGCCTTACAATCTTACTCGTAGAAACCCTGCAACAGCATTGTGATAACCCAACTTATTACAGATGACATGTACAAAAGATATATTTCCAGCTGGTTATTAGCTTTACAATTTCGTAGTATAATAATCTGTCAGTTTAGTATTGTACAATCAGAGGCGCTAGTGTGGCGTATAATATAGGAAAATAAAAAATATTCAAAATATAATACTACACTAAGGTTAACAATGTTCTCCCTAAATAAATGGTATAATATTAGTAGTACTGTTAAGAATGTGTTGCCATAATTAATTCATTATTTGCTACATAGAAGTTTGATTAGTTCTATTATTGGAGATAAGCAAAGAGTGTTTATTGTAAATATAGGGTTCGTTAGAATAAATTAAATATAAACATGCGTGTCCATGATGATAAGTCATTTTTGCTGATAAAATTTTTTAAATAAAAAGATCTTACATACTTTGGTAAGAATTTAGAGATATTTAAATATATGCCCTGGCAGCACTGGCAAGTAATAAACAAAAATGGCTGTTGTTGTTTTGATGTCGTTCTGCTGTGAATGCTGTGATCGTTCGTTGTCTGCTGTGATCGTTCGTTGTACCTATATCCCCCTTACTAATAAACATTGTGTATCGCCTGTATAGTTACACAACGCTTTGTCTTCTGTCGAAAATCAAATTACTGACGACTGAAAGAGAGAAATCGGTGTGTAACTATTCGTCTGATATAATACGTTTATTAGTAAGGGGGTGTGTAATTTAAATAATATCTAAATATGTTGTAGTAAACAGATTTTGAATACTTATATCGGTATAATTTTACTATCTCTGTTATAGAAAACAGTTGGACCATGAATGGATCTAGGTCGCGCGATTATAATACTGACACGGATGTAGTTTAGTATTTTAATCGCAGAGGGCGCTTTTTTAATGTTATCGTTCAAATCGCGCAAGATGGCTCTCTATTTCCGTATATACAAAGTACTCTTTGATTGTAAGGCATGTCATTTTGCTCCCGAGTTGTGTTTCAATTTGAATAGTGACTGTCCCTATATTTATTGTAGTCTTTGATAGTGACAAAACGTCGTCACAAATAGTCCAGTATCCGGAATACTGTTGTGATAGTCGATAACAGACAATATTTGTTAATTCTACTAGGTTTATCTAAACGCCTTAACAACATATTGTTTTGAAGAATTTCGATCAAAATGTCGCTAAAAAACTTATTAATAAGGTGAGTCAGTGAAAATTGCGTCCAATAAACAGTTTTTCGCGTTAAAATTGAATCGGTAAATTGGTCTGTGAATGTTTAAAAAGTGTAGTGATTAGATTAGTATATTTATAATAAGTATTTATAAGAAAATAGTCATGGATTTCGTGATAATCTTCCAGTATTTTTATTGTATTATTTTGTCTGGGAAAAATAATAAAAAAATATACTAAAATAAAGTTTCTATACTTTATATATCCTTAGAGTGACCGTCTAAGTTGATATTTATCTAATTTACATGTATAAATAAACCATAAAGTTTTTTCACACTAAGTATGCCTTTTAATAAGTAAGTATACATAGTGAAGACATACATATTACATACCTTATAAGTTTTTGGAGCACTCAAAAGAAGGTTCTCCAAAAAGTATTGAATCCAAACATAGCTGAGTCTCTGAAAACCATTCTGTATATCATAATTTATATAACAACTAGCAGCACCCCGCGGTTTCACCCACAAGTTTCGGTCCCGTGGGAATATATCAGGATAAAAAGTATCCTATGTGTTAATCCAGGGTGTCAGCTACCTCCATACCAAATTTTATCAAAATTGATCTAGCCGTTTGTGCGTGAAGAAGTAACAAACATACAAACACACTCACAAACTTTCGCCTTCACTTAGCAACTGCTACAAATACAAAAAGTTTTATAGGCAAAAATAATAATAAATAAAAGGTGATGACAGATTGTAATTTTACATAAACACAATTAAGTTTGTACATCACAATTTTTGGTTTGACTGTTGAGCCCCAAACTAAGTCGGGCTTGTATCTTGGGGGTTGGGTTCTATGTAAGTATATTTTAATTCAGTTAATAAATTCATTTATTTTCAGAACTATCAACAAAAAGAACAAATTCATCAACCTAGCTGCAACTGCAGTCAAAGTATCAAGTCAAGAACAATATGGCCATAGAGAAGACAAGAGACACTATGGTTATTACAGAAGAACTGTGGCAACAGCACTATTTAGTTCTGTGATCATTGGAACTGTACTAGCTGGTATTTTTTTTTTAATTAACTTCTTTTGCATTCTTTAATTTTTCCAGCCAGGACAAAGTATGATGCAATGGTATTGCCTAGCTAGACTGACGTGATTTTTCTGCATTCTATTACAATTGTATGATGAGATTTAGTAGTTGATCCAGATCAAGAGATGTGTGTGAGAGAAAGAGATGTGGGATCTACCCATGAACTTTATCTATAACTATTACCCATGCCTTGTACCTGTTTACACTGTCAAAAGTCCTAAGTTACTAGCCCTGACATTCTCCAAAGTGAGAGCTGAATTCTTCACTGAGAGGATACTATTAATTATCTTGTAGTTTTTTTTTACTAGCCTACACTATCTCGCTCCTGGTTAAAGGACTTCCTCCACTCCATCCATCCTTCGCGAGCTCGCGCGTCCTCCTTCCAGTTTTGACGGAAACTATCCTCGTCCCGCCATCTCTTACGTGGTCTGCCGTGACCCCGCCTCACTGTCTCAACCCTTAGGGCACCAATTCTATTTGGGGCAGACATCTCCTGCCCAGTCCCATTTAAGTTGGGCAGCCTATAGAGCCACGTCACCTTGTAGTTATGTTACCTTAATTGATACTCTAGTTAGAAACTTCAATGATAACACATATTAAACATGAAGCATAAAACTTAATCACCATTACTTATGTCAACAAATTCGCAGGTAAATTAGTAAGTAAATTAAAGTTTTATCATTGCTTCTAAGAATTGACTGAAAATAAATATTTTGAATTTCCTCAATACATAATATTATGCATGGTGTTTATTTAAATGCTAATGAGGGCTGAATTAGGTCAATATAACTAACAGACTGAACCCAGGTTGGCCGAAGCAAGGAAAACCTGTTCAGGTAGAGATTCATAGGAAACTCCACCTTGGAGTGTGAAGGTGATGCCGTTCCACAAACAATGAGACACTTAATATCATGTCCTATGTGTCCTGTCAGGTGCACGTTACAGGACCTGGACGCTAGTGATGGCGCCAAACATATAGCCGAACTTGCGCCGAGTCCATTTAGATTGTCACCAATACTCTAAAAGAAATAATATAGATAAACAATATCTTACTAATGACATCACACTAATATTATAAAGGCGAAAGTTTGTGAGTGTGTTTATATGTAAGTTACTTCTTCACGCACAAAAGACTGGACCAATTTTGATAAAATTTGGAATCGAGGTAGCTGACACCCTGGGTTAACAATAGGCTACTTTTTATCCCAATATTCCCACGGGATCGAAACTTATGCTGGTGAAACCGCGGGGCCCTGATAGTAGATAAATAAAACATTAACCTATTTAGTAAAAAATATATGAAAGATCAGTCACACGTAAATTCTGACAGTAATATAAGTGAAAGTATTTTGTTGTCATTATTTTAATTGCAGATTGTGTATTTCTACATTTCAGAAAAATCAAACAAAAATGAAAGCAAAAGAAAGAAAGGAAAACGTGGTGAAGAAAAAATAATAGAGGCAGGTGAGAAGAGGCCTGGTCTTCCTACCTTCAGGGCCGATGAAGTTAGCAAGCACGACAATGAGTAAGTTACATGGATGCTTTAATTCTTGAAAGCCACTAAACCATCCATCCTATTACTAGCTAGAACTACAGTGCGGCGACGAGATAATACGTTCTTGGCACCTGTCAGTTTTGTCCAAACAAATATGTGTTTGGCGTATTTGATCTTTATTAGTTACTAGCTGCGCCCCGCGGATTCACCCGCATAAGTGTCGATCCCATTGGAATATCGGGATAAAAAGTATCCTATGTGTTATTCTGATGTATAAGCTATATTATTGAATGTTAATCCAGGGTGTCAGCTACCTCCATGCAAAATTTTATAAAAATTGGTCCAGCCGTTTGAGCGTGAAGTAACAAACATATAAACACACACACACACACAAAAACTTTCGGGTTTATAATAGGTATTAGTGTGACTAGAATTGTCGCACTGACAGGTGTCAGGAACGCATTCATATGACGGCTGGACTGAAATATATACTAATTAATATTATATCTAAATGCGAAAGTAACTCTGTCTGTTATCTTATCACGCCATAAGGCGCCACTAGTCGATATTTTTTCCATACAAATTTCGGGAGAGTATTACTCCACTGTTTGACATTACGCACCCAAAGTTAAACATGATATCGTTTTGACTTATTATTAATTGTGTCTATACGGAAACAGCATACTAAAATAAAAAGCCATTAAAAAGTTATGAGCCAACAAAGATTCGTTTTTTGAACTTTGGGAGTAAATAAGTAATAAAATAACTGTAAAATCTTCAAAACTAAAACCGTACCGATAAAGCTCAGTTATCGAACAGTTCAATAAACTTTATTTATAATTGATTTATGCAGTGGTTTTTTTTTATAAAACTCGATTTTCCAAAGCACTTTTCGAATTTTTTTACGCGCCTGTCAGAACGGTGTTTCTGTGCGTGAGAACTAGACGTTGTGCATCTAGACTAGCGTCTAACTGCTCATCACTGATACTAGCTAGGTGAGACACCGTGCTATTTAGCCATGACCACCAGTGAGTTCGAGCTCGCGACTAGTTTACTCCAAACAGATTTGGCATATGGATAGACATGACCTGGGTTAGGAGGGTATAGGATATTTTAAATCCCGGTAATACGTAGGTATTACCTGGATTAAAAATATCCTATTCCCATCAGATAATTTCCGACCTCAACACGGGCAAAAGCTAGTCTTAAATATCAATAGTATCTGTGCAGGTGTTGTACTTACTATAATAATAGTTTTACATTCAAAAACTCTGTGAAGAAGTCAGTGACTAGATAAAGATGCCAGTTCGTGATGGTTATTAAATCTAAAACTACTCAAAAAACCGGCCAAGTGCGAATCGGACTCGCACACGAAGGGCTCTGTACCACAAGGCAAAAAACGCCGAAAAAAACATTTCTTGTATGGAGACCCCCTTTAATGCCAGGACCTACAGCGGAGGCTTAGTAATAGGGTACCGATGTGTGTGTGTGGGTGGCACTCTTTGGGTACGGAACCCCAAATGTGTTCAAATAAAATAAAAAGAACTTTCAATTAAAGCTACCATTGATATGTGAGGTACATTAAACATAATATACCTACCAAGTCCTGACAGTTATTAGCTAATTGATATTATTTGCGTGAGTAGGAAACACGACAATATCTTGCCTTAATTACACATCAACCTGCCAAGAAACGAGCAGGAAAATATTAACACTTCGTTAATGCCACTCAACGTTTTTATCGACAATAAATACTAATTGTTAGTTATGTACAGTTTGCAAAACAGTTTAGTGAGCATGCAAGAAATAAACATAATTAGCTGCACCACGGCAGCGTCAATATTCATAGTTATTGCGTGCGTGTAAGTTATAAAACAAAAGACAATCATAATTTTATTGAATGAACTGGAAAGTAGTTAAAAGTAAAAGAGTATCCATGGAGTTTCTTGCCCGTTATTCTCCATAGGTACTTTCTACACTTTGGAATGGGCAACTAGCTTCATATTCTCTGATTGGCCGACTCTTTGACAGTTCAAAAGTAACTGTAAAATGGTTTAATTGAAATAAATGCTTTTGAGTTTGAGCAAATATGAAACATGACCATATTCCTGTCTAAAATCGGTCTGGTCGCATGCCGTTTTATTAGTTGCCTGCATTTGTATTTCTTTTGTTGACTGTACTGAGAGTGAGTACTCACATTACGATGGCATTGTGACACACGAGTTATTCGAATCCCCATTAAAAATATTTTAAAAAAAATGTGACAAATCAATATTTTGCTCAATCGATTGTTTATTAAGTACCGTGACTAAATAATTTATCATGTTTGATAAAGCTTTGTAGTAATTTGTGATTCATATCGGTTTATTTCAATTTTGATCAAGATCAGCGTACCTAATAGTTATTCGTGTTTTTTTTTTCAATTTGCTGATCAGTATCGGGTTGTATGTTGATCTAAATATGATTCGCGGAATCGCGGCCGTAACAAATATTTATTTATATAATTATTATCTTAAAAATCATCTATACAACTCTCCAACTTCATATTACCCTATTGAATGACAATTTCATGAAATTATGACATTTGAAGCCGATTCTAACTAGTTGTATTTCAGATTCTAATGATTATAATTCTGGTAGATTTGAATTTCGCGGAACGACGAGTACCGTACCACATGATTTAGTAGTTTAGCTACAGCTAAAGCAGGGCAGCACCCTGCACACATACCTACTCTTAGAGATTGAACGATGAATCCATACTAATATAATAGTATTTAGTTTATGTTTTATGTCAGTACTTATTATATATATTTTGATTTATGTAATTAGTTTGTTAAGCCGAAGTAAATAAAAAAAATAAAAAATATGTAAATGCGAAAGTGTGTCTGTCTGTTGTCGCTGAAACGATTTAGATGAAATTTGGTATAGAGATAGTTTGCGTCCCGGGAAAACTTTAATAACCAGGATTATCACATAGGATTACTTTTATGCCGTGGGAATATCAGTAGAATAGAAATGAAATTCATAGAGAAAAATTTGCACGGTCGATAAAATCTGCAAATTTGATTAGGTTAACAAGATCAACACTTGCTGATAAATTGATAAGAATCGTACATTATGTACGTAATGTTATCGGCTTCTGTTTGACAACAATCTTGGCACTGATAAGTGAGTTGTAATACATACTTAGATATAAACTACTTTTGCAATGTGTTGTTGTCGTCAAGAAACGGTTGTTATTGCGTGTTTGGATATGATGAAATTATTGTTATTATAATCGTAAGTACGTAAAATACGATTAACCAGTTGAATAGCTTTTTACGTAATTGTTTCTGTTTACATAATTTCAGAAACACTAAAAGCTAGATACTATAATGGTTTTTTTTTATGTTCCCGCGTAGGTAAATCTTGGAAATTATCTAGGCTATAGGTAAATAAATCATCGATAATTTTTCACACTACCGATAAGTATTTCGACGTTACATAATTTCTTAATCCGATGCCCCACAAGTTGCTCGATGTTATCGTAGGTATTATTTTTATATAATTGATAACTCTAGAAGGCAATTTTATGTCACGATGACTTTTTCTATCCTATCTAATCCTGTTCTTCCCATAGCTTGAACAAAGGACCACTTATTTAAGAACAAGGTTCTAGCCGCGACTTCGTCCGCGTGAAATTTCGGCCCCCGACCCGACCCACCTCGTCGCATCCAATCGCCCGCCACGCCATTACTTCGTTTTCTGGCTTTTTTTTTCTTGTTGCTCGGCTCCTAAGGCTATAAGGGTCGTAGCGTGATGGTTATTAGCCTATAACGTACCTCAATAATTGGACTATCAAATGCAAAATGTTTTTTTCAAATCCGACTGGTAATTCATGAGATTAATGAGTTCAATCAAACTCTTCATCTTTATCATTAGGTAAGAACTAAATAATTTGTTCTTGTTACAAAGATGACCTTACAACTATTACATAATTAGTTATCTTGACAATCTGTTTGGACGGTGGTCCCCAAACTAGGCACCGTGGGGACTGTACTTAAAAGTATATTAATCTATAATATCAGTACCTATGCGAATCGCGACGATCTGATTTGCGCGATTCGAAATCTGAATGTGACTTCTAAACTCTTACCCCTCCACAGGAAAAGCTTCTGGGTAACATACAAGAACGGCGTGTACGACGTGACATCATTCCTGCCCTCCCACCCGGGCGGGGATCAGATCATGAACGCGGCAGGGCTGAGTATTGAACCCTTCTGGAACGTGTATGGAATGCACAAGACGCAGGAGGTGTATGCCTTGCTGGAATCCTATAGGATAGGTGAGTGTTTATATTATAGGTTTTCCTTTTGAGGTACGGAACCCCAAAAATTAGGTAAGTGTCTCTACAACATAGCATAACCTTAAGAATAGCCTAACATGGATAGGATAAACAAAAGACTTGGAGTGCTGTATCAGCTATATGCTATTATATTAGGCCTAAAACTTGTAAGAGCCATCAAGAACAACCTAATAAAAGTTGTTTCTTCTCCGCACCCTCAAAATGACCCTACAAGTTCCCAATAATAACATGAGCAGCACATCCATAGGTAACCTCCATGAGGATGACGTAGTTGACCACACGGACGAAGAGCTGTGGGTGAAGGAGCCGAGCCGGGACAAGAGACTCATCGTGAAGACCAGCAAGCCGTTCAACGCAGAGATACCGCCCAAGCTGCAGATAGCGCACTTTGACACACCCAAGTATGTTCGTAATGTGCTTGTAAGTGCTTTTTGTTAGATTCTAAATGAAAGGCCCAGTTGCAGAAGTCCCTAAGTCCTTTAGGGACTTTTTAATCTGATAACACCAACATGTAAAAATTAAAGTGCCCATTTTTTCTTCTTTTTATTCAACTCAGCCTATCGCAGTCCACTGCTGGGCATAGGCCTCCCCCAAACTGCGCCACAACACCCTGTCCTCCGCCTTCCGCATCCAGTCAAGCCCAGCCACCTTCTTTAGGTCGTCCGTCCATCTAGCTGGGGGGCGTCCCACACTACGCTTGCCGATACGCGGTCTTTTTACTTATGCGTACTTAATTAAGTCCCAAATAAACAATGTTTTTTTTTTCATTTGTGATTTGTTTGTAAGAAGTCCCTTGTACATAATAAGTCGCTATGTACAGCTTATTTGACCCAAAAAGTCACTAAGTGTGCTACCGTTTTAACTCATAAAGTAACTCCGTAAAAAAGGGCTAATAAATCGCGTATGCAAAGCTTTAGGTTGTCCTTGTGCAAGACATTTTCTTCTTTTGGATATTTTACCTTTTTATACCTTTTGTCTATGCATTTTCTACCTTTTGGTTTTACTTTTGAGTGACTTTTATTATACTTTGTTTTTACCACCGAACCAGCAGCATTTATTCAGTAGTTAATAGTCCTACTAATATTATAAATGAGAAAGTTTGTGAAGATGTTTGGATATTTTTTACTCAATCACGCAAAAACTACTGAAAGGATTTGGATGAAATTTGGTACTTACACAGATAGTTTTAAAACTTTTTATCCCGATATTTCCACGGGATCGAAACTAATTCGGGTGAAAACGCGGGGCGCTGCTAGTAAATAATAAACCAATGTGTCGTAAGTCCGTGGAATAAGTGTAAAATAACTAGGCTAAGTCCAGTCTTTAGGACCAAGTCCATCACATATAAAGTTGATTTATTTGAAAATAAGTGAACATATTAAGTCATTTCTTGATCTCAATTATAAGTTGATTTATTCTTAATACACTGACATTTCCATTTTTAAACCATTTCTCAGATGGAAAATTTCCAACGCATATTGTTTTTGTTTTCAGCGTGTAGGCGTTGATATTGCGTAGAAGCTGCGCTAGTCGTGTAGATGTAAAACTATACTAATATTGTAAAGAGGTAAAGTTTGTGAGGTTGTAGGGGGTAATCTCTGGATCTAAAGAACCGATTTTTAAAATTCATTTACCAATAGAAAGCCACATTATTTGTGAGTGTCATAGGGTAAATTTTATGTTAAAACAACACATTTTACGCGGACGAAGTCGCGGGCAGTGATAATGATATTATAAATAGTTAGTAATCCAAGTGAAAATAAAGTGTGAAGTGTGTTGTAGAAATGTTTCTTTTTGCAGTTAACTGATACATTCACTCCACGTACATGTTTTAATTTTAATCTGCATGAAAACTTGTTTTATGAAGATAAGTTGGTCGGTATTCGGTAAAGAACACCATGAAACAAATACTTTGACAGTTTTAATCATACTTAATTTATAATAAAACTAGCTTCTGTCAGCGACTTCGTCCGCGTGAACTTTCTTGTCCCCGCGACCCGACCCTCCGCGTCGCATCGCATCGCCTGCCATGCTATTTCTTCGTTTTCGCTTAGCGTTTTGTTCAGACTCTTCTTGTTTTTGCTCGACTCCAATAACATAAAACGTTTGTTTCTTTCATCATAATCTTCTCGCATCTGCACTAAGTATGGCAAAATAGGTACTATCGTACGTTTGTAAAATCAGAAATATGTATAACTGCCTTCCCTCCTCACCTTGCACTGTTCTTTTCTTTGCAGCGAATTATTTTACGTCCGTCAACACATGCCTGTTCCAGAGTTGGATTCGTCCAGCCACCATGTGAAGATTATCATTAAGAACGGCAGCGTCCGCACCAAGGAGTTCAGTCTCAAACAGCTGGAGATGTTCCCGAAGGCGAGCGTGCGCGCCGCGCTCATGTGTGCCGGGAACAGGCGGAGCGAGATGAACGAGGTAGGATTAAAACCATCCTGCTTTTAGGCCCGCTTGTACCACAGATCACTTAATACATTTATTGCTAAACATAATTTTAAAACATCATGATGTGTCTGCCATCATCAAACGATTGACAGACACAGAGATGCTGTACATACGTTTAGTGGTAAACGTATTTAGCAATTTGTGGTGGAAGCGGTAATTAGTGTTTTAGCACGTAATGTTTTTTGTTGCAAATGTTTTATTTAGAGAAATAGAAATTTACCTTGAATCAAAATCGGCTCTCCGCGGTTGATCACAGTTCTAACCTAATGCCGGCCATACACGCTACGGTGCACCGGAGAGGTCTGCAGGTATACCTGCGCAGGTAGACCGGAGCGTGTATGGGAATAGACCTGTGCAGTTTTTTTTACCTGCGCAGGCGACCGGAGCAAAATCGAAAATCAATTGTTTCTAGTGATACCGGTGCCGGTGTACCTGTGCGTGTGTGCGTGTGCTCCGGTTGCCTGCGCAGGTCGTGTCAGTTGTTTTCCAGTGTTTCTTTCGGACAGTTGTCTCATCGCACGCATCGTATTACCACGAATGTCACTAACAGCAATTGAAAATGGCGCCATCAGATTCAAGTAAAAAAACCATTGAAGATTTTATCGAAATATATAGAAGTCATCCATGTCTTTGGCAAATTAAAAACAAAGATTACCATAATCGAGACAAAAAAGAAGCTGATTATAGATTACTCATAGAAAAATTGAGAGAAATTGAGCCAGATGCGAACAAAGAAGTAGTAGTGAGAAAGATTAATGTTAGGAAGGAAAAGAAGAAATATGAACAATCTTTAAAGTCTGGGGCATCTGCTGATGATGTGTACCGTATTAAACTGTGGTACTACGATATGTTCAATTTCTTTTATCTTTTTAATTTTATCTTATATCTTCAAAATTAAAGCAAGGCCTAGCAATGCCAGCGCGTCATCGTCCTCCTTCGATGCCATCGCAAAAAGAACTGGAGACTGCTCTGGTACACCAGAACGTCCCCATACACGCTATACCAATGTTCGATTGACCTGCGCAGGCATACCTGCACAGGGCACCTCTCCGGTACACCGTAGCGTGTATGGTTTACATAACCTAACCCATTTGGTCGGGGTTAAACTGTAAATGGATATCATTCAGGCCGTTAGTTGAACGGCCGCCGTTTAGTTAAAAGGCTAGGCGGTTAACTGAACGGCTAATTTAACCAGTTGGCTGCGACATTTACATACTTATAATAAATGCGCCTCTTTTTGTAAGCCTGAAATAATTTCCATTACGTGGACCTAAAATACTAAATAGCCAATTAAATAAGACTAACTTGGATGTAGCGCTCGCCTGCCGATAGCGCGACACTAAAAATATCTCACTTTAATTTTGACCCTTCAGACTGCGACTGACTTTATTCTTTTCTCGCCATTACAAAGCAGGTGAAACCAGTTAAAGGCATCAGCTGGCAAGGAGGTGCTATCAGTAACGCGGTGTGGGAGGGAGTGTACCTGCGCGACGTGCTCGTCTACTGCGGCGTCGACACGCAGAACACCGTCGGGATGCACGTCATTGTAACGTATATCTTGTAATAGACATTTCAACCTAGGGACGTAAAGGGTGGTCAAACTCAAACTCTCAAACTCAAAGCATTTATTTCAATTAAACCATTTACAGGCACTTTTGAATTGTCAATCGGTCAGTCAGCAAATATGAAGCTAGTTGCCCATTCCAAAGCGTAGGTAACTATGGAGAAGAACGGGCAAGAAACTCCATGGACACTCTTTTAAATTATAGTTTACAAAAATATTAGTTGCATCATTAATGTTGAATTTATAATTATATGTGAGAACGATGTAAAAAAAAAATATACGTACGCGTTAAAGTGTCCAGAGTACCTACAGCAAATAGTACTTAACAAAACAATAATCCAAAAGTAAAATGGTCTCATCATTATTCCAGTGCGAAAAAGAGATGGACCTATGCAGGATATAACGCCATCCCTTTTTCGCACTGGAACCTATCTATTGCTAAACTTTTAAGCTGATTTTATGATACATACATTGACAATCTCGGGAAAAAGGAGCCCTATTTTGTCTGTCAATATGCAGATTGATTACTTTTGTCAGTTCATCTAATTCACCCTAAGTTTGTCTTTTACAATAGGTAATCCTGAAAATCATATTTACATGCAACTAAATGGACATCATTTGCATAATTAGCCTATAATGTTCCCAATGCTGGGACATAGGCTTCCTCTCGGTGATAGGGACTGGGCCGTAATCCACCACGCGGGCGCAGTGCTGGTTGGTAGAAATTTTTTGGATTTAGGACATGCTGGTTTCTCCACCATGTTTTCTTTCACCGTTTTGAGAGCAGTGGTGATGAAATAATTTATACAAAGTAAAGCATCTGTCTGGGTTCAAACCTACGACCTAGAACTCGTAAGTCGCGTCCGTTACCATTGGGCTACCATCCCTAAAACTTTTCTCATTCAAAGTTCTTATCGAAGTTATCTTCAGTTCACAGGCTCAGACATCGACGCGACTGGCGTGAAGTTCTCCACGTCGATCCCGCTGGAGCAAGCCCTGAGCCCCAACAGCCGCGTGCTGCTGGCCACGACAATGAACGGGCGCGCGCTGCCGCCCGACCACGGCCGCCCGCTGCGGGCCCTCGTGCCCGGCGCGCCCGCGGTGCGGAGTGTCAAGTGGCTGGGTATGGCTGGGTATGGCTCTACCCATGATTATGAAAAACTTTCACTATGGGACCAGATCTGAAATCTCGAAAAAAAAAACTGCTGTTTCATACAAAAGTTCAATACCTACTTGACCAAAAAGCCGATCTTTTTTTCGTGATTTCAGTGTCGGTCCCATAGTGAAAGTTGTTTGTATTCATGGGTAGAACAACCTATAAAAATTTGGATGGTGATAAAAAAATCTTCCTGTATATAGCTGTTGAAATTTACTTCAAATATTCATTGGCTGTTATGTTCATTGCGGCTTGCAACCGTGAAATTAATACTGATCACATTCAAGCAGATTTAAATAAAGCACTGTGTTTTTAAATAAAGAGATGCAGAGATGATTAAACCTTCTACCATCACCATCACTTGTTTTCACCATTCCAAATAGTAAAAAGAAACGCGTACATAGTACCTACAATAATAATATTTCTCCTCTCCCAACAGAATCAATAACAGTATCCCACGACGAGAGTTCCTCCCACTGGCATCAAAGAGACTACCGTTCCTTCAACGCGTCCAAGACATGGGAAACAGCTGACTTTGCAACCGCTCCACCGATATACAGCCTGCCCGTCACGTCCGCTATATGCGACCCGGCGGACGGAGATACTGTCACTGCACAGAATGGATGCGTGGAGGTTAGAGGTAAGGAATAAGGTTCAAATTACTATAGCTTAGCAGACAGCTTTGCTGTTTTGCAGATATATATTTAGGGGAGTTTATTACCCCACATCGTCAGGCTCAAATTAGTATTTCGTCCCACCTTTAACCATTTTCTAATGGGTATTTTGGATGTGGTGGAACTTTTTGAGCCTTCAAAGAGTGCTGATGCTTAGCCATTTATATAAATGATTTTATTACCTTTCTCCTCGTAAGTAGTTTTGGAGGACTTCTATAATAGTGATTAATGATAAAATTTTTAGAGCTGCTCTGTTTTTAAATCCTTAATTCAGGACTCATAATTTTAATTGCACTTCTGATACACCTGTTTTCTGCCACCAGGCTACGCCTACTCCGGCGGCGGAGCCAAGGTGCTGCGCGTGGACATCTCGCCCGACTGCGGCGCGACGTGGCTGCAGGCTGAGGACTTGCAGTGCGATGATGCACCGCCTCAGCAACACTATGCGTGGACGCTGTGGACGGCTAGGGTACCGGTGGAACAGGGCCAGAAGGAGGTAAGGTCAAACGTCAAGGCTTAAACGTGGGTTCCATTAGAATACCAATGACAGAGTTTGAGCCTGGCCTGCCGAGAGATTGTGGAGAGCAGTGTCGAGCAATTTTATTTTTACCTCCTGACCCCTCTACACCTTCAATATTGGGTTTTAAAGACTGCTTTGAAAAGCACTATATGTGTACTAGTGACAAGCCGGTAAGCCCTAAGTATTTAGTCTATTCAAACTTTGAATCTGTATACAGGGTGGCAGCGACATGAACCCACTCCGTTGAAAAATTTCGGCGTTTATTTAAAAAAAAAAAATTTTGTTCCATACATTTTGACCGAGTAGGTATTGCACTTTTCTATGAAACAGCAGATTTTTTATTTATTTTTGATTACCTTCGGAAATTTGTCTACGCTAGGGGGGCCGAGAATCATGTGCTGAATATTCATGGTTTGAGATTGTTTGTTGATGGCCCTGCCATCCTGTATACTGTAAAATCACACGTTCAAATTCATGTTGCCTTTCTAATTGCTATATTTGACTCTACCAATCACAATAGCTATTAAGAGATTTACAAATCAGAAACTTGACCCCAGAGAACGGAAGCTAATCTTTTATTGTTTCAGCTCGAATTATGGGCAAAGGCGACAGATAGCAACTTCAATACTCAACCCGAGAGGTTTGCAGACATCTGGAACATACGAGGGGTACTTAGCAACGCTTACCATAAAATCAAAGTACAGATCAAACATTAATGTTTAGTAGTTTTAATTATTATTGTAGTACTAGAAACTGTTGTCAACATACGAATTAATTTTGATGTAGAATGTTCAAATAATTAATATCGACATTAATTTACATCACTACAGTACGGAATTACTCATCCTGCGTGGATGCTGTGCTTCTAGGTTGTTTATTTTAATCAAAATATTTATTTTTTACAAAAAATCTACTCTGTTGTGAAGCTAGGTTTTTACTGAAACACAAATACATACTCGTGATAGGTTACTTTGCTAGTGTTGTGCTTAGGTTTTTTTATTTATGTGACTCGACAGTAAATCACGATTTGATTACCAGTAAGACTGGAAGTGACTGTACATAAATTGTTAATTATTTTGTAGGCATGAAATGTCTTTTCTTCCTGATTAAAAATAATATTAAATTTTTACTAAATAATTTTTACTTTCTGTTACCATTTCGAATATAAAACAGTTAGTTTCAACACAGTTAGTTTTCAGTGTTAGTGATCAAGTTTATTTGCTTATTATTTAATCGATAATATTTGTTTTTGTATAGTGACAATTTATGTTTGGTTAGTTCTTGGAATATATAACTCTGTAGACCATTTACTACTCATATGCACTCTCAATTACATAGTTTGTATTAATCTTCAATATTACATAAACCTAAAATCACGACTAATTCTGTACCATCCTAGTCCAATCATGACCACTTACGAAATGTAATATCTATCATAGTGTTTACAAAATACAATGCAACCTTTTGTGCAATAAATAGATTAGTAGACGTTTTGTTTTATCCTGAAATGTTGTTACTATTTAGTGTTAGTGTATTTAATTTTTGTTACTTTTTTAAATTAAAATAGTGTTCTTTAACGAGTGTTTTAATAACTACTGTAACCATTATCGAATTTAAGGAATGCAAGTTCTCTGGAAGCATAAGTTAGCGAAAAAATATCTTTATCGTTGTTAATCTTTGCTTCTACAATATTTTGTAGAGATTTAAAAGCACTTGGGACGGTAAAAGATAGCTTAGTGGTGGGTAGGGGAAGTCCAAAGAAACGATGGATGGACTTGGCCAGAAAGGGGGAGACCGAGATGAAGACTAATAGTAAAATATGAAAGAAAAATATATGTTCCGCCGACCACAAATAAATTGGGATAAGGGCTAGAGAATGAAGATGACAGTAGCTCAGTGGTCGGAGCATAATCACAGTTCGCCACAGGTCGGGGGTTCGAGTCCCGCTTGTGTCACAGTAGGTTTGAGAAATGCGAGAACTGGAACGATTCAAGGTCATGTCAGTTCTTCAAGTTAGTAGCGAACTTTGTACAGTCTAGTCTAACGAGATAACTAACGCGAAAGTGAAACAAAATAGTTTATACTCGGTCTTTTTTATCTCTTAAATTTTTTGAGTAATTAGTATACTGAGATAAATATTATTAGGTTAAATTAAGATTATTTTAGCAACAATAGGGCCGATCGAAACGTACGTTTCTAAGAGATTTTGCAAGAACGTGACCTATCTGAGAAAATAATCACTCGAATGATAATTTTCTTTAAGTAGGCAGTTCTTTATACCTAGATAGCATGCTTAGATGGAACTTATCGTATGCCTTTCTAAACTAAATAGTCGCCTACACACATCATTATCTCACACAATGATTATATTTTGATATATCACACCGAACATCCCAGTTCATAAACATAATGAATATAAATTAAGTAGGTAGGTATATCACAGTTTTATCTCAGTGTGGCGCCCGCGCGCTCGGCACGTCAACATGTTCGCCTTGAGACTCGCTGCTAGGGCGAAAAACTTTACTAAATCGTTGCCAACCGCATCTTGTAACAAACTAATTCACACTCGGAATGTGTTATACAAAAATAAAACGGACGATTTGCTCAACATAGACGTTCGCGGGGAATCTTTACAGTTCCCATACGTGTGGTTACGGGAAAACTGCCAGTGTGAACAGTGTTATCATACCTCAGCCAAAAGCCGGATACTGGATTGGAGCAATTTCAATCTAAATGTCAAGCCGAAAGACGTCTTTAGGGATCATAATTCTCTGCAAGTCACCTGGAACGACGGACACACATCTGAATACAATTTGAACTGGCTCAAATTCAGAGGTTTCACGCCAGAAAATCAGAAGAATTACACCGAAACTATCTACAAACCTAAGAAGATTACGTGGCACAGAGAAGACTTCGATAAAATATTTTCCAAACATGATTACAACGAGGTATTACATTCCGATGAAGCTCTTTACAACTGGCTACACAAGTTATCTGTTTACGGAGTCGCTTTAATTCAGAACACTCCCGACTCCGAAACGGCTATAGATGCTGTTGTGAATAAAATAGGGTTTACAAAGAGGACGCACTACGGTGTCAAGTTCGTTGTGCGGAATGTCCCGAACACGAGTAACGTCGCCTACTTATCGAGTAATCTACAGCTACACACTGACCTGCCCTACTACGAGTATTGTCCAGGAGCTAATTTGTTACATTGTTTAGTACAAACAGCTGGTCGAGGAGGTGAGAATTTGCTGTCGGACTGCCACTATGTCGCTGATTATATGAAGGAGAATCACCCAGATCAATATAAGCTTCTCACTGACACAGAAATCGAGTGGAGGGATGTTGGAACAGAAGATGGCAACGAATTCTTTAAACTGCATCGTGAGCCCGTCATCTGCTTAGATCGTCACGGCGAAATAACTCGAATTAACTTCTCGATTCCGCAAAGAGGTAGTCAGTTCCCTGGGCCGATTGAGTTAGTGAAGCCATGGTATGAGGCTCATGGCATGTTCTTAGCTTTGAACCATAAGTTCGCCGCGAGGTTTAAAACTAAGGCTGGAGAGATACTCTGCTTCAATAATATAAGATTGTTGCATGGTCGGAACGCGTATGAGGACAGTGAGAACAATGTGCGGCAATTAATAGGAGCTTATGTAGACTGGGATGAGATATACTCAAGATTGAGATGTTTGAAAATAAAGTTGAAGAATGAAGATGGTGTCTGTTGAGATTTTGCTGAGAAGTCTTTAATAAGGAAAAAATAAAGAAAGAAAGAAAAATGCGTTTATTGGCATTACACCTTAAAACTATTAAAACAGAAAACAAAGATTAGGTATAATGCCAAAAGGGTCTCAGCTCAGCGTAATGTCAGATGACAACACAAGGTGTACCACCTGACGCTGATTTTCAGCTGCAACCCACGAGTGCCACACACTGGAATAACAAACACATATGAAAGTGTGTCCGTTAAAATAAATAATGAGAATTATCTAAAAATGATATTACAGAAAAGCTCATACGAAATCAAATAAAATGTTGTAACATACATATGTGTGTGTGCGTGTTGTATTTTTATTAATGGAAAACTAAAATAAATAACCAATATGTGTGTACTACCAACATAAAAAAATAATAATAACAAAATAAATAGAAAATAGGTGCCTATAAGACAAACTCGTGTGACTGCATTGCTCCTCTACTACGAAACGAAGGACATGAAGTTAAATAGATAATAGACTCGAGCATTATTTAATACTAGTTTCAAGCCTTTTGATTGGTTGGAACTAGTTTTAAGCAATGATCGTGTCTTGAGTGTGATTCTGTAATACAAGCCTAAATCAAATACAAATTATTCTATTACTAATAAAACTATAGGTAAATTGTATTGAATATTTTATTTTTTATCAGAAGATGGATAACATTATGACAAATATAAAATTTCTTTTATTTCAGTTAAATACTTTTAAATTACATTTTAAATGTTTTTATAAACAAAAAGATAAAAATACATTGTTTTTTTTTTTTGTTAGCCTATACTGTCCCACTGCTGGGCAAAGGCCTATTATAAATATATTATTTATTAGGAATAGTTAAGTAACAATTAGCTCATACACACTAGGTAAAATTCAACAGCACATTGGAACACTTGTAACAAAGTTTCGATTCAGTCCAGTCTGCTTCTTGTCAAACTTGCATAGTTTCACATATAATACAATTAACAAATTCTTATTCAGCCATGCAAGGTGCCGATTCAATCTGCAGGAATTATTTAGGGTGCCACATCCTTAATGGGTTGAATGTTGTAATTGCAGAAACAATTAGAAAGCCATTGTGTCTCATGTGTCGTAGCCAGACATTCAGGCATATGTACAAAGGGTTAATCCATGTTGACTGTTGAGCACTGTTTTACATCCCCTTAAATCTGGTCACTTGGTGGTCTGACAACTAACTACTTAAATTAAATAACACTTGTATTTCTATAACACACTTAGCATTATTAAAGAACCACAGCTAACTTGAGTATTCCTTGATTTCTTAGATATCTCTTAGAGAACTGTATAACTCTCATTTATTAAGTGAAGGTACATTATAGCCAGAGTGGACATAAAATAAATTCTGTGTGCACTTACAAAGTATTATTAAGTTTTCTACTTATGTCCAATAATATTAACAGCTCCTACTTCAACTCCACATAACTATCTACAGCATAACTCCTTATTGAAAACCTGCTAAGTGGAATTATTCTATCTGTCTCCTCTTGCTTTTCACAAAGTTCAACCAGCGGGAACTCTTCGAATTCAGGATTGGTAGACATGGCAACAGCATTGGACTCATTGGTATGAATGTATATTGAGAAACTGCAATCTTCTGGCATGTCTTTAAAGTTATTATTCACTGAGGAAATCTTTAAGCAAAAAGCCCTCATATTCTGCTCACATTGCACCAAATATGCATCAATTGTCTCATCAAAGTAACTGTTCTTATCAAATTGAAACACAAATTTTAATAAAGGTTTGTATTCATTATCTGTAACTACAAACTCCACACAACCTAGTTGGTCATTCTTCAGACATTCTCCTATACTTTTCAGGCACAGATCAAGATACTGATTCACTTCAGGATGAACTGAACGATGCACAACAATATTGTACTTTTTACGAGTTTCAAAGACACTTTTGGGGTAAACTGACGCGTAATATAGAATGCTGTGAAAGGCAACCGCTAAGAATTCTATTGTGATGTCTACAAAACAGTTATCCATAATAAAGTACTAGTAAATACAACAGGACAGTGCCAGCGAGCGGGAGCGGGTATCAATGGTATCATACAGGATTTTTTTAAATTATTTTGTAAACAATCATCTGCAAAAGGAAAGGCCGTCGCGCTTGCCACCACTTGATTAATGAGCCAGAGGCAATAGGCAATTATCAGTTTCATTCGCTAGTAATAATAGTTCTATGTTTCATTATGACAATTGTGTATATTTCGTTTACTTTTTTATCATGGACTCTCGTACTCTTTACTATGGGCACGTTCCGAATTGGAAAAATAATCGATGTAATCGATTTGAGCGTGCTTAAACCCGTACCGAATTGGCGTGAGCGCGATAACGATGTCCCGTGAATCGTCATAGATGACGTCATGACATGCGCCATCTTGCGATAACGCCGACCATGTCTCGTACCAATGACTAAATAAACCTATGGACTGAGCATACCTACAAAATTAGAGTGTATACCTACACAAATCTAGCACTAAAGATGGCCGCCTTTCATAGGGTTATTTTTGTTTATTCTTGCACCACACTGTTTTATACAACACGAGGGCATGATTTTCCTATTAATGGACACCAAGGCCGCCTTCCGAATTGGCCAATATCGCTCACAGCACTCAAATCGTCTCACATGCGTTCCATAATGGATATCACGATTATGACAGCTGAGAGCTGTCAACAATTCGGAACACTCGTTAGCGCGCTCACAGTGCTTACTCGGTGTCAAAAAGATATTACAGCAGTATTTCTTCATAAAAACACCACACGTTTCTTCCTTTTCTTTGTTTAGGTGGCGACTGTCAGCCAGAAGCACAATTTTGACACACACACACACACACACACACTGTGTGTGTGTGTGTGTGAGGATGAGGATGTGTCAGTGTGTGTTTTGTTTTGAGTTGCACCATATCTTTTTAATAACGTGGCATTTTCAAAATTGTGCTTCTGGCTGACAGTCGCCACCTAAACAAAGAAAAGGAAGAAACGTGTGGTGTTTTTATGAAGAAATACTGCTGTAATATCTTTTTGACACCGAGTAAGCACTGTGAGCGCGTTCACGAGTGTTCCGAATTGTTGACAGCTCTTAGCTGTCATAATCGTGATATCCAATACGGAACGCATGTGAGACGATTTGAGTGCTGTCGCATGTCGTCGACTGTGACTGTGACGTCATATCGCGCGATGTTGCCTGCTAGAATCTGACCAACGAAAGCTGACCAAGAAAAAAGGCGGCAATCACAGAGTACTTTTTGATAGATTGGCGGCAATTTATTAAAATCAAGAGCTGTTACCCTGGTTTGAGGCTGCGTTTCGCAATTGATACTATTTATTATTCATTGCGAATTTATTGATTGATTGACATTGACAATTAGGATTGACAGTCCTAAAATGTATCCATTCTAAAAGTTTAGAAAAATGTTTATAAAATAATTCGTGGTCAGCTTTCGTTGGCCAAACTCTACAACAAGAAGTCGTGAAGCGTTTTGATATCCAAGAAGTATTAAATTTTTACTCTAAGGTATAACGTGACGTCACGCAATGCAGTGTTTCATTCACTGAGTAGGTCAAAGAATATAATAATAATACTATGTGAGTTTCATTGTTTGCATACTTTCAAAGTTTCAAAACAGAAACGAAATACCTAAAATAGTTTTATGAAAAGTGCAATGAAATCTATTCTTGCAAAATGCAACAAATAAAGAGCAGTGTTGTTAACAGCATAATACTAAGACAAAACCATTTCTGTTGCCTATGCTTCAAAACCGTAGCCGACTGCGCGGTTCACATAGAAGACAAGGTTATTGTAAAGCAACACGATAATACTTACCACGAAGTTTACATGACCGATATTCTTACGACTATCTTGGGTCCGGAGGTAAGAAACTATACCTAGGTAACTACTTCGATTTTATGATGTTTTCATACTTAGCTCTACACTTAGCTCTGGCAACCAAGGAAGTTACTCATTACGCTAGCTTTCCAATGAGGACTAGACAGAATTATAGGTAGCCAAAAATATTACTTTGCCAGATGTTCTGTTGCGTACGAATTGAAAATACAAGTCATCTGCGGCCCAACATAGCTCTCCATTGCTACTTTAAGAAAGCCTAATCCTAATGATACTTACATAATGATTTATATTATTGAAATGTAAAAACGACTGTCAGTCGTCTAAAAGAAGATACCAAAGATTAAAATTTGGCCTTGAATAAGTTGTAAAATCATACCCAAATAAAAATCAAGTTTGTTTCAGATAAGTGACCAATTATCAATATTTAATGCAGTATGCAATGAATGTTCATCAGGGGCAATAAACAGTTACAAGTTCTACACTAAATGTAAAGATAATTTACAGAATCTTGTCCATATTATAGACGGACTCAAAAATGGTGCTGAAATAATATCTGAAACTAATTCAAAAAGTGTTAAGGCCGGATTTGTTTACATAAATACAGAAAACTTTGCATACAGAGGTTATAACTCATTCAGTACTGCAAGTACAGGTTTACTTGCTTGCCGCAAGTTTCAAAACCTGCAATGTAAATATGAATTCATTAATAAACCTGTTATGAAATTTGTTCCAAGATCTAATAACAGAGCAAATGAAAAAGTTAAAGTTTTAAGGCTTAGACTTGCTCAATTGAATCCAAAGGTTCTGAAAAAGCACAGTAGAGTATTTGTTTGCCCAAAGTGTGACAAATTCTTTGTAAGAAAATATTCTATGCACCTACATTGTAGAAAAACACATCTTTCTTATGGTGAAGATTTTCCTTTTATTAGCTCTAATGTAGTGAAAACTAATGAATGTGATAACTGGACTAACTTAGAACCTTATAGACTATGGTCAGAACCTATTATAAAAACAAATGAAAGTCACTCGGTAATAAGTCAAGTCAATGTTAAAATTGAACCTGGGGAGAATGGATTTTTGGCTGCATTAGAACCTTATAGACTATGCTCAGAACCTATTCTAAAAACGTGAAAATCAGATGGTAATAAGTCAAGACAAAGTTAAAATTGAACCTGAGGAGAATGGATTTGTGGCTGCAATCGGAACATATTTGGATTAAAATAAGAAGTAACTTTTCTAGTAAAGTACCACTCTTATACTGACGCCCAATAGCAATATATTACTATCTGAAAAAAACTAAGACCACATGTGTCGCTGCTATAAGCATTACTGCTGCACCAGTTCCCGAATGGTATACTTAGAGTATATTGATTATGGTATACTATCTATACCTCCCTTCTTAAGAATACAAGAGGGTTTATCTATTGGCGTTTACATGACTCCATGCACTGAATTTATTGTAAGGAAGTTTAAAAAGGGATACTTAAGGTGGCACTAGTAGATATTTTTTCCATACAAATTTTGGGGGGTATTACTCCACTGTTTGACATTGTGCATCTAATTGTCCTTTATTAATTTTGTCTGTAGGTACGGAAACAGAATAGTAAAATAAAAAGCCATTAAAAGTTATGAGCCAACAAAGATTCGTTTTTCTTGCTATTTTCAATGTAACTTTGGGGTTATAAAAAGTAAAGGCATACCTACATTAAAAGCAATTTATTAACAGAAATTTCTAGTACATAATTTAATTAGGTCTACTCTGATGTACTCTGAATCTTTACTTCTTTTTCCCTTTACCTGAAATTATAAAAGATTATTTTAGAACAAATACCCTGTGTATAATGTATCCCACCAAAAACTAGGCGTGGGCATTGCGACGACGAACCGTTTACAAAAACCGTTTTGCCTTCTGCAACGATGCAACCGTTTTACGTCCTGAGTTCAAACAGTCTTCGTTGCAAAAAACCGGTCTTCGAATTACTTGTTGCGATTTTTTATTTTACGGCTATGAAAATACAGTCGAGAATGCAATGGTTCAACTCTATCGCACTTGTCCGTTGCGACGTCGCGTTGTCTCTCGTTCCGCGTTCGTTTTCGTTTACAAAACAGTCGTTCAAAAACGAAAACCTCGAAAACGCAATTCTATTACATGTTGGATAAGTTTTTTCGTTCAAACCAGTTGCAACGACGATCGTTTTCTGCAACCGTTTTCGTCGTCGGGAGAACGGTTGCGTTTTGTCCGTCAAATCGACAACGACCCACCTCTACCAAAAACAAGACGAGACCACATATTATTGCATTGCACATATTATTGCATTTTCAGGATGATGTTGGGACTTCCCCGTTTCTGCAGTGCCTCTGAGATGTTCGCGCAGGCTCATACTGACGGCTTTCATGCCGTCATTCGGAAAAAAAGTCGCGTCACTTATGAGGAGGGTGCGGGGGAGTCACAACAGCATCCTGAAAACTGTAGCTGAAGATGTGCGTGCGCCTGTGTTGAGGCATTTCGTTCGTCTGGTGATCTTTTAGGGAGGTATCTCCCTGTTGGTTATATTGACGGGGCTGGGTGCCTCAGCACAGGGGCATTTGTGTTGTGATGTCAATGATCGAGTGTTGTCCTTTGTTATTGTATTTAAGTACTAACAATAGTTTTTCTTAAGTTTTTGTATACTAACCGATGGATCTAGTTGTCCCAAAATAAATAATTTTGAATTTGAATTTGAATATTATGGCTTGCACTGTCAAAAAGTTATGTCATGTAGAGCCAAACTTCTAACTCTACACGCCCTAACTTCACAAACTCTACACCTTATTCAAAATATGAGCCTTATCCGTTTTATGAGGGTTCAAAAAAACGACGGAGCGCTTCGAGAAAAGGTAGGCAGTGCCCTTGCGCTTCGCTTGGCTCGTCTTGGCGGGGGCACTCTCGTGCCCCCAGATATGATAAGGACTTCCGATAAGGAGGTATATTGATTAAAACAAATTAACTTCTGTGAATAATTGATTTGTTGGGGATCTTTCGTGACTCGATAACAAAATGTGCAGGCGATTAAAATCCTTACATGCAAGCATAATAAATCTATCTAATATAAGTACCTACCTACTTACATTGTTTTGCAAAAAAAGTAAGAACTAGGTATGTATAATTGCTAGGGTGGCTGTACCTACAGTTATATCAGAAAAGGCGTGCACTTCAAAAAACGTTGTTTTTGACTTAGGGCTGATTTTTCGATCGACAGATATGTGGAATAAAATCGATGTCTGACAGTTTTTGTATGGAAGACCTGTCAAAAATTCAAAATTATTCCTCCGATAAAATTATCTAGCATTGGAAAAACCAGCCCTTAGTTCGAATGTCGTCGCACCAGAGAGTAACCTCCCATCTGTAGCAAGGGTACAATCATTTAGCAGCCATTATATTTTTAGGCTAAATCTGGAAGTGCCAGCCAAACAAAAACAATGTTAAATTACTTTAATACAAGTATACAAATAAATAAAATTGAAGTGTCTGTTTGTAATATCAAAATAACAGCTTTTTACTAAATGCTTATGAAAGTAACTATACATAATACACTACTTTATGCACTTTATTTTAATTTTTGTCTGTTCGTTTTGGCTAATCTCTGAAACGGCTGGGCCGATTTTGACGGGTCTTTCACTGGCATATAGCTGATCTTATGGGGTAACATATAGGCTAATTTTTGTCCAGTTAGCACTTTCCCGTGGGATAATTTCCTACAACCGCGCGGGCGACGCCGCCGGCAGAAGCTAGTAATATATAAAATTACCACAGGCAAAGATACCTATCATTATCATTTGTATGAAGCTTTCTTTTAGGTTATCTACTCTGATCGCACCTCATCATCTAGTATTGTTTAGGTTATCTACTCTGATCGCACCTCATCATCTAGTATTGAAGAGTTAATAGGTGTAGTTAATAGTGTAAACATGGCAATCAAAATAGTTCATTACTTCCATGGTTTAAAGTTTTCATTAACAACATTTGTTGAACACACTACAGGAGATAGACAATGATTGCTGAAGCACATAGGCTTCAGCAATCATTGTCTTTGTGCAAATCTGTTTGCTGATGTACCTACCACTCTCATCATCCTTAATTGTTTCCAGTCCCTGAAAATAAAAATGTTATTTTAGAAATGGTACATCTGTTATGGAGGTATATCAGTCACAACACATAAACTTCTGGCAATAATTAATTTCTTAGAGATCTTTGTAACCTAACAACAAAATGTGCAGGCAAGCATTTATTACTTCCATCGAAATGTTAGGTAATAGATGTATAAAAACAAATGTTTCTTACTGCAACTTTGTAGGGATTTCCAGTTAGCCTTAAGTCCCTTTGGTACATCTGACGGTCCCATCTGTCATTGAGGTTGCGTCTGTAGTGCTGTAAAATAAATGAAATAATTCTTTATACCATTACAGCTTAACATTGGATTTAGATTCCATCAATTCAGCAAGGGCGTGCTATGGTCCTGTTAGTGTTATCTTCAATAATTACATTATAGCATTTGTAAAACAATATGTTATACTTATCTTCAGTCTTATATTTTTTTAGAATCTATTCACAACGGATGATTTGTCTGACTACATTAACACAATATATTATCTGTGAACCCAAAACTGAGCCTGATAATACATTTTGAACTCTTGTGTGATCTATGGAAGAACACTGTACTGGGGGGTTGTTACCTAACATATTATTCTAAGTGAACTTACGTTGCCTATTGTTAAATTGTGAATGTGATATAGACCCCAGCCTGGCAAACCTAGGGCAGCCGTGATAATGAAGGCGCTGGGCAGAATTTCGTACCACATATTAGCAAATTTTCGGACACACAGTAACAACAATTTCCTAATTCGAATGACAGTAAACTGCGTGTTGCCAACGTTCGAGTCAAAATATTGCAAGCAACAACAGTGTGACCAAGTGGAAACTGGACAAATAAGTGCAGGTAATTTATACCTATCATAACTTCCTAAGTGCGAAAGTAAGTTTGTTTGTTTGTTACCTTTTCACGCCTAAACCACTGAACCGACGATCATCCTGAAATTTTGCATATACGTTGTCAGGTGAACAGAAACGGACATAAGGTACCTTTCATCCCGAAAAAAGTGCTGTTCCCGTGGAAAACAACAATAACGTTATTATGGTAATAGATGGCGCTACGTGTCTTTTATCTTGATCGCAGACAACGTCGTGGGCAACAGATAGTTAAGGCCTTTAAAAAAATTAACACAAAACTCTTTAAAGGTCCATAACCACCATACAATTAAATATCCACCATAGGACTCTCTTTAAATTACAGTACAGCCCTTTGAAAAGTAGCCATGATTGATGTATGTATGTACAGAGGCCAGCACATCAAGTTACCCTAATCTGTCAAATTTCTTTGATAGATTTTCAACTTTATTCAAAAAGGAATAAGGTTCATATTCAATTGGGAAAATTTGACAGATTGGGGTATTTTGATGTGCTGGCCTCTGTACATCCCTGGGGAGACTGTAAAGCGGCCTCTCCTGAGCCTAGCTATGCACGGCAGTACGTGACCACTGTGCCACCGTCTTCCCTGGGTTCATTTGGTGGGCGGACAGAATCCCCACTCTGTGCGGCCGCGACTCCAAAGGTCCACCTACCTTGTAATAGGTAAGCGGGTTTCGGCGTATTAGGCGCCAAGGCGGTTGCCTCCTCGACGCCTCCTTCTCCGAGCAGAATCAGCCCTCTCCTGATCCTGTTCGGCGGTCTCTTTCTTGACCATCACGGTCTCACAGAAATAGGCTTTACCGTCCAATTCTCTGTTTCTGCCAGAATAGCCCTCACTACTACCGGAATAGGCAGGTCTCGCGATCCTGGTAACCAGGACCCAGCGGTCGGCGGCCCACGCAGGGCACTCCTCGAGTGTGTGTTGTGCGGAATCCAGGCTGCCTCCGCAGTGGTGGCAATTTTCCGTGGCCTCTAGCCCAATTCTGTTCAGGTACACACCGAAGCAACCATGTCCGGTGAGCACCTGGGTAAGCCTGAAGGAGACGCCCCCTCTATTCAGCCAGGCTTCGAAGTGCGGCAGAACGGTTTCGACAACGCGCTCGTGTGAATATTGCGGCTGCTGTAGCCGCTCGCGCCACCACTCGAACAGGTGCCGCCGTTCCCGCCGCCTCAGCCTTACGAATGCGCTTCCTGGCACACTATTCCCGCTTTGGCGTATATCGCGAATCTGGTCGTAGACCTTCGCGTCCATATCCACCAGGATGTCCAGCGGCGGAAAGCGCGCCAGGAGAGTTGCCACCTCAAAGAATATCGTTCGGTATCCTCGTGCGATACGAATGGCCATTTTCCGCTGCACTCTATTGACTTTAGTCTTGCAGCGTCGGACGTCAGACAGTCTACCTGACCAAACAAGTGCCCCGTAAAGGATCATCGATCGCACGACACCCGCGTAGAGGCGGCGAACTTCCTCCCGAGGTGCCCCGAGATTGGGCAGCAGTCTATACAAAGCCCCCACTGCCTTCCCGATCCGAGGAATCAGGCGCTCGAAGTGCTCTTCGAAGTCTTACCGACCGTCCAGGATGAGGAGATTCGTAAGCTAATTTTACCTGTGATAGCTACTTTCATAAGGGAGGGATACAAAGCTATGAGGTCTTTGCTTTATTATTGGTAAAGATACAAGAGTCTTAATTTTAACCAATAACGGTCCGCAAATAAATAGGAATCGGCCATTAGAGTTGTGAATGCGGTAGGGCCATGACATTACTGTTTTTTTTTTCTAAATCTAATATAGCTACCTACACCACTGCCTAACCCTACGGGGCACAACAGGCGTGGTGTTATGTTAAAGAATGTTTTTTTTCTAATAATGACGTAGGTATAATATATTTTTAAAGTCATCAAATCCTTAGTTGGCCTACCTCAAGGACCCCGTGTAATCAAAATAAAGGACACCTAAGAAGGAATAGTCAGCCTATAATATTCCTACTGTTGGGACATAGGCCTTAAGGAATAGGCCATAACTTATCATATAACTGCCATAGTTGTTTCAATTCCTTGAATGTAAAATTTGGAAAAACTAAAAACCCGCACTGGGCCCACGGGATGCGTGACTGATTATGGCCCAATCCCTCTTGAGGAGTCAGAGGAGGTCTATGTTCCAACAGTGGAAATATTGGAGGCTGAATAAGCAATACCTTTCTGAACTTTATGATAAAAAAAAATCTCGTGACTTACGTTCCCAACTAATAAATAATGACTCCACCAGAGCCCGTATCCTCCGAATGAAAGAGCACCAGTAATAATAATTGCCCCTGGAAGGATATTAAACCACATTATTTCTAAGCAAAACACCTTACTAGCTATCAAAAAGTACTCTGGGTACTCTGTGACGGGTACTTTATTTTATTTTATAACAGTATTGTCATCTTTAGTGTGTCATTTTTAAGCATTGAGATAGGAAAAGCATGGAGACAGCTTACTCTACTTTACTGTAGAAATAATAGTTTTCCCACCACAAACATTTTCATGTAAAATGTTGCCAAGACGAGATCACATATTTATGGCTCGCAATGTCAAAAAGTTATCAAATCTCATGTAGAGCCAAGCTTCTAACCACTTCTAACTCTGCACGCCCTAACCACAAAACATATATAGGTACCCTGAAGGCCCTAACTTCACAAACTGTGAAGCTTGGCCGAAAATGTGAGGCTTGGCCGTTTCGTTACTTCAAGAACTATTGTATAACATAAAAGTATACTGATAGTACTCTTTGGTAATGAACAGTAAATAAATTATTCACCCTACGCCCATGTGATGGTTGCGGCCATCTTAAGTGCCCGATTTTTGTAGGTTTAAATGCTAATTTTGTAGGTATATCAAGTCCATAGGTTTATTTAGTTATTGTTTATAAGTGCATGTTGTGAGCACTGACAAGGAGGTGCAACACAGACACTTTCATACTATTTTTTTTTCCTCTATGGGTCAGTGACTGACAATAAGTTTAATATTTTTAACCAAATTCAGACTGTGTTTGAACCTCCTTCTATAAGCGTTGTTCAGCAAAGGCGGTGTAGGCTTGTAGAAAAAATATCGATTTATGGATACATCGATATTTTTGGCGATATCTATTATTTCGATACATCGATTTATCGGTGTAAAATAAATAAAATAAATAATAGAGTTTCGATTTATTAGACACAATATATTTCCGATGGCAACACCGTTGTTACCAATGACTATACTCCAACTTTTAATTAGCTGCAATAAAATGACACTTATAATAACTCATTTCCACTGACCTGTATTCTTGTTTAATAGAGGTCAGTGCTCATTTCGGACTGCGTTTAGAGATAAGCATGTCAAATAAGTTTCGTTAGTTAAACTATTCTGCACTAGAAAAACAAGATTTGGTTGATGGCCGCGAAAAAACAAAAAGACGCCAATTTCAGTCCATATAAGTAACAAATAAGCTGTCATTTTACTGTAGCTAATTAAAAGTCAGGCGTAGAGAACCGGGAAGCGCTACGGCCGCGAAATACAAATTTTCTTACGATTTTTGCAATTTGCAGCTCAGTGTCTGGGTGTACGTTGATTAAAATAAGATTCGCGACTGTAACAAATATGTATTTACAGAATTAAAATCATAGAATCAGTAATACAACTTGTTATTGTACACAATAGTATAATCCTAAATGTCAAGATTTCATGAAATAGTCATTCAATAGAATTACTTGGTACTAATCAAAGCCGAACGGACTTCGTGAACAGCCAATACAGGTCATGCTGTGAGCTCTTATAGCCAATTCGGAATGGGGCTTATCTATCGACTCTGAACTCTCACTTATTTGACTTATTACCCTGCAGGCCTGCATTATATTGTAGTCTGTGACTCTCACTTTCGTAGACAGAGAATTTTAACTTTAATCTGTCTACGCCAAGTCTACGCTCACTTTATGCTCACTTTGTACTTTACTCAACTTGACTGGTTTTATTATGGAAACACTATTATAATTTTCTTATTATTCATGTATGTTATTTTTTTTGGCAACACTAGTTATCGGGTCATCAAAAATGGCAGACGCTCCGATCGACTGTGATTTCCCCATTTGGGGATTATTGCCGAAAAAAGAGACAGGAGTCGTTTCATTCATCAACAAAAATGCAAATTATGATGGCAGAGACACCGTTATTGCTATTTTCGACTCGGGCGTGGACCCTGCAGCTGTTGGACTTACGGTAAAAATCTGTCATGTCACGATTTGTTTAGTTGCACTTTTATTGCAATTTTGGCCGATAATAAGTATTGCTGAGGTTGCAGGTAACAAGTACGGGTGAGACGAAGGTTATTGAGAGGTACGACTGCAGCGGCTGCGGCGATGTGGATACTAGTACTATCATTAAAAAAGTCACCGATGGATGCATTACCGGTCTCACGGGCCGCAAACTTAAGGTAAATTCTTGCGGAAATATTTTTTTTTCCGACTTTTTCTTTGTTTGGTATGTTCATTGCAATGATAGTCGACATTGTCAATAGGTCGGATATTTTATAGCCTATAGTAGGTGCCAATGAGTGGATAATAAAGTCTAATTATTATCATCAAGTTTTGTAACTTGACAACAATGTATGTTTTTTCTAAGTGGATAAGGCCTTGTTTGGTGTAATTAGAACGTATTACCGATTCTCTTTATACTAAACTAATTGCTGCTATCATTATTTACCTCTTGGATAAATTGAATACTACTGGTTCATGCAAGTCACCAATTACTCTAAAACAAACAAAGAACATGTTTTGTTTAAATGGCTTGATGCCAGAAACACATTTTAAGTTGTTCCGTCATAATAATTAATAAACTTAAAATGTTAACATCAACAATTTTTATAATTTAAAATTAAATGTATAAATAAGGTAAACCAACAATGTTTGTAATAAAATGTTTGTATATTTTCTGTTACTAATATTAAAAGGATTTCATAAATAATACTATTTTCCAATATTGTCTCCCATAGATCCCAGAGCTATGGAAGAATCCCTCAGGATCATGGCGAGTGGGAATTTTACACCCATTCAGTTTATACCCAACGAAGTTGAAGGAACGCATGCAAGAGCATCGGAAGGAACATGGCTGGGATGTTGGCTACAAGCCAGCTTTCGCTGAGGCTAATAAGCATTTGCAAGATTTTGAAACTGATGTTGGTAAGTAGATTTGACAATTATAGATTTTTTTAAACATCAAGTTCAGGCACACAGCTGCAATTAATATGCAGGATTTTTTTTTTTTTTTTTGTTAGCCTATTTTGTGTCCCACTGCTGGGCAAAGGCCTCCCCTTTTTTCTTCCAAACCTCCCTGTCTTGTGCGATCTCTGGCCATGTTGGCCCTGCAAATGATATTAGATCATCACACCACCTTCGCCTTCGGTCTACCTCGACGGTGATGTCCTGCCTCAGGCGTCCAGTGAGTGACGATCTTTGCCCATCTCTCCGGGTGCATTCGTGAGACATGTCCGGCCCACTCCCACTTCAGCCTGGCTGTTTTTTTTTATATGCAGGATTAATCCAACAAATTTTTTCGTGTCCATTTCGCCCGGGTCGTATATTTACGACCAAATACCAGAGCTTGTTTAATCTGCTTATTTAGTTAGGTAATTACGGTCTATTGTATCAGGTATTTTTCTTGGCTTTTTTTTTGGGCTCTGGTGACACTATAACCGATATGAAGTCTAGCGGTTCCAAGGTTAACAATGATTAATGAATTTTGATGCAAATGTCACTAATTTAAATGTTTGTTTCACCTTTGGAGCTCCATCAATATGGTTGGTTAAATTATTGTCTAAGACTAGTAGCAACTAACCACTTCTGTTTCCTTTTTTTCAATCACTGACTAAATAAAATAAACTGATAAATATTAATATTTCCCTTACTAATAAAAAAATTGGCATAAATTTTAAGAATTTAGGTTACCCCTTTGCCCAGCAACGGTAAAATGTTAGCTGACTATAACAAAAAAAATGTCTTGTGACTAACAATATCCATTTAAAGTTAACTCGAAAGATTGTTTTTATTTCAGTGGCCAAGAACCCTATACTGAGCCCAGATGACAAGCTCCTGAAGGAGGAGTTGGAAGCCAGGGTGGAAGTGCTGCAGACTGCAGAGAAGAAGTACAATGATCTGGGACCTACTTATGACTGTGTGCTGTTCCATGACGGGACTGTGTGGAGGTATGTTGTTGATTTGATACAAAAGGATATTAATAACTTAGTATGTAAGTAAAAATCTACTTCATCATTCTTTTGCCCTTATCAAAAATTTTTGGGGTTTATGTAACATGTCTCTTTCTTCCATACTTCTATATTAGTTGTCAACTTAGTAGTCACCCCCTTTCTAGCCATCATTTAGGTTAGAAATAAAATTTTGTTGAATAGCATTGTAGGGTCAAAAATCCTTAATAGGCAAGATGCTAGATCTAATCTGCATTCGCGATTTACTTGCTAACATTATTACTAAAGTTATTGCTATATTAGTCACTAGCTTCCGCTCGCGGCTTCGCCCGCGAAGTATGTCGATAAAAACTATTCTATGTCCTTTCCCGGGATGCAATCTATCTCTCTGCCAAATTTTATCGAAATCCGTTCAGTGGTTTAGGCGTGAAAAGGTAACATACAGACAGAGTTACTTTCGAATTTATAATATTAGTATGGATTGCAACACTGGTCTTTTGTTCAAGTTATAATTGCCGACTTTTAGTTTTTACTGGTAATCCTGTGTTAATTGCGATAGGAAGCTTCAACGATTTACAGTGTATGTTTTTAGAGAAGTGACTATGTCATGTCGGTAATCTACCATATATAAGCACATACCATACCACAGATAACTAAGACTGAACACATTATTTGATATTTATTTATACTGTATTGTGCACCAGAAAAATCAAATAAATAAAATTAAACAGAAAGAAAATTATAATATATTATTATAATTAAAGTCTATTATAATATATTATTAAAAGAAAGTTTGTATTGAGAAGCATAAAAGTATTTTGCCTAGCCTAGGCTTAATTTGGATATCCTAATAACTAGGTATAGTATCTAGGCTTATCCACAACCTATTTACTAGAGGCAAAATCTTTTTATAAAAGTAGGAAAAAATGAAATAATTTTGGGTTTGTGCTGCCCTGTATACTGAACTAATAATAATTATACTGCTATCAAATTCGTGTCTCTTCAGTGACTTAACATTGGATACAAAACTTCAAAAGCAACCTTTTCGTCAACAGAGCATGTATTGACACGTCAGAGACTGGTGACCTGGCGTCAGGCCCAGTGCTGGGTGAATACAGCGTCACGCACGAACACGCACACCTGACGCCCTTCGACGAAATGACTGTCAGCATTAACGTGCATGATGATGGACACACGCTTGAGGTCGTCGGCATGTGCTGTAAGTAGTAGTCCTTCATTGCTGAACAGAGGTGTTGCCTACTAAGGTATTATAACGGGTGGCAGGGACATCCACGCTCAATCTGTTATCATCAGTACATGATTCTGAACGAGGAAAGAAAAATTTTAACGCTGGGGTTAAAATTTTTCTTTCCTCGTCTGAAATATATTTTTGTTCCATGCATTTTGACTGCGTAGCGTGGGTATTGCACTCTTTCATAAAACAGCTGATTTTGTTTTAGATAACTGATGAAAAATTTCTACACTGAATCATGTGCCGAATTCATGGTTACAGTTTGCGCGTCGATGTCCCCGCCACCCTGTATAGAGAGATTGTCCCCTTCATGCACAACCGGTCTATTCTGTTAAAAATCTCACCGTCAAAACTTAGATGAAGTGAGCTTTAAATGAGCTGTCATTCCACCTGATCCCTAGTGGATTGACACTATTGACAGCTCACTTCACTGAAGTTTTCACCGTGAGATATTTACAGAATACCACTGCTGTAATGGGGTCAGAAACAACTGTTTCTGTGGGAGTGGAGCTCTTGAATTGTATTGATATAACTGCTGGGCTCAGCAACTGCTAAACAAGATCACAAACCATGCCATTTAAAGCAGTATCTGTACTACTGGAGCTAGAATATGATAAAAAAAAATCGAAAAAAAAAATCGAATCGAATTGAATCGATCAATGCTAATGTTGGATTGGCTGAATAAGATGCAGTTGATTTTCCAATGGTTTTATAATACTGTGCCAAATAAAAATTTACTTTCTTTGTTAATACATAAAATAATTTTGCGTTTATTAATACTTAAGGCTGATTACACAGCTGTCCGGGAGACCCGTACGGGCCGACCGTACGAACGGAGACACACGTGAGGCACTAGAACATCGTTTCACAGCGTCGCGGATTGGTCCGTACGCGACCCGCTGTACCTGCTCCCGTGTACGGTCGGCCCGTACGGGTCTCCCGGACAGCTGTGAAACTAGCCTTATACCTTGATACTGTCTGCAGTCTGTACCACACCCAAAAGCCAATTTAGGTAAAAAATAGATTAATAATTTGTATCCCTAGCAACACACGGCACGCACGTCGCGGCTATAGCCGCCGGTTACTTCCCGGACGAACCGGACCGTAACGGCGTGGCTCCGGGCGCCAAGATCGTCTCCCTCACCATTGGAGACAGCCGCCTGGGTTCTATGGAGACCGGCACGGCGCTGGTTAGGGCTTGCATCAAGATCATGGAACTGTCCAAGAAAATGAAGATCGATGTTATCAATATGAGCTATGGAGAGCATGCGCATTGGTCTGATGCAGGGTGAGTAGTCGTGGAAATGTTCACAGTTTAGTTAGTACTAGCCGTTCCTGATAACCGCCTACCGCACCGCTGAGTCACCATCTTAGTACTGTAAGCAACATCATCGCAAGCGCTTGTGATTATTACTTATTCGGCACCTTAATGTTCTTCAGTTTTCTCGATATTTGTTGGTTTTGCTGACGGTCAGCGGCAAAATTATTTTATTAGGTTGTAAGTTTTCATCATCCACAGCTAGACATTACATCAATCATACAGAGCTAGGCCTCTCTTTGCCAATCTTTGATTGTGCCAGTTTTCTTGCTCCTGTACCCCTAAGCTAAAATCTAAATGCTTTTAATATTCTATGTTTTTATTATTATTCGTTTTGGTCTTTGCTATTCATTTTCAAGGTTCAATATAAAAACTGAAGTCAGTGTGCAGGCTCAAATGTAACTTCCCCATAGCACCATGTTATGAATATCTTCACTTCTTCACGTAAAGTATTGTTTGTAAACCGTTGCTGTAGTTTTGAAAAGAAAGTTCGATTTTACTGGTACACACGGCTACACATCAAGCTATACATTTCCACTTTTAGCTGACCTCGCATTGTATAGGTTTTTCTTACAACGAGAAGTCAGATTATATTGGTTATGTATAGCTGGATGTGTAGCCGTGTGTACAAAGTAATTCTTTTTTCTCTCTTCCCTCCTTTAATCTACCTTGTTCATAAATTTTAATTTATAATATCTTTCTTTCTCCCCAGTCGTATAGGTGATATAATCTGCGAGGTAGTGAACCGCTACAACGTATCGTGGGTAGTGTCAGCCGGCAACCACGGCCCTGCGCTGTGCACTGTGGGCGCCCCCCCTGACATCGCGCAACCTATACTTATTGGTATGTATTTTATTCTTTACATGATATTTAAATGGTAAACTGGAAACTCTTGTTCTTTTTGTTTTATGTGGTGTAGAATGAAATGTATATAAAACAAAGTCGCGTTGGTTATACCATTTATAACTCAAGAACGACTGGACCGATTTTTATGATATTTGATTTGTTGGATTTGTCTCCGCCCCGAACAGCAGGATAACTATTAAAACATGCAGTACAGTACGTTCACGAAAAAAAAGTGTAGATAATTCATTTTCTCATACATTTCTTAAAGATTAGTTTTATTTGTTGTTTTTATTAGGGTTACGTACCTCAAAAGGAAAAACGGAACCCTTATAGGATCACTCGTGTGTCTGTCTGTCTGTCTGTCCGTCTGTCACAGTCAATTTGCTCTGAATCTTATGGACCGATTAAGTTGAAATTTGGTACACATATGAAACTCTGTGACCCAAACACAGACGTGTAATGTAAATAAATGAGTTTTGAAAATGGGAGTCATTTTTGAGGAGCCAATTTAAAAAAAAAAGTTTCGCAGTCTGTACCGTGAGGATCTCAAATATTTTTTTTTCATAATTTTAAAGTAAATTGTATTAAAGTTATTTAAGACAATAGAAGGAAATTTACCATCCCCCCCCCCCCCCCCTTATCTCCGAAACTACTGAACCTAAAATTTTGAAAAAAATACAGAAAATAGTTCTATACCTATAGATTACAGGAAAATTAATAAGAAGTCTATGATCTTGAAACAACATGGTAAATCTCTCAATATTGTGCGACAAACTTACATTTTCAGTTGGAATGTATGGGAGAACATGTTTTTCAACTACAATGTTAAGTTTGTTCTTGGGATAAATTCATTCCAACTACGGAACCCTTCATTGTGCGTGGTCCGACACGTACTTGGCCGATATGAAATAAAGATTTATTGTTATTATTGTTTTTGTTCTTGTTGATTCTGAGGCGGTACGGAGTTCGCCGGGTTAGCTAGTGTTTAATAAATAACGTTTTTCAGTAATTTTTGTGTTATTGTCATGACAACACGAAAGTTGTCCAAATTTATGCCGAGGCCAACCCGCCGAGATGCTCCATTTAGGCTATGCAGCGTCTGGGCTAACTGTTCCAGCGCCTCTGCCATAATGACGATGTCTTCGGCTAAGCGAAGGTGTGAGATCTGCTCCACGTTCACGTTGATACCTTGTCCAGTTCAGTCCAGCGTCTTAAAAACGCCCTCCAACATATTGGTGAACAGTTTCGGGGATATCACATCCCCCTGTCTCACTACCCTGAACAGTTACATGGGGTTTTCTTATCCTGGATCTGGACAGTCATCGTGGCAATGTCATAAAAACACCTCAACACTTGCCATACATAGCGGCTGGTTGTACTCTTCGGTCATCTACACAATTTGTCAAACAGTATGGATGTGAACAGAATCGGACTCCAAAGTCACGATTCTATCACGCGCAGTTCTTAGTTTCGGTCAGATGGGACCTCCCTAATTGCTGAGCGAATACTTTCGATTCTCGATTTTGCTCAATCGCGACCTTGATGGCGTGGGTGTTGAAGCACCGAAGGTCGCGTAGCGTCAGCTTTAAAATTTTTAGGTTTAAGACTAACCTGACGAAGACGGCTGCGTGGATGGCAACTCGTTTTTCCCTCATAAGTCCGATAGTTTCTGAGGAAAGTTTAGACACCTTATTTTTGCTACGACGCACATACGGGTACTTGATACTAAAACATGGCCAATAATCAGTTTTCTGAAGTTTGCTGTTATAACAATATTATTATTTTGTAGAATAGTATAATACATCGTGCACCTTATGGCGGCCATCTTAATGCACCAGAGTTAGCAATTGATCAGTAGCGTCAGTCGGAACATAGCTATTATCTGAGGTGCAACATCTGTTCTCGGCGCCTTAAAAAAAATCAATATTTACGCGGTGATATAAAAAAAATTGAGTGTTATAACAAGTTTTGATGATGGATTCTGGTGATGGAGGTATGTAGCTTATTTTATACATATTGTTTTACTAATGTTTGTACCTTTTGAATCTTTTTCGTGGCTTAAATTAGAAACAGTAAAAATGATGAAAAAAATATCGAACTAACTTAATAAATGAGTAACTTTCTTATATTTCCGGACTAGTCCGATTAGAAAAAGTAACAGAATCGTAATCAGTGATAATCTGGAAAGTTAATAATGAACAAAGATGTTGCGGAAAAAGAGCGTTTTTTTTTAATGATTTTAATAAAGACGTCATCAACAGATTACTTTTAAGCTCGGATCCTTATCTTTCCTGCATACGGAAATTACCAAGAAAAAAAACTCAACCATTTTGTAGGGAAACCATTGAACTGCTACGCCCTGTGGAATCTGGAGTAACTTAAGATGAAAGCGGAGATATTATTATCAACGAGGAAAATTCGGAAAATGATGAATATTGTGAAAGTGATTAAAGAAGATTTTGTGTATGCTTTTATTAAAATGTATAAGTCTGTATCTCTCATTTCGTGTTTTATTTAATGCCAATCGATTTCGATAACAATTCTGCTGAAAAAAGATCAAAATATATTTTTGGCCATATTTTAGTATAAAATACCCCTTTGTGCGACGGCAAAAGTCTGCGGAACACGTCAGTAGTGCTTTGACCACGTCGTCGGCTTTGTCGTCGACAGTGCCGAATGGCGAATAGATTTTGATCTTCCATTTGGAACTTTTCGGGTCCCAGAGCGTCTTGGAGCCGTTTAAGTCTCAGGGTAGGCCTCATCATGCTGATTCTCTCAGCTCGAAAATAGATATATAGAGTGCCTTGGAAATGCCTGTGATCGTTTCCGGTATATTAAACCTGCCGATCACGTCTCTAAATGTGTGCTTGTTATCCGCCATGATGAAGTCTTTCTCGTTCTTTGTCACCTTATCGGGACCCTGCCAGGTCCACTTCATCGGGGGATTATTTTTTAGGGTTCCGTACCTCAAAAGGAAAAAACGGAACCCTTATAGGATCACTCGTGTGTCTGTCTGTCTGTCTGTCCGTCTGTCACAGCCAATTTGCTCCGAATCTTATGGACCGATTAAGTTGAAATTTGGTACACATATGAATCTCTGTGACCCAAACACAGACGTGTAACGTAAATAAATGAGTTTTGAAAATGGGAGTCATTTTTGAGGGGTAAATAGACAATTAAAAAAAAAAGTTTCGCAATCTGTACCGTGTGACATATCAAATGAAAGGGCTTATCGTGAGGATCTCAAATATATTTTTTTCATAATTTTAAAATAAATTGTATTAAAGTTATTTAAGACAATAGACGAAAATTTACCATTCCCCCCCCCTTATCTCCGAAACTACAGAGCCTAAAATTTTGAAAAAAATACAGAAAATAGTTCTATACCTATAGATTACAGGAAAATTAATAAGAAGTCTATGATCTTGAAACAACATGGTAAATCTCTCAATATTGTGCGTACAAACTTACATTTTCAGTTGGAATGTATGGGAGAACATGTTTTTCAACTACAATGTTAAGTTTGTTCTTGGGATAAATTCATTCCAACTACGGAACCCTTCATTGTGCGTGGTCCGACACGTACTTGGCCGGTTTTTGAATAATAAATTCATCAAGAAGAGCTCCTGCGACTCTAAAAAGTTGACCAGGATTTGTATCCTGTGATTCCTGCGCCCCAAACCGAATGAACTGACTTTCTTTTCGCTGCGTTCTTGTGCTCCCACTACCATTTTGGCATTGAAGTCCCCCATAACAACATTGTACCTTTGTCGTATCGTGAATTGCCTTGGCAATATCCTCATACATGGCCTCGGCTGTCTCGTTAGAGCAGAATTTGTTGTTACAAGAGACTAATTTAACATCTCTGGTCGGTTCAAGTGACTGATTAGTGAATCTACTAATGTGTATCGTGTATCATCAGGTGTGGGAGCCTACGTGTCTCCGGAGATGATGGCGGCCGCATACTCCATGCGCGCGCGCCTCAGTGGCGGCGCGTTCAGCTGGAGCTCGCGCGGGCCCGCGGCAGACGGAGCGGCCGGGCTGTCTGTGTGCGCGCCGGGGGGAGCTGTGGCCGCGGTGGCTAGGTATGTCACACCTACAGCTGGAGCTCGCGCGGGCCCGCGGCAGACGGAGCGGCCGGGCTGTCTGTGTGCGCGCCGGGGGGAGCTGTGGCCGCGGTGGCTAGGTATGTCACACCTACAGCTGGAGCTCGCGCGGGCCCGCGGCAGACGGAGCGGCCGGGCTGTCTGTGTGCGCGCCGGGGGGAGCTGTGGCCGCGGTGGCTAGGTATGTCACACCTACAGCTGGAGCTCGCGCGGGCCCGCGGCAGACGGAGCGGCCGGGCTGTCTGTGTGCGCGCCGGGGGGAGCTGTGGCCGCGGTGGCTAGGTATGTCACACCTACAGCTGGAGCTCGCGCGGGCCCGCGGCAGACGGAGCGGCCGGGCTGTCTGTGTGCGCGCCGGGGGGAGCTGTGGCCGCGGTGGCTAGGTATGTCACACCTACAGCTGGAGCTCGCGCGGGCCCGCGGCAGACGGAGCGGCCGGGCTGTCTGTGTGCGCGCCGGGGGGAGCTGTGGCCGCGGTGGCTAGGTATGTCACACCTACAGCTGGAGCTCGCGCGGGCCCGCGGCAGACGGAGCGGCCGGGCTGTCTGTGTGCGCGCCGGGGGGAGCTGTGGCCGCGGTGGCTAGGTATGTCACACCTACAGCTGGAGCTCGCGCGGGCCCGCGGCAGACGGAGCGGCCGGGCTGTCTGTGTGCGCGCCGGGGGGAGCTGTGGCCGCGGTGGCTAGGTATGTCACACCTACAGCTGGAGCTCGCGCGGGCCCGCGGCAGACGGAGCGGCCGGGCTGTCTGTGTGCGCGCCGGGGGGAGCTGTGGCCGCGGTGGCTAGGTATGTCACACCTACAGCTGGAGCTCGCGCGGGCCCGCGGCAGACGGAGCGGCCGGGCTGTCTGTGTGCGCGCCGGGGGGAGCTGTGGCCGCGGTGGCTAGGTATGTCACACCTACAGCTGGAGCTCGCGCGGGCCCGCGGCAGACGGAGCGGCCGGGCTGTCTGTGTGCGCGCCGGGGGGAGCTGTGGCCGCGGTGGCTAGGTATGTCACACCTACAGCTGGAGCTCGCGCGGGCCCGCGGCAGACGGAGCGGCCGGGCTGTCTGTGTGCGCGCCGGGGGGAGCTGTGGCCGCGGTGGCTAGGTATGTCACACCTACAGCTGGAGCTCGCGCGGGCCCGCGGCAGACGGAGCGGCCGGGCTGTCTGTGTGCGCGCCGGGGGGAGCTGTGGCCGCGGTGGCTAGGTATGTCACACCTACAGCTGGAGCTCGCGCGGGCCCGCGGCAGACGGAGCGGCCGGGCTGTCTGTGTGCGCGCCGGGGGGAGCTGTGGCCGCGGTGGCTAGGTATGTCACACCTACAGCTGGAGCTCGCGCGGGCCCGCGGCAGACGGAGCGGCCGGGCTGTCTGTGTGCGCGCCGGGGGGAGCTGTGGCCGCGGTGGCTAGGTATGTCACACCTACAGCTGGAGCTCGCGCGGGCCCGCGGCAGACGGAGCGGCCGGGCTGTCTGTGTGCGCGCCGGGGGGAGCTGTGGCCGCGGTGGCTAGGTATGTCACACCTACAGCTGGAGCTCGCGCGGGCCCGCGGCAGACGGAGCGGCCGGGCTGTCTGTGTGCGCGCCGGGGGGAGCTGTGGCCGCGGTGGCTAGGTATGTCACACCTACAGCTGGAGCTCGCGCGGGCCCGCGGCAGACGGAGCGGCCGGGCTGTCTGTGTGCGCGCCGGGGGGAGCTGTGGCCGCGGTGGCTAGGTATGTCACACCTACAGCTGGAGCTCGCGCGGGCCCGCGGCAGACGGAGCGGCCGGGCTGTCTGTGTGCGCGCCGGGGGGAGCTGTGGCCGCGGTGGCTAGGTATGTCACACCTACAGCTGGAGCTCGCGCGGGCCCGCGGCAGACGGAGCGGCCGGGCTGTCTGTGTGCGCGCCGGGGGGAGCTGTGGCCGCGGTGGCTAGGTATGTCACACCTACAGCTGGAGCTCGCGCGGGCCCGCGGCAGACGGAGCGGCCGGGCTGTCTGTGTGCGCGCCGGGGGGAGCTGTGGCCGCGGTGGCTAGGTATGTCACACCTACAGCTGGAGCTCGCGCGGGCCCGCGGCAGACGGAGCGGCCGGGCTGTCTGTGTGCGCGCCGGGGGGAGCTGTGGCCGCGGTGGCTAGGTATGTCACACCTACAGCTGGAGCTCGCGCGGGCCCGCGGCAGACGGAGCGGCCGGGCTGTCTGTGTGCGCGCCGGGGGGAGCTGTGGCCGCGGTGGCTAGGTATGTCACACCTACAGCTGGAGCTCGCGCGGGCCCGCGGCAGACGGAGCGGCCGGGCTGTCTGTGTGCGCGCCGGGGGGAGCTGTGGCCGCGGTGGCTAGGTATGTCACACCTACAGCTGGAGCTCGCGCGGGCCCGCGGCAGACGGAGCGGCCGGGCTGTCTGTGTGCGCGCCGGGGGGAGCTGTGGCCGCGGTGGCTAGGTATGTCACACCTACAGTTAAACGAGAAAAGGTATGCGCTTCGGTAATCTTCGTGTTTCCAAATCAGCACGAACGTCACGCCACAAAGTACCACCTACAGACGCAAAACTTAAAACGTAACCCACCATTTTTTTTGTAAAATAGTGCACATTATTATCGTTGGACGTTTCTATGATTTTTTTCTCGGTCAGGTTATATGATTATCCTCATACCAGCTTCTGCCCGCGACTTCATCCGCGTAAAATTTCTTGTTCCCCCGACTCACCCCGGCGCATCGCATCGCATCCTCGCGATATTACTTCGTTTTAGCTTGAGAGTTTTTTCTGTAATTTTTGTCTTTCTACTGGGCTCCTAAGGGTCCTAGCATGATGTTAAATAGTCATAAAGTAGTAGTAAAGACACAAACAAAAAAAAAAGCCTCACACTCTCACCCTCCCCTCTCTCTCCCTCGCTCTCTCTCTCAAGCTCTCTCTTGCCTTCATAAAGAATTGGGCTATCAACTAGTTTTTTCAAATCCGACTGGTAATTCACGAGATTAGCACGACATGAGACGAGACCTTTATTATTAGTATAGATTAGACTAGCTTCTGCCCGCGACTTTGCTCGCGTGAAATTTCACCCTCCCCCCACTCACCCTCTTAGAGGTGGAATTTCGAAAAACCCTTTGTGGATACCTACTCTTCTCAAAGAACACAGCCTCCAAAGTTCATGTCTCTAGGACCAGCGGTTTAGGCTGTGCGTTGATGTACCGTGTGCGTTGATCGCCGTACATTTTTCTATATTAGATCTCATCATCGCGCGTTGGTAATTCCGCGGATAGATGATGATTTACGAAGCGCATGCTTTTGCCTGGAGTATGTTATGTCAGGCTGGAAATGATTCCGAGGATATTAATCTCAAGCATAAATATACCTTGGCCTTCGGTTTACATCGCGTTAAAAGCCGCTTGTGCTAGACTTGAATGTATCGAAATAAACGTTGACATGGTGTTAGCGCAACGTGTACGTGTACTGTTGACGTTCGCCTACACTAGATGGAAATAGTTCCACAAAAGTTCTTATCGAAAAAAATTCCACAGTATCTGATGGTGTTTTATGCAAAACAATCTGTCTGTTATATTACTATTAGTGTTTGTTTTTTTTTTTGTGTTTGCAGATTTACACTAAGAAATTGTCAACTAATGAATGGAACATCAATGGCAGCACCACACGTCGCGGGCGCTGTGGGTTAGTCCGTAATTTCTTACATAATTCCCATACGTATTTTATTTTTTCGTGATTTCATGCTTGGTCCCATAGTAAAGTTGTTCATAATGTTGAGTACAATGACCCCTTTTCAGGGCCAACATCATGTTAAGTTACACCTTCAGTAGCACCACAAACTTGTAAAAGAACTTTATCATAATTTCTATCTTTACTCTTTTTTTCAGCGACCCTAATCTCCGGACTGAAAGCAAAGAGCCTCCCGTACTCGCCGTACTCAATCAAGCGCGCGCTAGAGAACTCTGCTACATACTTGTCACATGTGGAGCCCTGGGCACAGGGCTGCGGTCTTCTGAACGTTGAAAAGGTAAACATTATTTGTATAATTTTGTGACTTTCATCACATTTTTTTTATTGTTGAAGCATTTAATTCGTGAATAAGGCCTCCCAACAAGGTGGACCGATGACTTGGTAAAGGAATCCGCTGGATACGAGAAGCACAGAACCGGTCGAAATCGAAATGGCGCGATGCTTGGGGGAGTCATATATATCCAGCATAAGAAGTCTTTCGGCTGAAATAGTGATGATAATGAAGCTAATTAACAACCCTTAATTTATGCACGTAAATCTTTTTCCGTCAGGCATTCGATCTCCTAAGCACGTACTACGATGAACCGGAACGCGACGTAACGTTCAGCGTGCAGTGCGGCGCGGGCAACGCTAAAGGCATCCTGCTGCGGCCGCGACCCGACGACTCGCCCAAAGACGTCGGCGTTACCATCGAGCCGCACTTCCTACAGGACCATCACGACATGGAGAGTGAGTGTCATTTTCTACCTTACTAACTTCGGCCTCCGACTTCGTCCGCGTAGAACTGTACCATTAAACATATCCTATGACACTCGGCAATAGTGTAGCTTCCTATCAATGAATGAATTTTTGAAATTTGATGAGTTTTTTCGGAAATTACCTCGTATGTCCAAACTTACAAACTTTACCTCTTTATAATATTACTAGCAGCGCCCCGCGGTTTTACCCGCATAAGTGTCGATCCCGTAGGAATATTGGGATAAAAAGTATCCTATGTGTTATTCTGATGTATAAGCTATATTATTGACGTGTAAAAATGTTTGTGCAAACCTACTTACAAAATAAAATCATTTATCTTTTCATCAAAATCCGTTCAGTAGTTTTTGCGTGAAAGAGTAACAAACATCCATCCATCCATCCATCCTTACAAACTTTCGCATTTATAATATTAGTAGGAGGTAGGATAAAATAAGTAGATGTTGATTGTGGTAGAGTTCAGTTTAGGGTGCGTAGTTTAGGTGACATAGGACATTTTGGATTAGTTATTAATGTTGGATTTTGTAAGATAAATTTTATATAGTAGCCATTGATTTTTTTAAACCAAGTGGACTTTGACCCGTATTTTCATTTCGTAGGGCCGAAAGTACCTTTGCTCAAGGATATAATAATTGGATTTTTTTCTGATGACGGTACGTCCAAGATGTTTATATTATGTAGTTTTGATTTATTGACAAGGTGTTAAATAGCACTGGAAAACACTTTTACTATATTAAATTGAATTTATTTAAGAAAATGTCAGTCTTTGGTAATAATTTACATTTGTGGATATAGGAATCACTACAAGGTTAACTTTGCAGTGCGCTGGCATTTTTTTTTACAGTATGGATTGTTTTTTTCCAAATATAATACAGTAACCGTAATGAAGACAGAAAAAAATACGTTTATTACGACTTACATGTTATCACTAGAGATCGGATATTCGGATGCATATTCACCTAAAGTTGAGATGTTGGCTAATATGGAATGCGCTTTTATATCGAAAAAATCCTGCGGTTCCGGGATCTACAAGTTTAGGTTTCTGATTATAGAATCGGAAGTATAATATTTACTTACTTTCAAATATTGGCTTATAATGGAAAAAATCACGCGATTCCGGAATTTGTGGTTTTTTTCTGACTATAGAATCGAATGCACAATTAACTACCTACCTAATATGGTAAAGTAGGTAGGTAAATACCAAACTGCAAGAGCAAACGACGACAAGATAACGGACTACATATATTTAGAATAATTTGATTTATGTAGTTCCTTCCTTCCATACTATACACCCGACTAGTTATGCATTCCCGGTGTTCTTGGCATCCCGGGACTTTTTATAGAAAAAATATTTTAAGAAGCCGCTTCCATACTTTCTTAGCTAAAAATTCACTTTAGATAAAATATATGCATCCGAGTATCCGATCTCTAGTGATCACACAAGGACTGTCATGGTGTTGTGTTAGCTTGGCTGTAGGCCTGGCCGATACAGGTCAATATCGTTTACAAATTTGTCCTATTAACCTATCTCGCTCTAACACACTTCAATCCTATCTTCCTTGTCTTTCACATATCCAACCCACGTGAAAAGTTGTACAAGGATCTATTGGCGCGTGACCAAAATCGGAACTAACTCCGCCATCTTGTTTTTCAATACATTTTGACGTATGTATCTCCTCCTACCTACGTGTCTAGTAGCAGATACAACGAAAGCTATGTAGCGTGCATGTGTTGCAGACAAGTCGATAATTCCGAAGCAGATCGCGTTCGGCATGCGCCTGGCGCTGGCCAGCGACGCGGCCTGGCTGTCTGCGCCCGCGCACCTCGACATGATGAACGCGTCGCGGCCGCTCACTGTGCGCGTGGACACGACGGGCTTGCAGCCGGGACCGCACTTCACTAGGTGAGTCTAGTTTGGTTTTAAGGGGGTTGGAGGAAAGGTGGTAGTGGATGTGGAGAGGCCCCTGTCGGGATGACGTAAGTTCGAGTTGCCTTTGATATCCTAATAAGCAATTAAAATTCGTGACATTTGGAGAACCGTCTTTTTATTTTGACGTGTATTCGTCCTTAAAAATGGCTTCCATAGTTACTTGCCTCCCGCAAGTCAAAAAACCCAATGATAACAAAATTGGGGGATACAGTTTGGTGTTGCCGCTTCATATCTATCATCTCCATCCTAAATTCAACTACACCATTTAATAGCTAAAGGATCAAAGAATTCATTACGCCAAGTGAGGACTGTGACCCATCGCGCGCGGTGGAGAGGGAAGCGTCGCCATTTTGAGGTAATTTTGCTGCGTATCGAGATTTCCACTTAATGTACTTTTGACTCGGAAAAGCTACGAAGTTCGTTTAAGTTTCAATCGTCGGCTCTCGTCAAAATCAATTGTAAACAAAACAGTAGTGTAAAATAGTGACAGTGAAAATAATGTGTTAAAATAAAAAGAAAAATAATATCAAAAATATATGTCGGCCTATACGCGGCAAAAAGCCAAATCAAAATAAAGATATCGTATACGGTTGGAAAGGGCTTCTCAAGAGCAATCGAATGGTACCAATAAAACACCATATAATGACCGATTCAAGCAGTGCCGGGAACGTAAAAGAATGAATGCGGCCGAGCGGATCAACCCCGTTACGTAAACGTATCCACGTACAAGACGCTGCCGTGTCCATGACACAGTCACACCCCATTTTGTAAGGTTTTTGATTAATTAATCTTGACAGTTCTATATTATGAGCTTGACAACTCCTTTAACTGCTTTGGCCCCGATATTATGAGGGTTGAGAATTTTCCTGTAACGTAACCTAACCCAACAAAATTATTTGTCTATAGTCTAATAATTTATTTGCACCCCGTTTTTTTAGGGTTCCGTACCCAAAGGGTACCGTCTGTCCGTCTGTCACCAGCTGTATCTTATGAACCGTGATAGCTAGACAGTTGAAATTTTCACAGAATGTGTATTTCTGTTGCCGTTATAACAACACATACTAAAAACAGAATGAAATAAATATTTAAGGGGGGGGCTACAACAAACTTGATTTTTTTGCCGTTAATTTATATGTAGTTTTAAATATTGTATGGTGGTATGGAACCCTGCGTGTGCGAGTCCAACTCGCACTTGGCCGGTTTTTTCTATAGACATCGCCATACTTAGAAATACGTTAACGAAACCTATTTCTAAGCAATGCCAATGTCGTAGAATAGTAAAGACATGATAATCTTCTGGGTATATAAAATGTCGAAAAAATCCTCACAATGTATAACAAATAAAAAATAACTTTCCTCTTATTTTTCTATATACATTTTAAAACCCAGATTATTATCATTCAACATTTACGAAATGATTCCAGTATAAAAGCATACGACGTTGCCTGCATAGAAAAGGGCCCAGTATTCAGAGTACCTGTGACAGTACTTCAGCCGCAACCACTGAAATTAGCTGCGCCCGCGCCGCCCAGCATTAGTGAGAAGAATGTGTTGTTCAAACCTGCTACTATTGTCAGGCATTTTGTTATCGGTGAGTAATTTTATCATAATTGTGATGATAATACAATTTAATCAAGAAAACAATATCTTTGAAGAAAATATGCTTAAATTGGTATTCTACTGGAAGCAATGGTAGGTCCTAAGCTAAGGAACCGTCATCCATTGCATAACCTATACAATACCAATGCATTTTATGTAATTTCTAACCTAGTTGTTCAGTAAACGCTATTCAAGATTTTCGTCGAAGCCTTCCCTATAAAAAAGTGATTTTCAAAATTAACTTTTTTTTCAATGTTCCTCACATTGAAAAAAAAGTTACATTTTGAAAATCACATAATTAACAGTGAAAAGTTTTTCTCTATCCATTAGTACACCAAATTAGTAAAGTATTTTCAATATTCCTACTGAGGAACATTGAAAAAAAAGTTAATTTTGAAAATCACATAATTAACAGTGAAAAGTGCGAGTCTGATGTTATCATTTCATCAACCATTTTAATAACTACAGTAACAATTCCTCCACAGTTCCTCTTGAAGCCTCATGGGGAGTGTTGAAGATCTCAACAGAAGACAAAGAAAAGACTGGCAGATTCTTAGTCCACACCATGCAGCTGTTACCTAAGAAGAGTTGTAGATCCCACGAGACACAGAAGATGATCAACGTTACTGCTGAAGCACCTACTTTGTTACCTTTCCAGTTAGTGGTAAGTGGATAATGTTTCCACACAACCTGCTCAAAAATGTGAAAATATATGTCATGCAAATCTAATCTAAATTAAGTCATAAAAGCCGCCGTCTAGCCGGGTAATAATATTGTACTGAATTTCATGAATCTAAAATTCATTCATTCACTGACAGACAACGTACAGAATAAACTGCTGGGTCTAGAAACATGGAATTTTGTATAAGAGCTTCTTATACATACTTCTTGTACTTATACGAAGGTGGAAGGATATATTTTTGAAAATTCGTATGGAGGAAAGTTCGTAATTTTTGTCGATGGCAAATCTCATTGGGGCATGGCTTGTCTCTTTTATTTAAAATATTAAACATTGTTTTATAGGGAGGCGTTACACTAGAAGTTGTGATAGCCAAATACTGGGCGAACATAGGGGACTTGTCCGTGGACTACAGGATTGACTTCCATGGCCTGAAGCCGGACTTCGGCAACAAGCTGGTGATGGGTGCCGGCGACGGAGTCAGGACTGTCCTGCTGAGCTCCTTAAGGTTGCAGGAAGTACAGCCTTCTGCGCAGTTGAAGTATTCAGAGCCTATTGTCAGGTGAGAGAGATGGAATTATTTTTAATTTTAGCTATGAGCTGTTCTTGGAGGATGTCCTTTCAAGTATTAATGTGTTTGTAAGCAGTAGTCTGTTCTAAAATTATGTGATGAAAATGTGAACAAATGGATTAGACAACGTACATGTGTATGTAAATTTTCGTGCCACTTACAAATTGAGAGCCATGATTTGATTATTTGAATACTTAACCAGGAACTCAAAAATTTTAATCACCTATATGATGGTTTTCATTTCACAGTTCAGGTAATTTTTTTTTTACCTGAATATGGTTTGTTTGTACATTCATTCGTTGATTTTGGAACAGACTATTGTTTTTCTGCCGCTAAGTATATTTGCTGTGCTTCGATTTGAAGGGTACGCATACCAGTGTAACTACAAGCACATAGGCTTTGTTCATCAACTTTATTAAATGTTTCTAATGGTTCAATAATTACGTCCAGGCCGACAGAATCAAAGCTGACGCCGCTAACAGCCCGTGACGTCATCCCGCCCAGCAGACAGATCTACCAACTAGTCAATACATACACCTTCCATATCGCTAAAGCTACAGAGGTAAAGTTCTCATCGTTTTATGGTAAGACGGACTGGTGTCCGCAACTCCACGACAAAGCGCGTATTTTGCGTACTCAGCTCATCATTTTATTTTATATCATGTGGTTGTAACCACAAAAAATAGCTACCTAAATAATAAGGCTGCTGTCACCCTCTTATCCTGTACATAACATCTTGCCTGTAGTCTTCAAAGTGTAGGCAGACAGAGGTATATAGTACACCTACTTGTCGCTTTGTGGAATCACCAGTAAGACTTCGGCCCTGGTATCGAATCCAGGATACCAAGATTCGTTGTCGCGCTTGTAAAACCAGGCCAACGAGCCTGTCATTATTTCTACGACGTTTAGGATAAAACCCAACTAGTATTGGAATCCCGTAAAGAGATTGAACAACTTCTACAAGTAAAACTACAAAATATAATTAATTTATTCTGTTCCAGGTGTCACCAATAATATCGTTACTGTGCGACATGCTATACGAGTCGGAGTTTGAATCCCAAATGTGGATGATCTACAACAGTTGTAAGCAGCTGATGGCGACCGGCGACGCTTACCCTTCTAAGGTGAGACCCAGGAGAAGTAGAAAAAAAAGTAATCATCATTTACCCTTGCCAACCAGTAGAGTAGTAGTAGTTTGTGGTATAATGCCTATGTAAATATATCCGAGTTTTGAAGAAAAGTAAAACAAACATTGATTTAAGCATAACACATAAAATAAAATTTCACAATACAGCAACAGAATAGGGGGCGCTTGTGCCTAAGTAATAACAGCTGCACGGGTCGATCGATCAGGCTAAGCTACGTTTGCCGCGTTTGGTCCGTGGATGGGTGACCATCTTTACATACCAAGACCCCTCCGTGCCTCGGAAAGCACGTTAAGCCGTTGGTCCCGGCTGTCATTCGTGTATATTTGACAGTCGTTACGGGTAGTCAGAAGCCCGAAAGTCTGACAACCAATCTTACCAAAGGGTGTATTACCCAGTAACTGGGTTGTGGAGGTCAGATAGGCAGTCGCTCCATGTAAAATACTGGTACTCTGCTGCATCCGGTTGGACTGGAAGCCGACCCCGAAATAGTCGGGAAAAGGCAGGCAGATGATGATGGTGACTGCAACAATAAAAAACGAATAAGATTCACAGGATTAAAAAAAATAGTAGATTATTAAACAAGGGCTGTATGACATCAATTGCATACGAGGTTTTTGGCGCCTGAGCGAAGCGAAGGCGCTAATTAACCCGAGTATGCAATTGATGCTTACGCCCGAGATAAATACTCTGCTTTACATATCGATTGTGAGGTAAGTAAACAACAAGACAGCAGGTTTCAATGAACATTTATTAAGAAGAAAAAAATGTGTATTTAATTAAAATTAATAGTAAAATTATTACAATTTGTAAGAGATATGGTCACGTTCTTTTTAGGTATATTTATAGTTTGAATATGAGTTTGTGATGATAAGACTTGAGTTTGAGTGACTTGAGGTTCTTGCATCGTAAATGGCGGCAGTTGACTGATACTATTTTCTTCATTAAAAAATGGCTCAGATGATGTGCTTTGACGTGGTGATTTTAAGTTTATATTTTCTGTTATTTTAGAAGTAATTTTGCTTTTGTTTGCCATCGAATCTTCGATATAACCTTCGGCCACTTTGCTGGAGTTCCATATTTAAAATAAAATCTTTATAAAATAAATTGTCTAGATTCCGATTCGAGTAATTAATCGATACCGAGAAAAAAAAAAAAACTTTTTAAAAATATTCTTCGTGCAGTATGAGTATGACAGTTCTTTTTTCAAATTCCAAAACCTATGCTGTAATGATAGTCATACACCCCGGCATTCAGGGGTGTAAGGGTGTACTTACAGAGCAAGAGATATGTAATAGTAGATTATTAAACAAGGGCTGTATGACATCAATTGCATACGAGGTTTTTGGCGCCTGAGCGAAGCGAAGGCGCTAATTAACCCGAGTATGCAATTGATGCTTACGCCCGAGATAAATACTCTGCTTTACATATCGATTGTGAGGTAAGTAAACAACAAGACAGCAGGTTTCAATGAACATTTATTAAGAAGAAAAAAATGTGTATTTAATTAAAATTAATAGTAAAATTATTACAATTTGTAAGAGATATGGTCACGTTCTTTTTAGGTATATTTATAGTTTGAATATGAGTTTGTGATGATAAGACTTGAGTTTGAGTGACTTGAGGTTCTTGCATCGTAAATGGCGGCAGTTGACTGATACTATTTTCTTCATTAAAAAATGGCTCAGATGATGTGCTTTGACGTGGTGATTTTAAGTTTATATTTTCTGTTATTTTAGAAGTAATTTTGCTTTTGTTTGCCATCGAATCTTCGATATAACCTTCGGCCACTTTGCTGGAGTTCCATATTTAAAATAAAATCTTTATAAAATAAATTGTCTAGATTCCGATTCGAGTAATTAATCGATACCGAGAAAAAAAAAAAAACTTTTTAAAAATATTCTTCGTGCAGTATGAGTATGACAGTTCTTTTTTCAAATTCCAAAACCTATGCTGTAATGATAGTCATACACCCCGGCATTCAGGGGTGTAAGGGTGTACTTACAGAGCAAGAGATATGTAATAGTAGATTATTAAACAAGGGCTGTATGACATCAATTGCATACGAGGTTTTTGGCGCCTGAGCGAAGCGAAGGCGCTAATTAACCCGAGTATGCAATTGATGCTTACGCCCGAGATAAATACTCTGCTTTACATATCGATTGTGAGGTAAGTAAACAACAAGACAGCAGGTTTCAATGAACATTTATTAAGAAGAAAAAAATGTGTATTTAATTAAAATTAATAGTAAAATTATTACAATTTGTAAGAGATATGGTCACGTTCTTTTTAGGTATATTTATAGTTTGAATATGAGTTTGTGATGATAAGACTTGAGTTTGAGTGACTTGAGGTTCTTGCATCGTAAATGGCGGCAGTTGACTGATACTATTTTCTTCATTAAAAAATGGCTCAGATGATGTGCTTTGACGTGGTGATTTTAAGTTTATATTTTCTGTTATTTTAGAAGTAATTTTGCTTTTGTTTGCCATCGAATCTTCGATATAACCTTCGGCCACTTTGCTGGACTTCCAGCCGCCGTGCCTTTTTAACAGAGTGAGGTTGGCTCCCGAATCAGCCAATAGAGTCGCTGATGTTCTGCGAAAGCAATGCCCGGTGTATAACTCTACGTTACTCAGTTTTAAATATGTGGCTATTTAAAAATATTCTTCGTGCAGTATGAGTATGACAGTTCTTTTTTCAAATTCCAAAACCTATGCTGTAATGATAGTCATACACCCCGGCATTCAGGGGTGTAAGGGTGTACTTACAGAGCAAGAGATATGTAAAAGCTAGTGTAAGCGACGGAACTTATTGAATAGATATATTTTTTTTATAGAATTTAGATTTTTAAATGAGTACTTTTGTCTTTGGTTTTGTGTGTTGTCATGGTGTTGAAAAATAACAGTAACAAATCGTCGTCAAAAAAAGGCTTTTCTTTTCTTCGAGTTTTAAGTCCATTATAGTTGGAGCTTTTAGCTTTTAGCTTTACATATCTCTTGCTCTGTAAGTACACCCTTACACCCCTGAATGCCGGGGTGTATGACTATCATTACAGCATAGGTTTTGGAATTTGAAAAAAGAACTGTCATACTCATACTGCACGAAGAATATTTTTAAATAGCCACATATTTAAAACTGAGTAACGTAGAGTTATACACCGGGCATTGCTTTCGCAGAACATCAGCGACTCTATTGGCTGATTCGGGAGCCAACCTCACTCTGTTAAAAAGGCACGGCGGCTGGAAGTCCAGCAAAGTGGCCGAAGGTTATATCGAAGATTCGATGGCAAACAAAAGCAAAATTACTTCTAAAATAACAGAAAATATAAACTTAAAATCACCACGTCAAAGCACATCATCTGAGCCATTTTTTAATGAAGAAAATAGTATCAGTCAACTGCCGCCATTTACGATGCAAGAACCTCAAGTCACTCAAACTCAAGTCTTATCATCACAAACTCATATTCAAACTATAAATATACCTAAAAAGAACGTGACCATATCTCTTACAAATTGTAATAATTTTACTATTAATTTTAATTAAATACACATTTTTTTCTTCTTAATAAATGTTCATTGAAACCTGCTGTCTTGTTGTTTACTTACCTCACAATCGATATGTAAAGCAGAGTATTTATCTCGGGCGTAAGCATCAATTGCATACTCGGGTTAATTAGCGCCTTCGCTTCGCTCAGGCGCCAAAAACCTCGTATGCAATTGATGTCATACAGCCCTTGTTTAATAATCTACTATTACTGAACTGTGGACTTGAGCTTCGTCTCATATCTGTATAAAACTGGTGTGAATGCGGTGCTCTGTCCAAAGTGTCCATACACCTGCACTTCTGAGGATCAAAAAACGCCACTGATGCCGCGATTGGCGTGGTCCTAATGGGGCCAACTCATCTAACATAATAAAATATTTTCACTTTGACCATTGACTCGAAAAAAGCAAGACCTTTATAAGTCTCTAAAACTTGTTGTGCAGTTTAAATGCTCGATTAGATAGGTAGACTATGCTTTTATTGTAAACTAAAATTGTGCAGTTTGCATGCGCGGTCATTGTCTACTCTATTTTTTAAGCATGATTACTTTTAAGACTCCCACACACTGCAGTGTCTCAAGATGAAAGTCTTTGACCAGTGCGTGTTGCCAGTGATGATATATGGCACTGAAACGTGGTCGCTCACAATGGGCCTTATTAGAAGGCTAAAAGTCACCCAAAGGGCAATGGAAGAAAGGGCTATGCTTGGAGTTTCCCTGCGTGATCGAATCAGAAATGAGGAGATTCGCAGGAGAACCAAGGTAACCGACATAGCCCGAAGAATTGCCAAACTAGGTGGCAGTGGGCGCATTGCTCGCAGAACAGATGGCCGATGGGGCGACAGGTTCTGAGTGGCGACCGCGTACCGGAACACGTAGCGTTGGAAGGCCTCCCACAAGGTGGACCTTGTGAAGGCCGCAGGAACCCGTTGGATGCGAGAAGCATGGAACCAACCGAAGAAGTTGCTTGGGGAGGCCTATGTCCAGCTGTGGACATCTTTCGGCTGAAATGATAATGATGATGACTGTTAGAACTACTCTTTCAACTTAGATTCTACTTGTGCAGCTTTTTTGTTGATTATCACTAAATTACCGATTAAGTTTATTAAATACTAGCTTCTGCCGGCGACTTCGTCCGCGTGAAATTTCAGCCTCCCCCCATTCACCCTCTTAGGGTGTGGATACCTACTCTTCATAAAGAACACACCCTCCAAATTTCATGTTTTTAGGACCAGCGTTTTAGGCTGTGCGTTGATATCTGTCAGTCAGGACTTTGACTTTTATATGGTCTAAACTGGATTGTTACTTTGACTTTTTAACATGGGAAAAACATTTTTTAAATAGGTATTTATTTTTGTTTAATTCTTTTCCAGTACTCAGTAAAGCTAGAGAAAGGCGACTACACTCTTCGGTTGAACATCCGTCACGAGAACAAGTCTCTGCTAGAGAAGCTACAAGAGCTACCAGTTGTCATACAACAACGACTACAGCAGCCCATCACCTTAGATGTGTACTGCTCGCTACCACTGGTAAAAACGATATCCATACTTTTTTTAGGTTCACTTGCAAGCGTCAAATTTCACTAAATGGTCACATAATTCTGTCTCTGTCATCTTCAAAGATTTACAGAAATAGAACGATGTTTTAGATTCGTTTAGCGCAAAACGTATTTAGTGATCGTCTTCAGGTCAAGTTGGGTCTTTAATATTTGTAAGATAATTATCATAGTTATGACATGAATTTTTATCCACATCTTATTGAAGTTCTTATTTCCTAGGCGTTGACTGGCGGCAAGAAGTACAGTTCGGGTTCCCTTGCAAGTGGTAACCTATTACCTCTTTACATCGCACCTGTGCCTTCAGATAAGTAAGTAAATGCATTCCACTGTGAACTTTATTTTTTAGTGTCTGTGTAATACAGAGTTAAAACAAAAACTTACCCGCTCGGACATGTTACGTATGTGGAAATTTTACCATTAAAACAAGTAACTACGATTACAAGGTCAACGACCGCTAGTAGTGTAAAATGTTCTATAATATATTGTATATGTCGCAGCTAACTGGTTAAATTAGCCGTTCAGTTAACCGCCTAGCCTTTTAACTAAACGGCGGCCGTTCAACTAACGGCCTGAATGATATTCAATTACAGTTTAGGTTGGAAGTCTGTAACCAATATACATTACTTATAATTATCTGTGAAGCCGATGCACCTGGAATAAAAGTGGCCAGATCAGTAATAGAAAGACGAGTAACATAACAAGCTTGGTGTGCAGGATCAGCCGCTCCAACCTGACCCTGGGCCACACGCTGACGGGCACGCTGACGTTCGCGCGCGACGAGCTGGCGCGCAAGGTGGCTGCGCACGCGCTGGCCTACTGCGTGTGCGAGCCGGCGCGACGTGCGCCTGCGCAGCGGGACAAGGCCAGGCCGCACGACGACTACGTGGATGCCGTCAAGGACTTCACGGTGGGCTGGCTGGCCAAGCTGGGTACGGCTGCTCACACTGCTCTTGTGTTACGTTCAATAGCTCATCGTATGGCGTCTATTCAGATTTGGAAATTCCACTGCAACCAAAATTACCGGGTTACTACAAGTACAGCATGCGTTATTTTGTAAGATATATTGTAATATGAGTTGTCTCACTTAAGTTTACTTGCACTATAAATTATTGAATTCGTTTAATGCTCAACATATTCAATGATTTTGTTGTGCGTGTTTAGTGTATGGTGAGATGATTAAAGGAAACGTGACTTCCATAAAATAAATGTCTTTAATTTCAGTTCCACAATACTTAACTACGTACTATCTATGTGTCGAGGCAGGGCGGTGTATTGTAAGCGACTGGTGAGCCGTCCGCTCCCGTATTTCGTCAAGAATAGAATTCAGCAAATCGCAGTTACTAAGCCGCCACAATTTATTGAGCAATTGGTCCTTAGAGATTCGTACTTATCGTATATCCAGCGTAAATGTTGACGCCACATTGATTCCACATTATGATGCCACATTATTTTTGCCAATTTTTTTTTAAGGATGGGGAATCATCAAATGTCCCCTCGGGCTGAACTAAACTTGCTGTACAGAATGTGTAGATGACGTGTTCGTGATGGGTCTGTCTACAGCCTGTATTTTTATACATAAAACTAGAATGTATGATTGTATCGCCTGCAGAGGGCGACAAGCTGGAGCAGGTGTACGAGGAGCTGGTAGACAAGTTCCCGGGCTACCTGGGCGCGCACGTCAGCTACCTGCTCGCGCTCGACGCGCCCACAGACGCCAAGAAGTGAGTGCAGTGTTCACATCTCTATAGGTGTACTGCACACAGACAAGCTGGAGCAGGTGTACGACGAGCTACTGGACATGTTCCCAACTAAATATAACATTATTCAATACTATCATTATATCACTACTTACGAAATATTGTTTTACGGTAAATCATGAAAATAAGTCTGAACTGAGTTCTATCAGTTTTGGGCTAAATCTAAAGCTATGAGTAGTAAAGCAAATTAATCAAAGGAACCATGGCCTAGAATAACCTAGGTTTTACGGAAGTTTTAAAAAAAAGTTTCCGTCTTAACCCGAAATCGCCAAAAATCGAACGTGGCCTACGGCGATAAACTTTACGATAATTTACTGTATCACGTTGGGATCACACGACAGTTTTATTCATCAATTCAACTCAGCCTATTGCAGACTACTGCTGGACATAGGCCTCTCCCGGGCTATGCTACAACTCTTTGTGCTCTGCCTTCCGAATCTAGTCTGTGTCTGAACTTTGTATCCTGCTTTTGCGTATGAAGTTTCATTAAAGTCGGTTCATTCATTTCGAAAAACAAGGGCTTGAAAGTTTGTATGAAATGCCGTATGGTGTAAACGCTCTTAACTTGTGTGATTTAAAACTAAACGTACGTAGCCGTGAAGGTGGCGCCACAAAGTTAATGGTTGTTATTGTTTCAGACTACCTCATGCTAATGAAGACCCCGATGTCACAACAGCGTGGTGTGAACAGCTCATTACTATCTCTGACAAGGTATAAGTCATTTATAGTACTCCCACATTTTTCCAGTTATGTCTTTAGCTTCTGCCCGCGATTGTCCGCGTGTGATTTTTTATTCCTCAGATTCACCTCACCTCGTCGCATAGCATCGCCCGCCCGCGCTGTTACTTTGTTTTCACTTAGCGTTCTTTCTGCTTTTTTTTTAATTGCTCGGCTCAAGGGACAACCCTTAGGGGCCGAGCTTAGCGTGATGTTAAATAGCCTAGATCCTTCCTCAAGCATTCGATTATCAAATAATGAAAAAAGATTTTTTCAAATCCGACTGGTGTAGTTCCAAAGACCGGTGCAATCGAACAAAAAAAAAAAAAAGAAAGTTTTCAGCTTTATTAAATTAGTGTAGATGTATGGGCTTGTATATAAAGGTTTTTATTTATTCGATTTTCTTCTCCATTCGCAGGTAATAAAGGCAATCGAGCAGGACAAGTTGCTTGCGTACCTCGGCATGAAGAATGACACGAGAAGCGACGCCACTAAGATTAAACAGTAAGTTCTTCTATTAAGAAAGTGTTTTAGTCCATTTATTATAGCATTTATTTCAATAAAATAATTTCCAAACACTTTGAATGTAAACGAAAATTAGTTGCTTGTTCTTGTGTAGATTGCTATGGAAAAGAATAAGCAAGACACTCTATGGTAACTCTTTTGATCAATCTTTTGCAATAATGATTCAATGAAATGCAACAACTTGCATTTTTGTCCATTATCCATTATCATTTTTGCACATAATTTTCATTTTCTGTTTTACTCAGGGAACAAGAAAAGCAGCGCGGCTACCTAATAGACGCGTTGTGTCGCAAGGGAACCGCGCTGTGTCGCCTGCGTGCGCTTGCGCAGAGCAACTCGGCCAAGGAGAAGATCACCGAGGCGCTGCAGAACAATATCGCTGATCTGCTGAAGTTTACCGATCTTACTGATACTAAGGTAATTAACATAAAGGCATATTGCCAATATTGGTAGTATACAGCTTTACGACGCCCTCGTTGCTGGATCGGCTCTTGCCGGGATCTCACACAGCAGGGGCCTGGTAGCAGGGGCCTTGTAGCAGGGGCCTGGTAGCAAAGGCCTGGTCGCAGGGGCCTGGTCGCAGGGGCCTGGTCGCAGGCGCCTGGTCGCACGCGCGTCGTGAAACACTCCGGGCGCTCATACAGCCACACCACAACGACACTTCGGACTGAGGTGTGCAGTAATGCAGTAACCCAGTGCCGGGTCCCCACTTCTGTGGACCGAGAGACAAAAGCCTCGACAAACTGAAACCTCGCGCTCCCAGCGCGGGCGCAGACACGACCACGCGAGTATACAGCTTTAGTAACAGTGAAGGATCGGAGAAAACTAGTCGCGTTGGTGAGAATGGGTTTAAAAAATATGAATAGAACAGGGGATTTGTTTATTTAGAAGAATGAAAGGTCATGTACAGTGCCTTCCAAAAGTTAGTTGACATTTTACTACTTCAGCTGTAATGCCATATTATGATTTTGAATTCTGGTTTCAATTATTTGAATTGTAAACCATAACGTTTTTATTGACTAATTCAACTACATATGATAAGGGATTATCCAATTATTATTTAATAAAATATGTATCTGACTTTTAGTTATAAAATACTTGGATAACAATCGTCAAAAGTTAGTTCATGTTTATAATTTCTGTGATTTTACAATATTTACAGGGTTTTAATATTATTTTAATGATAGTTTTAGTAAAACATCAGCATTCATATTGGTATAATTAGTCAATAAAAACAGTGTGCTGGCGGCTAAGCTTCCTGGATGGCGTCTCTCGCCGTCCGCCAGTGTGAGCTGGCCTTAACATGTATTTTTATGTTTTCTCCTAGTTTATTTAAAACAGTAAACCAGTTTTTGATATTTCCTTTACTTCCTCTGACCCCGTCTTTCCACGTATATTTTGATATTTCCTTTACTTCCTCTGACGCCGTCTTTCCACGTATATTTTGATATTTCCTTTACTTCCTCTGACGCCGTCTTTCCACGTATATTTTGATATTTCCTTTACTTCCTCTGACGCCGTCTTTCCACGCATATTTTGATATTTCCTTTACTTCCTCTGACGCCGTCTTTCCACGTATATTTTGATATTTCCTTTACTTCCTCTGACGCCGTCTTTCCACGTATATTTTGATATTTCCTTTACTTCCTCTGACGCCGTCTTTCCACGTATATTTTGATATTTCCTTTACTTCCTCTGACGCCGTCTTTCCACGTATATTTTGATATTTCCTTTACTTCCTCTGACGCCGTCTTTCCACGTATATTTTGATATTTCCTTTACTTCCTCTGACGCCGTCTTTCCACGTATATTTTGATATTTCCTTTACTTCCTCTGACGCCGTCTTTCCACGTATATTTTGATATTTCCTTTACTTCCTCTGACGCCGTCTTTCCACGTATATTTTGATATTTCCTTTACTTCCTCTGACGCCGTCTTTCCACGTATATTTTGATATTTCCTTTACTTCCTCTGACGCCGTCTTTCCACGTATATTTTGATATTTCCTTTACTTCCTCTGACGCCGTCTTTCCACGTATATTTTGATATTTCCTTTACTTCCTCTGACGCCGTCTTTCCACGTATATTTTGATATTTCCTTTACTTCCTCTGACGCCGTCTTTCCACGTATATTTTGATATTTCCTTTACTTCCTCTGACGCCGTCTTTCCACGTATATTTTGATATTTCCTTTACTTCCTCTGACGCCGTCTTTCCACGTATATTTTGATATTTCCTTTACTTCCTCTGACGCCGTCTTTCCACGTATATTTTGATATTTCCTTTACTTCCTCTGACGCCGTCTTTCCACGTATATTTTGATATTTCCTTTACTTCCTCTGACGCCGTCTTTCCACGTATATTTTGATATTTCCTTTACTTCCTCTGACGCCGTCTTTCCACGTATATTTTGATATTTCCTTTACTTCCTCTGACGCCGTCTTTCCACGTATATTTTGATATTTCCTTTACTTCCTCTGACGCCGTCTTTCCACGTATATTTTGATATTTCCTTTACTTCCTCTGACGCCGTCTTTCCACGTATATTTTGATATTTCCTTTACTTCCTCTGACGCCGTCTTTCCACGTATATTTTGATATTTCCTTTACTTCCTCTGACGCCGTCTTTCCACGTATATTTTGATATTTCCTTTACTTCCTCTGACGCCGTCTTTCCACGTATATTTTGATATTTCCTTTACTTCCTCTGACGCCGTCTTTCCACGTATATTTTGATATTTCCTTTACTTCCTCTGACGCCGTCTTTCCACGTATATTTTGATATTTCCTTTACTTCCTCTGACGCCGTCTTTCCACGTATATTTTGATATTTACTTTACTTCCTCTGACGCCGTCTTTCCACGTATATTTTGATATTTCCTTTACTTCCTCTGACGCCGTCTTTCCACGTATATTTTGATATTTCCTTTACTTCCTCTGACGCCGTCTTTCCACGTATATTTTGATATTTCCTTTACTTCCTCTGACGCCGTCTTTCCACGTATATTTTGATATTTCCTTTACTTCCTCTGACGCCGTCTTTCCACGTATATTTTGATATTTCCTTTACTTCCTCTGACGCCGTCTTTCCACGTATATTTTGATATTTCCTTTACTTCCTCTGACGCCGTCTTTCCACGTATATTTTGATATTTCCTTTACTTCCTCTGACGCCGTCTTTCCACGTATATTTTGATATTTACTTTACTTCCTCTGACGCCGTCTTTCCACGTATATTTTGATATTTCCTTTACTTCCTCTGACGCCGTCTTTCCACGTATATTTTGATATTTCCTTTACTTCCTCTGACGCCGTCTTTCCACGTATATTTTGATATTTCCTTTACTTCCTCTGACGCCGTCTTTCCACGTATATTTTGATATTTCCTTTACTTCCTCTGACGCCGTCTTTCCACGTATATTTTGATATTTCCTTTACTTCCTCTGACGCCGTCTTTCCACGTATATTTTGATATTTCCTTTACTTCCTCTGACGCCGTCTTTCCACGTATATTTTGATATTTCCTTTACTTCCTCTGACGCCGTCTTTCCACGTATATTTTGATATTTCCTTTACTTCCTCTGACGCCGTCTTTCCACGTATATTTTGATATTTCCTTTACTTCCTCTGACGCCGTCTTTCCACGTATATTTTGATATTTCCTTTACTTCCTCTGACGCCGTCTTTCCACGTATATTTTGATATTTCCTTTACTTCCTCTGACGCCGTCTTTCCACGTATATTTTGATATTTCCTTTACTTCCTCTGACGCCGTCTTTCCACGTATATTTAAGCAACTTGGCAACCTTTCATTTTTATTTATACAGATATATACTACTCCACAGGCAATCCACTACGGTGTGTGGCACACGTTCACATTCAAGCAATGGGGTCGCGGCATCAAGCTCCTCATGAAGATCCAAGAAGAGCGTCCTTCTAAGGAAGTGGAGGAGAGACTCGTGGAAGCCTACCAGCAGCTGGGCTGGAGCTTCTACGTCACGGCAGCGCAGGCGGCCATGCCCGTAAAGTACCCAGCTAGCTACAGACCGTTCTAGTACTGGGAGTAGTCAACATTAAAGAGGTTTTAATGTGTATTGAGAGAATGTTGAATTGACCCAGATTATGTTGAAGACAGCATAAACCAGTGCCCTCTATTTGTTATGATATACAAAAAAAAACAATAGGATTAAGTGAAACGAAAACTTTACATTTTAATTGATCTCGACACCTTATGTCTCCTGACACCACACGAGAGGTACTCATCGTAATATCTCTTGGTTGTTTCTCCTGTCAAAAAAAGGTAACAACGTCATATTTAAACTTTAGTTCAGAACGCAACACAATCTGCGTCAGTCCATTATCGTCAGTAAATGCCTACTGTTGAATGAAGTCTCCATCGTAAATGCTTATTCTTCCAACATCTGTCGGGACCAACGATATAGCCTGGGTTGCCTGCGGAAGACGAATCTTTCAATCAACAGTGTCCATTTCTGGACTAAAAAACTTATGAATTGTCTTCTATCAATACATATTAATACTAATGAAATATTTATAAATAAACAAGCGTTGCTTGAAGTTTTACAACTGTAGACCGCTTCGCGAAGATTTTGTACGTATTACACTCAGAAATACTGTTGTTTTATAATGCAGATAATTTTTAATAGGAAATAATAATAAAAAAAATTAAACGATAGCCCATTTTGATCGAAATATACTTTTAGCGTGTTGAGATGTTTTAAGTGAAATAGATTTTAGATAAATTGTTGACGATGTATCGTTGAGGAACTACGATAGTCCAAATGATTGAATTCTAGATAGTTAAATTCTTCCTCCTTCGAAGTATTGTGACCTCACTTCTTTTTCTGTCTTCTCCACGAAATCAGTGACGATCTGTATACAATTAATTTTTAGTTATAAAATATGTTATAATTACACTTTTTTAAAACAATTTTGATGTGCGATCGTAATAGGAAGGAGGATCCTCATCGAGGTACTTCAAAAACTACCTCAAGATCGCATAGTCGACCACAATAATAATTATACTCCAATCTATGCAACTATGTTTTAAAAATTCGAATGAACTACAACTAAATTATATTCTTCCATTATAAAATTAAATTCTTCCAATGATTTGATGAAAGATGGTTTCAAAATAGAGTGCGTACTGCCGGAGTGTTTAGAAAGAAATTAAATATAATATTAGGAGATTATTGTTTTAGTGATCTAAGCTTGGACCGCGGGTACGGTGCCCAACGCTGGGCAAGCTTGCATGCTAATTGTGGACAAAGTTGGTAAAAGAATAAGGACTCTTCTATTCATCTTCATATAATGGTGTTACGGATTTGTTGAATAAGTATTAATATTATGTCAAATCTAATTTAAGTTAACCTAAGTTTAACACTTACATAAATAAATTAGCTACTTATTTCGTGAATAATCTCTGTTTATTTAATGTTTTACGCATTTAAATTATGTGTATTCCATTTTATGATTTTCAAAAATTAAGATTATTTTAAAATTTTTTTTTATTAATTTTGTATTTTTTACGAACTTAATTATTATCAAATGAATAGAAGATTCCATATCCTGACTGAATGCTTACAATAGTCGGACGTTGTGTAAAATAAGCCATTTCATAGTTTTAATACAAATTGTAATGACAGGGTGCTCTTGTTGTGTGCTCAAAATAGTTCAATGCTCTTACGTGGACACGTCTTAAATAACATGTCAAATATACTATCTATGTTTCATGTTTAATGTATACAAGATATTTATGTGTATTTATTTTATTTACTGATCTGATGTTATGGTAGTTTGTTAGGATACTTACGCAGTCCTATCGAAGCAAGTCTTCTTGATGATCGTCCTACGTAGTCCATTTGTATCACTATGCAAGAAACATTATGCAGACGTATGACTAACCCACTGACCGAGTGATTTGCGGGACATCTCATCGCGGGTATGTATTTCCTTTCCATCGTTCTTCTGCTATTATTTTTTTAAACTATATATGTATATCCTATTCTGGTTGTCTGCGATCAGAATTGTGAATTTTGCGTGGACGATCTTTAGTAAAATGCTAATTTAATTAATTTACTAATCTTAATTATTATGCAAAATTGCACTTGCTTCTCAGATACCCTCAAAGTACACTCAGCTCCAGAATCAATATTAAACACCAAAAAAAATGCTATTAAATAAACTAGTTAATGATAAGTACCACTAATACCACCACTGATATAAATAGACATAAGAGAATCAGTACACGAAAGCAATAATAATGTTAACAAATTATATTCAGGTTGTAGAGTAAATGATATAATATTGAATTTTCACACGATTTTTATGTGAAATTGAAGTGACACAGAGAGTTGAATTGGGTTGATGATGATGATGATACATACAGGTTTTCAGTCTTCCAGTGTAAGCTCGATTTTTTGGGCTACGAAAGAACTCGAAGGAAATATGAGAACTGAACCTAACTACTTCTAGTGACCCCCCCACATTCATTTCAATACCCTTTTTAATTATATCAGTCATGCATATGTCCCTCATCCCTCACACCTCCTAATTGGGTTTTTTTTTGCCAAGTAACTTTTCAAGGGTTAATAAGCAAGTATATCTACAATAAGTTTATCTACAGGAAATCCCGTATTATTTAGCGAGACGTCAGTTAGTATGTCGAAAATGCGGAGTGATCGTTATAATGTCGGTAAAAAAATTATGAATGTTTCCTCAGTCAACTGAGATATTTTCGTCACTTTGTCATTAGTCAGTACCGGTACGAGGGCGGCTAAAAAAAGTCTTGCTCATCATTAATTTTGTCCCTCCGTAGTTTCCGAAGAAATATTACAGAGCTCATTCTCTTTGGCGATTTCTTAGCCCAATAATTTATTCACGAAGGTTTAACTAGCATAGTGAAACACCATGTGTAAAATATTTCCATACCTTTGTGAGTTTCAAGCACCTATTAACTTCCCGTTAAACTATTTAAAGTATAATAATTATATATTATGTCCATGTCTTGAGGGCTTCTACATGTGCTATGTATAAAATGTCATTGTATTCTATTTTATTATTTATGACCATGTATTACTTGTCGGTGCAAAAGTTGTTTGTAACAAGACGGACGCTTGTTGAACCTGTGTGCCACATTCAGGGCGATGTTTTTTTAATGAATTTGTTGATAAGGAAGGAGAAAATAAATATTATTTGATCATTTTTGAGTTTTAATTAAAAGATATCCTGTCTAATATATCTAGATAATAAACAATAAAACCGACCCGAAACAATTACTAGTGTATTGTATTTGATTTTGCCGCCCAGTTGTAGCACGCGTATTTTCCTCTTCGTGATCAAATTGAGGCACTCTGAGCGTTTGTACACCGGCACCGTCAACGAGAACGAGATGACGGCGCCGAAGTAGCGCTCCATGCATTTACTATGGCCGCGTGTCCGAATTATAAGTCCATGGTCCAAATGCACATCGTCGCCGGGACGATACGTGCAGTTCGAATATTCTCGTTGACGTCCCGTTGGCGGTGGAAGTGGACAAACTTATAAGCAACCTGTGTATCCGAGATATCTATCCAATAACAGCGCGCTATACGTGATGCTAACTGTAATTCCAAAGCGATTTTTGACAAAGGTCACGGTATTTTAGAACGCAACTTAGGTATGATTATAAATACTTTTGTCTGAAATCATAGACGCCAAAATTTTGCCAAGTGTAGGTACCTAATAACCGCTTCAAAAACTTTCATTAAATTTTGCAAAATTCACTTGCCAAATGAATGCGGAGCTTGTAGCAAAGTAATAACAGCCGCACGGATCGATCGATCAGGTTAAGTTTCGGTTAGGTTGCCTCGCAAAGCACGTTAAGCCGTTGGTTCCGGCTTGACAGTCGTTTCTGGTCGTCAGAAGCCCGAAAGTCTGACAACCAATATTATCAAGGGGTATCGTATTACCTAGTATAATAACTGGGTTGTGGTGGTTAGACAGGCAGTCGCTCCATGTAAAATACCTTCTGATATTAGATAGAAGCCGACCGCAATATAGTTTAGAAAAGGCTAGGTAGATGATAACTTGTTCAATGAATTTAGAATAGTGATCATGTTAACACAGCTTCATGCAATATACCTACTAGGGGCATTCAATGTATTCTCGGTATCAGGGTGATTTACTAATGATGTGGGTAATTTGATTAATTAATTAATTAATGACATTCTCTAAGGGTGTAAAGGTAAAATTTTATATAGTTGTGATCATTAGTTTGCTAGTTATCCTTAGTCAAGACAACTGGAATGGCTAACGTGACAATGTTAAAGAAAATCGAGCACCGCGCTGTTATAAAATTCCTTACCAAACAAGGAAAAAGTCAAAAAACTATTCACGAAGAGATGGTGGCTGTTTACCAAGATTCTGCACCTTCGTTATCTACGGTTCAAAAGTGGTCAAGTGAATTTAAAAGGGGCAGAGAGAGTATTGAAGACGACACTCGCGCGGGCGGCCCGGTTACTGCCTCTACGGAAGAAAACGTGAATAAAGTTGAGAAGCTTATACTGGAGGATGCCCGAATGAAGATCAAAATGATAGCAGAGATGACCCACCTCTCTGTTGGTTCCGTGCACAGTATTCTTCATGACCTTCTTTACCTTTCAAAAGTCAGTGAAAAATGGGTGCCGCGAAAGCTTACGGCGCCTCAATAGCAAGTGCGAATCGAGTGCTGTAGAGAGTTTTTAGAACTCTGTGGTGAAGTTCCATCAATTATTTTCGAAAAAGACCTTCGTGGGAAACGATTTTCCAATGATGAAGAGCTCAAGGCGGCAATAAATGGGCATTTTTCAGAGAAAGAGGAAAGTTATTTTTTACAGGGTACCTATTGAAAAGTTAATTTAGAGATGTGATAAATGCATTGGGGTAATGGGGGATTACTTTGAAAAATAAAAATTATTTTAATTGAATTTACGGATTTTTCATGCCGATACCGAGAATACATTGAACGCCCCTCGTAAATCTAACAATAATTATACAAAAGTCAAGGTCAATTAAAGGTCATCAATTAATCTGCAGACAAACCGTAAACTGTAAGTATGGTCTAAGAAGGCTTAGTGTTCTGTAAACCGTTAAACGCAAAATGAATACAGTTTACGTAGGCATGTACGAGTAGGTACCATGCTATGCTTAAAAATGGTGCGCTTTTATGTAACAAATTGTATGACGTGTGCCCCGGGTCCCACTCACTAGATACTGTAATGTTACAATTAATTTGTTCATTACACTATGCTCACTTTAATTCTCGGTTCTCACTCACTGGTGCAATGTTCGGATCGAACTGTTGTTGTTTGCAGAACGAACATCGGTTGGTTAGTTCTCACTAACATTTAAAGTTTTCAATCAGGCCAAAAGGACAGCCAAGTTACGTTTGTTATCAATTTAGGTACAGTCACCAAAAGAGATAGGGAAGTCAGCTCAAAGCGGCCATAGAAGGCAAAGCGGCCACGATTAATTTTTCGGATATTTGAAGTGATAGCGCGACGTTGCCATTCTGCACGCGTAATAAACCTCCCGCCCCGTACCGATCATTCATTCGGTAGCGGTGGGATCGAGCGGGTGGCTCTTAGTGACGAAAAATACGTTTTCGCGTCTTTTGTTAAAATAATACAAGGTAAGTTTAACCTGTTTTGGTGAAACCTGTTTAAGTTTAAATGCTTGCATTACACGTGTTATGTTACTTGTCTATTTGGCTTTGTTTCTTTAGTATTAGCTCCAAAATTTGATAAATAATGTGGGAGTAGTTAATTTTTTTAACAAAATGGGCGATAAAGGCAAAGCGGCTCGGGCAAAGTGGCCAGGTGACCGCTTTGCCCTTATAAAAATATTATAATTCGCTTGATAATGCTCAGTTATTTTGTTTAGATGGTCAACAATTACAAACGTAAAACTACCCAGGCGTCTGAAGAGGCGTCGAAGATCCACCCGTAGAGGACTGGATTCGCTGTGATGACTGCCAATTATGGGCTCATGAATCCTGTACGACATATTCCGGAACTGGAGCTTACTACTGTGATAACTTAATTGTTTTGTTAAAAAAAGAGGATTAATTTTGATAAAAAATAAAGAGTGTATAGAAGTAACTGTGATTAATAAAAATGTCAAGTATCAACCTAATAGGTAGTAGTTCCTAAAATTTTAACTAAAGTTTTAAACTAAATATTACAAAGTTAAGTTAAATTACTTTTAAGACCGATTGTGATTATTAATTAGGATAACGCAGAAAATATTGATGTTTTATACAAAAAGTTTTATTTTATTTTAATGGTTTTTTATGAAAGATTTTTAAGTTTTAGAGGATTAATTATTTCAATATTTTAAGACTGTTGGAAGACTTAAAGTAACATTACTGACTGTTGATTAATAAATATTAACAAAAACTAAATCTGATTCAAAGTTCCTAGTAGTTCAGAAGTTTTCAAACTAAATACCTAATTATAACATTAAATTTAAGTCAAATTACTTTTAAGACTGATTGTGATTAAAACAGGAAGAAAATGTTGATTATTTTATTAAAAATTTGTTTAATAATAATAAATAATGTTTTTAATATATATATATATTTTTTTTTATTTTGTCTAGCACGATATATTTCAACAAAAAATAAACATTTCCGAAGAATTTTTGGGGTGGCCTCTATGCCCTTACCACCATGGCCGCTTTGGGCGACCCCTCGGGCAAAGCGGTTTTTTGACAAGTTTTTGTAATCTACAAATCTAAGGCTTATATTTAAATTTGCGCGAAATTTAAATTGCAAATTACAAAAATTAAATAAATTCTCTACCTATTAGTATAAAATTATTTTCAAAAATGAATCGTTTTATAGTTTTTTTCTTAATGTAAAGTTATGGTGGCCGCTTTGAGCTGACCTCCCCTAAGTAACCAGGGTCGTCGGATATATTATGTAGTTGAAGTTTACTAAGCATCCGGTGGACGTTTTCGAATGAAATTTTATTTGATAAATTAACTGTAGGTATATATTTTATATTAATTGAACTAAATTTCATTAGAAAATATCTTTCGGTTTCATACTAAAGTTCAACAATATCCGACGACCTTATAACCTTTGGTGACCGCCCAGAAACTGCGCATCTCCACAAAAAAATCCATTTTCTAACAGTAGCCAAGTGAATACAATATCGGAGCATAATCATATAATTTCGCATCTGCAGTTTTCTCCTTGCACAAAATTCTTACGAAATTATGGAGGGAAGGTAAAAATAAAATGGCCGTGAATGCACCTGGTTGAGCACGTGTTACTGGGCGAACGTGCCTCCGCGCTCCGTCGCAACATTCGACTACGGTAAGTACCGTAATGCCTCATGCATTGTAGGTATATGAGATGCGATTTTTATGCTGATGCTGTGGCCGAGGTAAACTGACAGCGCGTGCAGCGGTAGCGTAGTACTCGTAAGCGCTGAATATTGTGGGACAACGCTGGATGGATGAAATCTGCTTGTTTTTACGTAAGCAGTGACGCAGATATTTCATCAAAGGCTTCATCGATCGATCATGGATCGTTTTGCTTTTCAGCATAATCGGTCTAGATTACGTCCACACTGCTGGAAAACAAAACAGGTCTCTTCTCTGTGAAAGAGATGGCTCAGTACCCCACCCAAACAGATGGTTCTAAAAACATTTAACCTCCTTCCGAGGCAGTAGCAGTAGAGGGTAAAAAAGGGATCTTGAACACCAAATCAAAATGGGAATGTTGGGGAGTTAAACTGTTGTTTTATTTGCTTTTTTTTAATATATGCCTGGATTGTGGACATTGTTAATTAATATTATAATTTTTATTACTAATTAATATTAAGTATAATTATTATAATTGTTTACTGTTAATTAATATTATAATTTAACATATCTCGGGACCATGGGGTCCCGGTCCTTTGAAAGGCGTACGAGGGGCCGAAGCCAACTCGCAGAGGCCCGTTGAACGTTTTTAATGAAATGAGGCACCAACCGACGATTATCCCTGTTGGCACTATGCAAGTGCACCCAAGGACAACCCCCGGTTGGTGTAGGACTATTGCAGGATATGGAAAATATAACGTTGGACTATGGGTTTGGGTGGCTAAAGTGGACTGGTTACCAAGAACTATGGAAGAACTATGACCCCTGCCTGATCAATGTTTTATATATACACGAATAAAATGGCAGGGGGTGACTTGCACACTCAATAGTGGGCCCCCGGAAACGGTCGCTAGCACATAGTGACGTAGTGCCAAGGGGGCAACATCTCCTGAGGTGCTTATGAGGAGTGGAGAGGTATTCCACGGCTATCAGGACAATCCCGGAAGTACGGTCAAGATCCCTACCAGCATCTTACTGGAATACTTCCTTCCTCCGAGCACATTTGCTCTTGCGAATCTCCACTCAAGCCGGCCAATAAAGGCAAGAATGAGGTGGGAGCTCTGTTCCTCGTCATTGTTCACTCCAGCCGGCCAATAAAGGCAAGCCAGAGGTGAGGAACAAACTTCTCCCGGGAGATAGGGTCCGTGGGGTCGCTACTGCCCAACAGCTCGCCACATGCTGCCCTGCGGGTTTCTGTATCTCTCTTGGTCTGGCTCCTCACCTTAGACCTGTTCCGGCAAAGTAAACTCTTCCGGCACAGGCCTGAGTTTGGAGCGCGCAAGCCCCACCACGACGTCAACGTAGAGATACGGCGATGGGGATATATATATATATATATATATATATATATTATAATTATTATTATGAAATGAAATGAAATTATTAGGTAGGTATTAGTGACATGTATTTAGTTTTTATTTTTTTTCACGTTGACATTGTTTTTAATTTTGAACTTTTATGAATGTAAATAATATTAGGGTAGGTTCTGTGTTTAATATAACTATTTGTATATTATTTTAATTATATTATCTTTTAAAACATTCAGACACAATGTAAGTTGTTATTGAAATAAATGAAATGAAAAGAAAAAGTAGGTACTTAACTTCTTACAGCCTCAGAGCAAATAAAAAACCAAGACAGAGCGCTGAGAACGATACAGTGAAGTATGCCAAAACTACACCTTCGCTCTGTGCATACCTACACGCTCACACGCACACATTTACAATCAAACTACACCTCACTAAGTGCACACATGTTCACAAAACCGGCTTCACTTTACTGTTGACAGTGAGCTTACAGCCTAAAAATAAAAAAAAAAAGTCTAAAACTTCCTCAACTACAAAATAAATAATTGGCCAGATACCTATCGTTTTTACTTCAGCTTGAAGACTGAACAGAGGCCTATGATCGTCTCAATAAATCTCAAAGGGGAAAAATAGAACTCAATTTCGTTACAGCGCTCCCAAGACGGGGCCTGACGGGGTTGTTAATATTGAAGGGATTCCTCGCTTAATATGCAATGACTTGCCTACTCGTGTTTCAACTAAGGGATGCTGTGAGTTTTTAGCACCTATTTATTTGTAACGTGTTTTCTTGCCATGAAATAAAATAGGTTCGTTTTTTGTTAAAGGAACGAGGACCACCAGCACCGGCTTTCATGTTGACAGTTCCACAACATTCATTGCGTTATTTATGTTGTTGAGCAGACAAGTTTTTCGAACATACGAAGCAATGTAGGTATTAGCTAATCCTTCAAAATTATTCAGATTGTGTAGTGTGTTACTCTATTAGGGTGCAGATAGAGTTATGGACAGTGTGTAGGTACCTACCGATACTAGTCTACTTAAATAGGAAAACCATCAAGAGGTTACTGATACGGTACTAACTATAGGGAAGTCATCATCATTTACCTGTCCTTATCCCAATTTAATTGGGGTCGGCGCAAACGTCTTTTGTCTTCCATAAAGTGTCTATTAGTCGTCATCTCGGCAGTCACCCCCTTTATATCATCTTTCACAGGGTTCGTTAATAAAGTTAAAAAAATCAAGTCTGCATGCAATTTTACCGTTATTGCTTCAACACCCTTGGAATAAGGAACAAACAGATCGTTGATGCTATGGGTGTTCCCATAGCATCAAACGACCAGTTTGTTCTTACATTACATATCATGGTATTGTCGTGAGGCTCATCATTTCAACAAGGACATTCTTTCTTTTTAGGAAATCACTTCCAAAACCTATTTTCGACAACTGCTTGTGTGCCCAAATGGAATGGTATAATTATAAAAGGATGGGATTTGGGCTCCATTCCGATGCGTTCAATGATAAAGTCATCTGCATTAACGTTTTACGTGACGTCACGTTTTCGATTTATTCCACCGACACACTTCCTTTTTCTTGGAAGAGCTATCTAATCAATGTGGGTAGACTGATATTGAAGCTCTTCTGAGATTCAAAATACCGTTAATTAAATGCGATTATTGTTTGTCTAATCAAAATTGTAGGTTTTCGGGACGTTGATTCAATGATTAATTTACTTTCTAATTAGTCTTGTAATCACAGTTCCTTAGACAGCCCGCGCATTAGTCAGCAAATGTTTTAATGTTTGTGAAACGTATAAGCTTAATTATTTTGTATGGAAATTAATAGGCCGTGCATACAGTTATGATAACAAAACATACGTTTGAAAGCGATCTGTGTGTAAGACTGTGTAAGAACATAAACCCGAAAACTGCTAGAGTGTAGGAAAAATAGTTTGGTACGAGGCCTAATGACTTGATTACTGAAGCATCCTATAAAGATCCTATTAAGAAAGAAAGAAAATACATTTATTTAGCACAGACTAGAAGGCACACAATACATACATCAGTTAAATACAAAGAATAAACATCAAAATAACAAAGGTGTAAAGTCCGACGTAAGAAATAAGCAGGAAAGTGTGCCTCACGGCTGCGCCAAATAGGCCCAGTTCAGCAAAGATGCCAGACAACTAGTGCCTGACGCTGGTTTTCAACTGGACCTGGTGTGTGAGGTGACGGATGTAAATCAGTTTTATACTGCAACGTGACGTGTGTATACATACTTAAATAGATAAATAAAATAAACTAGTGTCAGATAAAACAATAACGAATATGTATAAATAAGTGTGATTATTGAGTAAACATTGCAAAAAATAAACAAAAAATACTAAAGCCGTGAGTGAGATTGTTGCTTGATAGACCTATTAGGTGGTTCTTGTCAAAAATACCATGCTGCGTGGTAAATATTTCCTATTTGATATAAGGTCCCATTAACCATAGATGAAACATTCTAAGAATTCTTATACCGCAGCAATTTCAAGTCTTTAAATGATTTGCTTTCTTGAAATGAAACATTACTGCGAAATCGTTTTGACCGGGAAGCTAGGTTACAGATAAAAACAATATACCTGACGAATGTTCTGAAATTAAGACCTGAACTGTACCTGGATTCGTTATGTTCGTCGACATCAAAGTAAATGAGTGGTCGTTTGGTTAAATCGCGAATTTATGGAAGTTTCATGTTCTACCGGCATGGAACGGTAAAGTGATTATTTGCAGCAATTATGAGAGATTGTGGTTCTAGAAGATAATGGTTCTGGGGAATGAGTTATTTCCTTCGTGAGGTTCAGTGGGATGGATAATTTAGCATTTGTCATTTTCGCTTCGTCGCATCAGTCATTGAGATAAATCTAACCATCGTCAAAGAAAATGGACAAACAAAAATATCATCGAAGTTAACACTAAACGGTTACATTGATTGATATATATTTTTTATTAAATAGAAAATTTTACAAGTTAAACAAGAAATGTAAGTAAGTAAATATTTACTAGCAAAAAAAGCCAATATGACTTTGCAACCATTGCAGAATCCACCTTATTATCCATACGGATCGCGTCAAAGCGCTCTACAGAAGCGCATTTTACTATGAAATAATCAAATAAAGAAAATTGACAGCTTGGTCAGCTGCCGCTACCATTCCTGAGCGGGTGTGCTTTACATCCATTGAGAAAATTCGCTTCAATTGAAATGCATATACATTTCAATTTAAGCGAATTTTTTCTACTTACGAGTATGTGTGTTTCCTCTTTGTGTTCAGGTTTTAATACTGTATACAAATATGTGTGTTTGTGTGTGACCTAATCGGAAGCGGCCGCCGCGCGATTACGTGGTCGTATGGTATATACGCCTTTGTCGCGCTCTTTTATTATGAACTAGCAGCACCCCGCGGCTTCACCCGCGTTTATTTCGATCCTGTGGGAATATCGGGATAAAAAGTATCCTATATGTTAATCCTGGTTATAAACTATCTGTGTGCCAAATTTCATCCAAATTTCGTTCAACCGGTCGATTCTGTTAGAATCTCAACGTGAGAATTTATGTGAAGTGAGGTGTCATCCAACTGATGCTATAGGGATTGATACTAATGACAGCTCACTTTAAGCTCACTTCAGCTGAGTTATCACGGTGAGATTTTTACAGAATAGCACTACAGTACTTTTTGCGTGATTGAGTAACAAACATCCAAACATCTTCACAAACTTTCACATTTATAATTATGATGGCTTTTGGTTAGGACGCGGGGTCTATCGGCACTTATGTACCTACTGAACAAGAGTTATGTTAGCTAAGTCTTTGCTCAGCAGCAAATAATTAGTAGCAATACCAACACATGCCAAAATTCATTCAAATTCCTTCTAATTCAGCTCCAAAATGTGCCAGCAGCATACATATAGCAATGACTAGTCACGTCCGTTTAACTGAAACGTTCAACTAAGTTCAGCTCCAAAAAGCTTGTAACTTGGCTAAAACATGCAGAGTGCCAATTAAGCAATTGGCGCAAATTCCCGAATAATCGTTGCGACTGGGTTCTGGCTCTTTACGCGGTGATCGGGACGCAGAGTGGGCGATACAATGTGGGGACATTTAGTTGGGTCGGTGGGTGATGTGGCTCCTCAATCATTATGGACATCGGAATTTCGATTGAAAAATAAAATGACTAATGTAGCATTAGATAAATAGGTCCATAATTACAGGGTGGCATCGACTCGCAAACTGAAACCATGAATTCAGTATAATATAATGATTCTAGACCGTAGAGTAGAAATTTTTAGACGGTTCTCAAAAAATCCGTTGTTTCATAAAAAAGTGGTCAAGATGTATGGAACAGAATTTTTTTTTTATTACTACGAAACATTAATGATTAGACCGGAATGAATCGAAGAATGAAACTATTTGCCTATGCCAGAAACGGATACCTTCGTAAGCGACGGCGGTACGATCGTATGCCGGACGCGATCTTCACCTACCTATGTGTTGTTACCTAATATTACCTATTAGTTACCTAATATAGCTTAAAGCTGTGCAGATGTTAACGTTTAGTTTTTCATCCAAAATCCCAATGTATGCTGCTAACAATATTGGTTATTCATGCACGAGAAAAGACATTAGCCCTTGCAGAACTAAGTTTTCTGTAGATGTCAAGTTTTCAGTATCTCTGCACAAATGCAAATACCGGTGAGTGGCGATTCCTTTAATGAATTCCGTGTGATCTGGCGCTGCGGCAGCCAACGTGTGGCGGCCACTAATTGGATTGTCACTATTTACTGAGGACCAATTCAGAAGTTCGATGGCAGAAGAAGTTACCAAATCCTTGAGACTATTTCTATGTATAGGTAAATGAATATTTAATAATTTTAACTATGTAGAAGTATTTATATGCCTATATGGACGGAAACAATTGATACAAGATACCTTACGCCAAAGATTGCTGAGAAGGCCTCTACTCATAAATAAGGTTTAAATAAACTTCACTAAGCTTGAAACTATCTAACCGTCACATAGACAGATCGGTAGACCTTGTCGTTTTGTAACGTGCGAGTCACATTCTGCCTTACGGTGGTAAAGCATTTATGAGGTCGACTGGTCGATATTGCATAGTCACAAAGAGATAAATAATACACTAAATAATGCCTCGACAAACATAGGTACCTACCTAATTGCTAAAAAAGAAATGGATTGTGCAAGTCTGGCTGTAATTGAACTCATCATATCGTATTTAAAGGCAATATCTAGTTTTCTTTTAATCTCAAAGCAGTAGAAAATTGCAAGACGAATTTAATAATCGTAGCATCAATATTTCTATTATACCCCCATTATTTATTTATTTTCATTATACAAAAAAAAAACAAATCAAGCGACATCACAATTCGTTATCTGCTGCAATTCGCACTGGAAAGCCATTTTGAAACAAAGACTGTAAATACTTATGATGGATAATAACAATAAGCGAATGTCTGCTCTCGGTCTACACAAAGAAAATAAAATTATATTTAACGCCTCACAGCGGGCACCGTCTAGATTCTAGATACAAAGCGATAGTATCTAGATACACCGGGGTTTCAGTCTGGGTTTTTCACTGTCTCGTGTTGATTGTACAAAAGAATTTACAAATAATTTGTTGATTTTAATTAAAATATATAAGTACAAAGAAAAAACATATTTAGGTACCAGGAAATTTAATATTTAATTTACATAATGTGTGAGAAGAATATGTAACAATCATAGGGCATCAAAAAATTCGTCCACATCGTTGTCAACAGGAAAAGTTCCCAAATGGCTGGCAGCATTGCCACGTTGTAAAAAATAGGCTAGCCCTCTGGTCATGTGAAGAGTCGACCAATCAGGGAATTTAGACATTCTGAATAAAACCCCTTTTCATTTAGACAGTATTAATTCTCTGGCCATGCCTGCCCTCAATTTTCTTTTTAAAGGAGGGTCCGTTAGTCCGGGCAATAATATATAAACTCAAACTCAAACTCAAAGCATTTATTTCAATTAAACCATTTACAGGCACTTTTGAATTGTCAAGAAGTCGGTCAGTCAGAAAATATGAAGCTAGTTGCCCATTCCAAAGCGTAGGTACCTATGGAGAAGAACGGGCAAGAAACTCCATGGACACTCTTTTAAATTATATTTTTACAAAAATATGAGTTACATCATTAATGTTGAATTTATAATTATATGTGAGAACGATGTAATAAAATAAAAAAGACGTACGTGTTAAGAGCGTCCAGAGTACAGCAAATAGTACTTAACAAAACAACAATCCAAAAAAAAAAAATTTAAATAAGCCGAGGCAGCCAATTGATGACCAGCCCCAACTGACGGCTCCCGTTCACGAACATGACGCATAGATCAGCACCATTCAGCTCAACCATTTTGAAGGGAGCTAAATGATCCAACACACACGCCACCGTCAGCGAGACATTTAGTAAGCATGACATACTATCAGCCGCCAGGGCACATTCATGTCAATGAAAGACATATTATTACCCGGTAAATGGTAGCTCACATAGAACTCACATCTGTGCTATGAAATTATACAATACAAAGGAAATTGAGTTTATACAATGCAAATATATTGCAATGCAATGCAAATATTGTATAAAAAATTGTAATTGTATTTTGTATTTGTATTTAGCTATTTTGTTATTGTATAAAAATATTGTCATATGTGCCTTTTCAAAACGCATTGAACATCCATCAAATGAATAAAGAAACGAACTTTTTATATGATAACGAAGATAGTTTTTTCATAAATTGCACGTTTTTTCAGAAAACAAAATCCAATGACAAATCACAATGGGCTAACATTAATTTTATTAGGAAAAAGTAATTACGGAGTTTTATTAACGATAACTAATGTGTACCCCGGGTTACGTTAAATTGATTAATATTCGCGACACGAGGATAGTGTCGTAAATATGATTTAATGGGAGCATACGGGGTGAATTCTAAGCGGTTGCCATGGTTTTCCTCAGAAGGAACAAACACTGTTCCATTCCTAGATAAGTGCAACTTTTATTTTCTTTTTTTTTAAGATATTCTTCGTTTACAGTTTTGTGGAATAATTATTGTATTATGTCGCCGCAGCAGAATACAATGCATAAGTTATAATGAAGGTTAAAAAAACTGTCTACTGTCGCTAACTGTAGGTAATAAATCTAAATATTTCATTAAAATTGGAATCGAAGTAAAATTAAAAGAATATTAACTCTTAGTTATTTATAATTTCAATTCTCTGATCCTTATAATTTGTACCTACTCATTCGTTTATTTTAATTGCATTGACATTTTATTCTATTCTGTTGCAGTATAGTAAAATTTTATTTGATGTAGGTAATATGGCTTTGTCTGAAATTAAGGGAATTATAAATATATTTTTTTAATAAGAAAGGGTCTAATGTAATGTATCGAATGATTTTGTGTGATGTTACTCTGTAAGAAGTCCATGTCAAGAAAGGGACTTATAAAAGTAGGAAACCGCAAAACCAAAAATAACATTTTAAAATCTTTCAGCGCAAGCAAAAGCTGGGATATTTTTATAGATCAAGGCTTGCCCAGTTCTCCTTACAGAAAACTATTAAGTATTCCGAATACCGCACGAAACTTCACTCAAACTTAGCTCTGAACAGTTTGAACAAACGATTTCAATTGTACCCCATAGACATACGAAGCACGTAGATGCAAACTCTTGAATTCAGAATACATTTGCGATAAGCTGCACCATTTAATATTTCGGGTAGTTCAGGATTTGTGTACGTAATGTGTTTTAGAGACTACTTGGCTGTATGGAATAGGTTAGTAGGTAATCTCTTCTTTGTTCCGGGGTTAGTCATCCTGATAATTATTGTCTTTGTGTGATTATTATTAATTATTATTTACTTGTGGCGTCATCTACAACGCCACATGCGAACTACGCATCACAGAGACGTCACGCAAAATCCTGCAATGTCCTGCATCGCGCAAGCAAAGTTTGATGCACAACTAGCACAACACCCGTCTGATCGGAGGATCCTTCCTTTTTCTATGGAGGATGAGTGAAATTTACATCCAGTTCCTCATACCTTTACCTATCTATATGCTGATGCGAATACCTATCTTTTTCTGGGCCAAAATATCAGAATCTAACTAACCGCAAACATTAGCCCAAATCCTTGTGTATTAAACGAATGGATTCCTTCTCCCACACAAGTTGGACAGCCTTTCACCATGATTAACAGACAAACACCGGAACACTTTCTGAGTCGTCATCTATTAAGTAGATTGGTACTATTTCTTGGACGAATATAGGCACCTAGTAGACACAGATCGCCTACATACATACATTTCTGAGAAAGCTTTTGACCATTACACAAAAAGATTCTGAAGTAGGAGTGTGTAAAGTGTAGCCTGCCAGTATTTGTGTTGTAAGTTAGCAAATACATACCAACCTGCCCAAAATGGGAACTATTGATATGATAGACCAGTGACGTAGTTCTAGGATTAGAAAAAAACCGGCCAAGATCGAGTCGGACTCGCAAACGAAGAAAATCGACGAAAAAAACACTTCTTGTACGGAGACTCACTTTAATTTTTAACTTTTATAATTTGTTGTTATAGCGGAAATAGAAATACAACTGTCTACCTATTACGGTTCATGAGATACAGCCCGCTGACAGACAGACGGACGGACGGACAGCGGAGGCTTAAAAATAGGGCCCCGTTGGTACCCTTTGGGTACGGATAGGTAATTTGTGATATCATAGTTGCTACAGTTCATTTTCCAAACATATCCAAAAGGCATAGACAACTTCTCAATTTTGTAAAATTTATTATTAAACATACTGTGTACTTTAGGTACAGCTCTACCTGCCCAACCTTTCAGGGAAATAGGCGTAATGTTACGTTATGTAATAGTGTGTCTCTTATTTTTTTTATTTTTAAGGTAAAGACAAATACAATATATAACTGAATTAATGCGCATTATGAACGTAGTGTGTTCAGAATCGATTTCTGCAATTTTTTATACAGGTAATAAAGGTACATTATAAATTTACACTCACACTTGGGCTGTACAGTCACACTTGCGCTGTATAGTCAAAACAAACCAAAATGGACGAAGTACAGACGCCAGCACATCAACCTACCCGAAACTGTCAAAATTTCCCAATCAACTTTGAACCTTATACTTTAGCGATAAAGTTGAAAATCTATCAAAGAAATTTGACAGATTGTAGTAGGTTGATGTGCTGGCGTCTGTACCTACTACGCAACCCTTACACGTGTGCGACTGTGTGCGTGCGTAGATTTGTAAATTGACCACAATTTTTTTCCACAGTCAGTATAACTAATTTAATAAATAAACAATGTTTTATAAATAAGAGTAAAAATTCAGTGTATGTAACACAACATTCTAATTGGGGTAGGTGTGTGTGTGTTCATGTGTGTGTGTGTGTTCATGTTGTATAATTTACCTTTGTTGTTTTCGTCCTACCTGGGACGAAAATTGTAACACAGCTCGTTGTACATAACAACTTTAGTACGAACAAGGTGGTTTTTAAGTGCTACCAATTTTGTATAGCAGAATTTAACATTAGGTAATTATTTTTAGCTGTTCCGTAGGTACATAACATTAGGCGTGTGTCGTGTAAGAACTGAGGCTGTGGTCACTGTGAAAGCGGGGAGGAAATAAAAATTTAAGCTTTACTTAGGAACTTAGGTCTGTGTTCAAAATCTCTTCTTTTTAAGATGTATGAAGAAGCCTCGTGTAGCGCTGTTTGTTCCGCCAGTTACTCAACTGAACCGAGCGCTCGGCGCATCCTGGACAGTCACACCCAACATCTTATTTCGCTGGTTTATTCTTCCTTTGCGGTGGTAGGGCTAACGCCCGCCTGGTTTGCGACTACCTTCCCACCGGAGCCCGGCGTCAAGCAGCCTGCTGTGTTTCGTCGATGCTTGGGAGTTCTAGTGCCTTAGGCATCTTCTGGGCACACTCGTTCCATCATGGACCTCATCCATCGCTTTCCATTAGGCGTGATCGAGGTCAAGAGCGGGCCCATTTAGCAATACCAAAAAAAAAACTCACACAAGCCTCAAACTTTACCTAAGACTAGCTTAAATCTATTTGATTGGTTGAAACTTGTTTTAAATAACGCTTGATCTGCACCCTAATTGCACAACACACTTTTTTCAATGACAATCTGGTACAATTTAAAAGAAATTACTAATCCACTGCTTCATATGTTCGAAAAATTTGTCTGCTCAGCAACGTAAATAACGCAATGAATGTTGTTGAACAGTCAACATGAAAGCCATTGCTACTGATAGTGTGTTACGCAATTACCCCGCTGATTCCCATCCATCACATCTGCGAAGTTTCGCCAGCTAATTTAATTTGATCCTGTATACATCGACCGATCGCCAGTCAAAACGGTTTCATTTAAATTCGTCACTAATAAAAGTTTCATCACAAACTCGAAAGATCTGGGGACCATTAGTTCTCATATGCCTAACCATCCTCCACGCTAACAATCAGACCGCATCGCATCCTGTCTAAAGTGTAGCTTATTACTATTCATGAGGCACAACGACTGAGGATTTAATTAATTATAAGATTACTGTCACTGCTCAGACTGCAGATAACAAAACGCCGCCGTGATGATACTGAGCTCAGGTGTGATAGCGTGTCAAAATATAGTGAGGGACTTGCCACGGATTTTGTGTACACGGTTTTTGTTAAAATAAGACAAAGGTATGGTTAGCTAGCAGAAGGTTGTTGTGGATTTTCCGTTTTGGAAAGTGTTAGCAGAGTATTACAATAATTATACTCCGACTTTTAATTAGCTGCAGTAAAATGACTCTTCTTAATAACTCATTTCGGACTGCGTTTAGAGATATGCATGTCAAATAAGTTTCGTTTGTTACACTATTCTGCATTAGAAAAACAAGATTTGGTTGATGGCCGCGAAAAAACAAAAATACGCCAATTTCAGTCATTTAAGTAACAGCTGTCATTTTACTGCAGCTAATTAAAAGTTCGACTATAGAGCGAATTGAAAATATCCACTATTAATCATACACGAAACTAGCAAACACTGGAAACTGAAGAGTTAACGCAACTGTCTAATCGATAAAACTGACGAATCAGTGAAACTGACTAATCAACGAAACTGGCGAATTAAATAAACTGACGACTGAGGGAAACTGACCAGTGATACGCGGACTCGACTACCCACGGTAGATAGATACTTTATCCTCTCTTATATCTGTGACTTTCACAAACCTGACCTTATTTGTGTTGACTGTACTCCTCATACCCTAAGGTAAAAGGGTAAACCGTTAAATAAAACTGGCAAATCATCAACGTGCCGCTACAGTGGCGACATTAATTTAGCACACGGGTAGGGCTAGTAGCCAGCTTCTATACTATTAAATGAATCGCAAAATGTGTAGCAGCTGAACCTTTTTCGCTAATTATTTATTTTATAATATTCCTTGAAGTACGAGGATGGTTCTTACGACGGAGAGAAAAAAAAATTGCACCCGTGTGAAGATGGGGCGGGCCGCTAGTTAATCATAAAAATTATAACAACATAAAATAATTCGTAATTTGAAAACTACCGCCTGCGCCGTTCCTCGGCTCGTTCTGTTTCCTTCAATTCAATTCTGTTAAACTTTGTACGTTATTCGTTTTTAACCGACTTCAAAAAAAAGGAGGAGGTTATCAATTCGGTTGAATTTTTTTTTAGTTTTGATACTTATCTCCATTATTTATAAGCCGATTTGCAAAATTCTTTTTTTATAAAAAAGGGAAAGGGTATATTTTCAGATTGAACCCATTGTCATCAGGTCAGGATCTGATGATGGGATCCTGGAGAAATCGAAGGAACTCTTTAAATATTATAGGCACACCTATAGCGATTTGGGTACTTTTTATAGTAACTTGTGCATTTTCTCTTGAAAAGTACCATTTGATGAAGTGGAGCTGATGATGAATACCACAGATGGCCACCGGAACTACTCAATAATATTGTTGGTTGCGATTCGATTATTTTAATAAGCAATGTATGCTCGTCAAAATTCAAATGGTGAAATGGAGCTGATGGTGAAATACCAGGAGAACTCCTCAACAATTAACGTCTCTGCATCAGGAAAAGCAATATTTTGTAAAAGGCGATGAGCAAGTTCAATACTAGGCTATTGTTACTTAAATAAATTATAAGCCGACCCACTAAAAAAACACCACAAACTGAAAAATAACTTTAATTTCGGAAGTCAGTGGCAAAAAACTAAAATACAGATCCAAAGACACCAACTTCCGAAATTAAAGTTATTTTTCACTTTTTTAATTGTTATTACGTTTCCCCTTCCGTTGAACGAACACCGCCACGAAAAACAGTTGTTTCTCAAATTCAATTATGAAAATTTCCAGCGGTCTGGAATTACAGAGAATAATTTACCAGACACGACTGTTAAATTATCAAAGTGCTATTAACATAACGTAATTAGCATCCCGTAAAGACAAAAAATTAAAACTGTAATGCTGGAACCGTGCAGTCATCGTGAGGAAGGAATAATTTTTTTCATTAATTATTTACAACGCCATATAGCGGCAACAACAGTGTGGCGCGAGTGGCGTAAGTTATCTGAAGGGTTAGTTTATGCAAAGCGATAGCTGGATTATTATTGTCATGATAAATAAATCATTATCACCACGAGCAAGTATTTGGCGTAGTAGTAGCTCAACTGTGGATACGCTTGATCCTCGCTAATGAGACACAATTGAATTTCTATTGTTATAATCATATTTAGATTTTTCAAGACTAACCGGTCAAGCTCCGCGCGTACTACATGTTGCACCATGATACAATTGAAAATCAATTGTGTCTCATTACAGCGGGGATCAAGCGATTAAGATCTTTACTTCTGGAGCAGTTCAACAAGGTACGTAACGAACGGACAGAAGCAAGATAATGTTCCGTGTTGTAAATAGGTACCTACACAAAAAGATAACATCACATGACACCTACAGCGTAACAGCATAATTAGCCTATAGCTTTCCCACTGCTGGAACACAGGCCATCTCTCTGTGAGAGGGAATGTATTGTAATCCACCACGCGGGCCAAGTGCGGGTTGGAATATGTCACATGTCTTCGATTTTTTGGTTCTAGGACATGTCGGTTTCCTCACGATTTTTTCCTTCACCATTGTCATGATGATGTTTTACGAATTTACGATTGCTAAACTAGTTAATTTCTAACTTAAATCATGAAGTAGATGGACCACTTCCTGATTAATTTGCTGTGTAAGTTATGTACCTATTATACACTCTCAAAAGCTATAAAAAATTATCTGCCTAATCTTCATTGTAGCTAAACAATATTTCGCTACATCTAACATCTTGGGCAGCTCCCAGTCGAGATGCGACTCTGCACTAGGTAGCCACTCTAAAATGTAATTAAACTATTTAATTAAATCCCACACGGACACTGACTTTTTATTTTATTTTATAGCACAGCACTCCAAGTTAAATGATTTGAAACAAGAATAAATTTTTATACGATTTCATAGCCTTTTACGTTTTAATTACGAGAGAGTTTTAATTATTGCAAAGGGTTGATTAAAACGGAATGTGTTCAGGTTTCATGCTGTGTGGTCGCTGGTAAAACGGATTTTGGTCTTTAGATTCATTTGATTGCTGTCCGCTTGCGTTGGTCGCATGCTTTTTGCAGTGGTCATTGGTCGTTGGTTTTGTGCCGTGTTTTACGTTTTTCTTTATGGATTGTGGGTGCTGTTTTGAAGTTAGATATCCTTACAACCCAATGTAGACGTTGAGCGTTGTCTATTCTTGAGACATTTGAGCTTGGATGTATAAAACAACGAAAACTAATGTTGACAATTAATTAAACGAAAACGTTGTTACATTAAAACTGCCTACTACCAACATTCAACACAATGGTTAAATAATTCTTATAACATTAGCCCATAGTTATTTATTCAGAAGGTCCATATTCAGGTTGTTACCGGCATTCACGGGACGGACCAGTACCAAGCACTTGTGCTTAAATATTGAAAGCACTTTCAGCGTCACCAAATCCATTTTATTTTTAAGTATAAGTAGGAAGGCTAGGCTTATTATAATAATCTAAGTCTTAAAATCAATTCTCCGTGGACCGCTATAAAATACTTGAATAATAAAACTTCATAAATTGATTTTATTACGCAACCACCATTTTTACGAGAGCTTGTAAAGTTATGAAAGCTTCTACACACAGGAATACAACGTTTTTATGTGTACTTTACTGGGCTTTTGTATGCGGTTTCACTTGTGGTGCCACTTGTTTAAAAACGTAGTTTTTCACGTTGGGAAGTTTGTACTTTTGGTATATTCGGGTAGCAACAGCTACAGAGATTTCAGGCATTGTATGTAGGTATACCTGTGTCAGCAGACTGCCTAGCGTTTTCCCAACTATGTTGGGGTCGGCTTCCAGTCTAACCTAATGCAGCTGAATACCAGTATTTTACATGGAGCGACTGCCTATCTGACCTCCACAACGTTATTGGGTAACCTGGATGTCAGACTTTCAGGCCTCTGATGACTCGTGACGACTGTCAAAGATCCAAGAAAGACAGCCGGGCGACCGAGGCACGGAGCGGTCTCAGTATGTATGTCACCCATCCACGGACCGACCGCGGCAAGCGTAGTTTAATCTGATCGATCGACCCGTGCGGCTGTCATTACTTAGCCACGAGCCCTCAGTGCGGTTAGTGGAAGTGCTCAGGTGCCGTTCGTCCAAGTGCTGTTGAAATCAGTGCTCTGAGTGGAATACCTCATAGATTTAGGTACCTGTGTAGAATGATTAATTGACAATTGAGTTAATATAATTAGGGGCTTCGTCCATACTGATCCCTAGTCCCAACTCGCCCGGTCCGTATATATCTACCTACATGTATAACGAGAAGGCGCAAAAGTAGGTACTGATGGTAAGGAAAGTGCTTGTATGGTTTGTATTTATTTTTATTCAGTCATCACAAATCACAGTTTTTACAATAATTAAAGCTTACTCGCCGTCTTTGCGAGGTTGAATAGTATCTATTGGTGACTTTCATAGCAGCATTTAAACTTACACCTGTATACAAGTATTATAAATCGACTGATTGACGATCAAACTGGACTTGAGGAATGTTCTGCAATACGGACCTTAGTAGGTTATTTTGATAAAAAAATATACAGAAAAAGATCAAGAGCAAAATTTATACGTCGTAAGTGTTTATATTTTGTACATCGTAGCACTTTTCCGAGAAACTGTACCCTTGCAGCTACTAGGCGGGCGAAAAAAAAAATACTAAAAAAGCGGGCGAGTTGGGACTGGGGATCAGTATGGACAAAGCCTAATTAGGTAGCTGCAGTGTTATTCTGTAAAAATCTCAAAGAGAAAATTTAGTTGAAGTGAGCTGTCAATAGTGTCAATCAAGTGGAACGACAGCTCAGTTCTCACGTTGTGATTTTAAAGTATATACCAGCTGCTCTTAGCTCTTCATAAACACGAAGAAAGTATGTTTTCCTTGCAAATTGCTGTAAAGCTATTTCCAAATCTTAGAATATAAAATCATGCACCATAAGATAATAACCATATAAAACCATAAAATTCACTCGCTTTCAGTTCATTTTTATTTCCATGAGTGCTGAATTTTTATTACGTAGCGAAATGCGGATATACTTACATATCTTTTTTTTGGTTGGAAATTGATACTTACCTTTATGATCTTTTAGTACCTATTAAAAGTAGATATTCATGGCGTGCTTAATAAAAATAAAAATATCAGGGTAAAGGATCTAATAGACAGGGTCAAATTAAATTAGCCAGCGAAACTCCACAAGCTTTATGGGTAAGTATTGATGTAAAACACATAAAATATAAGTAAAATAAAAATAAAAAAAGTTTTGATGAATTCTTATTTGGGGTCAACGACCACTGGTCTAGTATACGCATCCATCACACCAGTAAAGTTTATACAAAAAATAAAAACAAGTAACTACCTACACACAAACATTAAATGCATAAAATTAATTTCTTTTTTCTTTTATCATGTAATCCCATTAATTTAAGATTTTATCTTTAGCTAGCAAGCAATATTATTTGTTGAAATTGCATTTGAAAAATTAACAAGACACTTAATTTTCTGTTTATTTTAATATTATTCATGAGTAAAACATATTTATGTAATTATAAAAGAATTTTGTAAGGTGTGTTATTTTAACTATGGCATGGAGATTTAAAAAATGATTAGAATATAACCAGAGATGGACGTGACGAAATATTGAGTAGCTGGTTATGTCATTTATAGGTACATATTATGTATATAATTGATATTATTATCACAATGTATAACAGACAAACTGATGATTGCAATATGACGTGAATACGCAAAATGAGTAGGATAAAGAATATTGATTTTGTATTTGTGATTTTGATATTATAGAAGGCCGTCCTTCAAAATGAAGATCTATTTTGCTCTTCATGCGTACACACAGAGACTGTGCTAACCCCTCAAGTTTTAAAATGTTACACTGCTACAACATTGAATTCCTTACGAATAATCTAAAGAATACTTCAAAAAGAGTTCATTGTTTCGACTCGGATTAAACCATCGCATCACTGAACGTCGTCATACTCATTCCGGCAGTTTGACGAGCTAGTCAGCGAGCCCATGTGACAGTGACAGTTTTGTATGGACATTCGTAAAATTCTACAGGTACACCTCTGCCTAACTCTTCAGGGATATATAGGTGTGAAACTGTCAAACAGATTTATGAATAAGATTTAAGAATTGTTTTATGATTCTGCCAAAGTGGCCTTTTAGGCCTGGGGGCATGGGGGCCTAAAAGGCCACTTACAAAAAAAAATGGCGAAAATGGTAATAATATTACGAGCTGGGGCTCGTAATATCCTGTGCCGGATTATTACCATTTTCTTTAAGTTTTCTCCAGCGGATTCAATTTCCTACATCGATTAATAAACTTCAATATTGCTGCTATGTTCGCGGAGTTTTCATAATGCATTATGAAATATTGATGCAATAAGAAACCGTGCTGTTTGCAGCTACGCTACGTTTTGTTATTTTTAGCTAGCAAAACTGTATTGTACTAAGTTCTGTTTAGTTAAGAAAACTTGAGATGTTCAGCGTGTAACAGTGTAGTAAAGAAACTTATGAAGTTGAGTTTGTTGAGATGTTGTTTGAGAAAGACGCAGGCCTCTTCTCTGTGAGAGGGAGTGGGCCGTAATTCACTACGCGGGCCCAGTGCAGGTTGGTATAGATGTCATAAATTAATTTTCGGTTGTAGGACATACTGGTTTACTCACGATGTTTTTCTTCACCGTTTTGTAAGCAGTGGTGATGAAATAATTTACACAAACTAAAGCGCCTGTCTGGGTTCAAACCTACGACTTACAACTCGTAAGTCGCGGTCGTTACCGATGGGCCACCACTGCTCTAGCATGCAATAACAACAGATAAATCATAGAACAACCGAATATCGAACGTAATCAATCTGTACGCAGATAGTAATTCCTATCTCCTCCTTCCCGCCTGCAATCGATGCGATATTGAGCCTCATGTTGAAGCTCACATGGCGACTTGTTGCTCGTCTTTAATAAATGAACGGACATGAAATTGAATTTTGGAGTATACTTAATCTTATAAGTACTTTGTTGTAGGTAGCTATTGGAGTATTTCAATCTATACATACAATACAACTATATAAAATTGAAGTGTCTGTTTGTAATGTCAAAATAACAGCTTTTTACTAAATGCCTATGAAGGACATGCGATGCATGATTAATTGTTATAAAACAATTAAAAACAAACATAAAAAATCTGTTTGTTCCGGCTAATCTCTGAAACGGTCTCTAATATGTAGGGTACATATTAGATTTCGTATTTTCGTGGTTCACGTCTGAACGGATTTCGATAAAATTTGGCGAAGAGATAGATGACATCCCCGGTAGCACGTTCTCGAGGGATCATTTCCAACATACAAGTGGGCATTATGAAGCCGCGGGCAGAGGCTAGTATTAAATAAATTTATTGCATTGTTCCACAATGTGAACTGTATTATTTTAATTAACTTAGTTTATAGTATATACCTATACTTAATTGGAACTGTGGAATATGTACCTTAGTAGTTTCAGACTGATTTTCAGCGTGATGAAGGTACTCAAAGGTGAACGTGTATAAAATGTACAGTATTATGTTTGTAAAGTAGTATATGAATTACCCGTGTCGGTTAGGCGTGTTCAATATTTGTCTACTTTTAAAATTATGATAAAAAAAAAACACCTCCTCTTTTCTGTAATATAATCATTATATTTTCTTTGCTCCTGTTTCTCGATTATTATTACATATATATTTAAATAGATTAGGGTATGCTTTGTTTTTATTGTATTCTGTAAATGGTACACCACAGACTACCAACAATATTGTCTCTTCTTCCCAAGGATGCCTTTAAAAGATCTCTCTTAGCGAGAAGACGGCTCATTGTGTCACCCTTTGTAAAATTTCTACATGTATGGCTACAGTAATTTATATGGTGTACATAATAAAGAGTAGTCCATTCTATTCTATATCTTCAGTTTGAAAAAAAATTAAATTTCACATACCTTTAGATATCTACACAAGAAAACGAGTTAAATTCAGAGTATCTATTTTGAAAAACACCGAAAACATTACTTTCGGTTTTCTCGGGAGACATAACAAATGATCTGATTTCATTTTCTATTAGTAGCGAAATCTTTCAATCCGATAGTAAATGCTAACCATATATCGCAGTCGTCTGATGCGGCAATTTGTCTGGTACGCGAGTTTATCTGAACAATGAGAATGGTACGTTTTGCAATGAGGGGGATATTGCTAGAATAATAAAATTAATTGTCTGTACACGGAATATATCTATACAACTGAAAACCCGCGATCCCTGTCTCGCATAGGGTTGATATCATTATGCTGTGATGGTCGTTTTGCGTAGATGAAACGCATATTTTCCCCCAACTTGTTTTTTTTTTGTGTCCTTTGTCTGCGTCATGTTTGCCGCAAATAAACGCATTTTCTTTCTTTATTTTCTTTGTGAATGTAAGAAAAACCTGTCCCAAGTAAAAAAGTAAAAAACAGTAGAACCCATTAATACAATTAATAGCGGTCTACTACTTATAACAATCAACTCGTAAATTCTTCTGGAATATATAGAAGATATAGTTTCTAAAGAGAAAGTTTTTCTGTATGAATGTGGATGACTTTAAGTAGGGTAAGACCAAATGAGTGATGGATGTATTGTGTCAGCAACGGTATGGCTAGAAAGGGGGTCAACACTGAGATGGTGACTGACGGCGATTTATGGAAGCAGAAGACAGTGCAACAGGCAAGGCCGAACACAAATAGATTGGGTAGGTACATGGGGCGATAATTATGGTCAGGAGGATGATTATTTTCCATTGCTGCAGTTCTGGTGACGCTGGTATTATAAAGACATATACAGGTGACTTGTCATTTTACGAATTCCTTCCAGGACATGATAGTGTGATCCATTTGCAACAGTTAGCACCCCATAAAGCCTAAGCCATTCAATTTGAGAGTTTCGAGAAAAGTGATATTTAGTCACGAATTTTGGGAAAAATACATACGAATCAGGTTTGGTTTAATCCATAACACTATTATGTCCTGAAAGGAATACGTAAAATTACAAGTCACGCTGTATAGCATCGTTAACGTGGCTAGATTTACAGCTGCAGTGAAATAAGAAGGGATTCCTTATTTACATTCTTTTTAAAAATCTATTCTCTAAATACGTACTTTCGCGTAGCTCTTGAAAACTGAAATCAATCCGGTGTTCGGTCTCGGACGGGTCTGAATAATGCTGCCGTTTGTCTCGGACGTGACTCTAAGCAGTCGCAGACTTACCTACCTGTCTAAAAATGGCACATTTATTTTACTGCTAGGACATAACATAAATAGAAAACTGGTAATTACATTTGTAAATGATAGCTAATTAGACGATTAAAAAAGATGTCGATGTTCATATGTTATACAAGGTGACAGGGACCTTGACGCGCAAACTAAAAAACACCCATGCGGTAAAAATTTATGGAACAGCTATATATTTTTTATTTCCACAAAGAATTTCAAGACTTTGAGAATCATGTGCTTAATCCGTGTTAACAGGTTGCGAGTCCCTGTCACCCTGTAAAAAACACTCTGTGGTAAAACCAGTTTAAAAGGTTGTTTCAAGGTTGTTTCATAGCTAGGCTATTTATCCTTGCCTTCCTAACAACATAGAGGCAGTAGGTAAGTACACAAAGTAATGTTCTCACATACCTAAAGTCAGCAACGTTTGCTTGATTTGATCTGCATACACAAACAAAATCGACCAGCTTTAAACAATCTTCCAGAGATATACGAGTATGTACCTTAAATTATGCATGATGTGTGTGTGTATACGTCTGCACTTAGGGGCATTGCCTGTGTACCTATACCTACCAATCAAAGAGGAGGTTGGTAACTATTTACCTTGAGAGAGGAACCCCAGGGAGTGCAGGCCAATATGGAAACTTATTACTTTGCTCAAAGCAAAGGCCGAGATATTGCTCCGATATCAATGTTCTAGTTTTGAACGGAGTTTATCGACACTTCTGAAGTTTTAAACTTTTAGAGAATAATATCTTGAACGAAAGTGTGCAATAAATTCATATGTGGGCACTTCGGAAATATTGAAAAGAATGATTGAAGTCTTTAAAGTGGAAGTTCAGATGGTCTGTATGTTTATTAGCTGCTAATGTTATCTAATGGTTTTTGTGATAATTAGTTTACATCAACTGCCCTTTGGTCACGTGGTTGTTGCGCGACTACTGAGCGTGGGGGTTCTGGGTTCCATTTGCAGGTCGGGCAAAGTCTTTTAAGGTTTTTTCAATAGGAATTTCTTAGTAACAGCCCGGAGCTTAATACTTAAGTACTGGGAATTGGAACAAAGAAAAGTGTGTACACATTTCTCCTACAGGCATAAACCTTCACCAATTCAACACAGAAACAAAACAACAGATTTTATTTTGTTCCTAACCTATTTTTGTCCCTCTAGTGGTTCTCAAAGTGGCTCATTAAGCCGTAATCCCCCGTTTTCATGTACCTAATGATTGTGCCGATGGTCGCCCGGCCGGGATTAGGAGTGGTCATAAAACCGATACAACAATTAATTGTTCGGTGCTGAGATTTCCAAAGTTTATGCAGCTCGGGGGCTTTGGGGTTTATGACTATTAGTTGAAGATGGGCAGTTGATAAGAATTCTAAGGTTGGATTTAGTGATTGAACGACGGTTAGCGATGACATCGGTCGCGTATTGATCGCTGACTCGCTGACCGTCGGTGCTACACGTATATGTCCGTTTATCGTCAGCGTCTTGGTGCTGGTGACCGACCGAGGACACGCACAATGGTCCACTTGAAGGACTAAGTGCAGAAACTAAACCCATAACATAGAACATAGAACGCGTGACCGACGATACGCGGCCGAAGTCAGCGTCACACTAAATCCAGCCTTAGTCTCCTGAATAAGGCGCTAAAAATGTATTTTGTACGAGCTTGCTAAATTACCACTACCATAAAAGCGCTTCTCCTCTCTCCTAATTATTTAAAATGTAGCTGTGCCCGACAGGGTTGTTAATTATTGATTCTATTAAATTGATTTATACTTACCAGCTGTATGTGTAATTATGTACATTACGGATGCAATAAATATTGAATTGAAACTGTTATGCTATGGATACTTGACAGAAATATTTTTGTTACAATAATTTCCTTTAACATCGATTTTTACTTGATCATTTTTTTTATTTTTCGCTCAAGTTATTTGATAACTGCTTTAAAAGTACTGAAATTAGCACCTCTAATTATTACTACTATACTATATATAATATACTATATTATATTCTTATTAGTACTTCTAATTTCACTACTTTTAACGATTATCATTTTCTTCAAGCATGGGAGAGGCCTTTGCCCAGCAGTGGGATGATACAGGCTAGCAGTAACAATAATTTTCTATAATGTCCACCGGTGAAATGATAACTGAGCATTTGCACTATAACGTAAATCAATAAATTAATTACAGGAATTTTCAAAAATCTTTGACCACCACTGCCCTAGGGACGTTAGGTACGAACGTTATCGAACCAGTAGCGTAATGTTATACTTTATTGAGTAGGGCTTAGGGCGGGGAATTTTGTTATAATAATGGCCTCGATTTATTTCATATTGTAAGCCCGTAATGAAGTACGGGTGTTTCCGAGATGTATGGACCGAGTTATCGTGACAATGGCAGTGAATAAATTATTTTATTTTTCTGTAATTTCTGTTATTTGTACCTATGGGTTATGTAGATAATCTGTTAATAGTACGAATGTTAATAAAATGTTAATAATAAATAAATAAATAAATTATTTTTATTTCGGACCAAAGAATCCATAGATTGTTAGTAACATAATATTAAAAAAAACTTATTGATTGAGTAAATATATGAAGCAAGTTGTTTGAAATAATTATATTATTACTAGCTACAGCCCGCGACTTCGTCCGCGTTCCGCTCGCGACTGTACTTCCTGAGGTTGTAGGTTTGGCAAATTGGCGGAATATGTGTGTTAAGTATGTACTTATAAAAAGTTAGGATACATAACATAATACATAGTAACGTCACTTGTAGGCAGATACGACGATGGATTCACCGCACGCACACACACACTAACCCTAGAATAAAACCAAATTTATAGTAAAGTGTTGTGTCGTGTCATGACACCTTTTGAGTTCACAATGTTAGTCAATCAAAACTGGTTGTGATTTGACGTAGTCCTGAACAGATTCGTTTAATTGGTGTATCCCGAGTCACGACACATCACGACACACTCTGCAATATAACTGACCGTGTCCACATATTTTCCAACCGTGCATACTCAAATATTAAATGTAACTACTTCCAAATGTTCCGAAGGTGTGGAGATCTGGTGTGCTGAAATGCAGGCCTTACAGCTTAGGCACACGTCTCCCAGAATACCTAATTATGCTAAATGAGTACTTCTATATTGTGATGAGAGGCAAGTTAGGCATTTTTATTATATTTAAGACTTAGGTAGGTTTACTTCTGTGTAAGCCATTATTATCACTGGAAACAACTGATCATCTTGCATAATAAAGTTCGCTATATGAAACTGAACCACTTCGTTCTCAATTCGGAGTGAGCCAACCCTAGATTTAGTGCTGGGATAATCGCGGGACTCCTAAAAATGAAAGATTACGGTCAGCGTCCCTTATTCAGGTGATACACCAACGTAACTGGATCCTTTACACTTTATACAGACATAAAATTATTTTGGGATATAATATGGCATATTTTGAGAAGCTATCGTCGGTATAATCATGTAGTTACGTGGTATCATAGCATGTAATGTCTCGTTTGTACACGTAGGTACGTAACAGCTTTGAGACGAGAACAAGTTCGTATATAGGATCGGACCTCGTCCTCGTTCGTAGTGTTAGTAGGTAGTATGTTACTCCAACCTGGTGAAGTCGGGCTACCTCGATTTAGCGGCGGCAGGATGTGGATGTGGAGCTGTGTCGCTAACTATGCGCCACCTCCTATCCTGCCCTCTGTGTCCCAAAACATGCAGTCAAAGTGACCTCTGCGCTGCCACCGACGACGCCGTGGAAGTAGGCCAAAAAGATTTGAAATACAGGCGTGCCAGCGACACGGAGAAGAACAAGACCTCGTTTCGTTGAAAGGAATACAGACAAATGTGTAGGTGATGAGAGAACTCCTATCGAATCCCACGAAAAACAGGGTTGGAAAATAAAGGATCATATTATCGATTTCACTTTCTTACAAATAAAAGTCGAATATTAGGGGAGAAAACTAACTATTTTATTTTATTGTACCCGTACTGGGATAATATAACTAATATTTGTATTGTTTTAATGTAGATCTACTTGCGATGAGAACAAGATACTTTTAAACCGAATAAATAAAATATATCGTAACATTCTTAACGCTATGAGTTCATAAAAAGTCACTGGTATATCCGACAGTTCAGTTAATACTGGCCGCTTCCTATTTATGCGTCTACCCATCCCTAGCAATACCGTCATATTTATCGACAACGATCCCGGGATCCGCTCTATTTGCACCGCTCTATCAATTGATATCGGTGTCGACAACATTCGGTACAAAATATGTTGATGTTCGGTATTCAATATGGTGAATTTAAATGTGTTTGAAATAACTAAAAAGGTACATATCTATATCTTGTATTTACATGTTATAAGTTAAAAGTTCTTTTGCGCCATACAACCGATTTTAATGCAGTTTTCACCATCATTTTGAGAATGTATTCCGGAAGGTTTATGTGTATAATACTTACATTAATGAAGAAATCTCGATGTTTTGTCAAGTTGCAAAAACAGTGCGAGGCAGGGGTGGGTCACTAGTAATATAATAAGTATAATAGTTTTATATCACTAAAAACTGAAACATCGATTTTTGGTTTTTATGAACCTACAATCTGGTATTTAAGTAAGTAACGTGTCCGTAAACCCCTGAGCCACTTCGACAACACACGAATGCTGGATTCTCAACTCTTGCCGCGTGGCCGAGCGTTGAAAACAGAATAGTGCATTTTTATTAGGTTTAAAGATACTTTATTCTCAATGAAAACATAATTTTTTCACTTACTTGAGAACAACACTAATCATAATTTAAATTTACAAAAAGTTTGACATCATTATTCAGGCATTACATTTACACGTACATAAATGGAACACAATAATTCTATAGTAGGTAATATATTATTATCGTTAAGGATAATTAATTAAGCATCTCACTAATAAGCGATGTCCCTTTGGGACTACAGAGACAAAGATTAAATAATTCTCATTTTAATTAACTTTGAGCACATACGTGTTCTCAACGGGATAGTAATTGTTAATATATTACTTGTTAAATGAGCTCCATAGCACAGATAATATAATATCCATAGAAAGAAAAAGACCCGCAGCCCTATTGCGCAACAATTGGCGTTCTATCACAATTTTTTTTAAAGCAATTCCTAATCCATTGCTTCATAAAGTTTGAAAAATTTTATTTATTTATTTATTTTTTTTATTTATTTATTTAAGAAGAAGAAACTATAATAAGGGTTCCTAGTTGACTACGGAACCCTAAAAAAGTTAAATTCAAGGAAAAGTTCTCCGTTTATTCTGCTGTTAAGCACAACGGACCAGCGCCCGTCGGTTTCTTGAAGGTAATTGTGTAATAACTACTAATATTTTAACCAACATTTACACAACAGTTACGAAGTTATTCCACAAAGTAACCAACAGACGCTTTCCTTTATTACGTTTTCTTTAGAAACCTGCAATGAAGAATAAATGTCAAGTCATGAAATAATATGAACCATTTTACATAACAACTATCTAACCATGCGAAAATAATTTTAACATTGTGAAGTTCAGCATAACTTCATTATATTCAGTTTAGCAGTTTCGTAGAAAGTGGTCTAAACAAACATACGGCTTTCCTTCAATTAGCACCCGCACGAGGTTTGAGAGCCTAAAAATTATTGTATGTATGATCTTCGACCATTACACGATTGATTCATGGTGAATACAGACAATAAAATCGATATTTAAAAATACATAATAACTTTTTGACCTTTGCTCGTTTTTGAGAGTTGCCAGTAAAAAAATGCGTCAGTTGACAGTGTTGCTAGTGTTTTTATATGTGGTGCTGTGTGAGGGGTTGGAAGATGCTGTCGAAGAGAGAGGGAAGAAGAAAATTGGATTGTATAGTAAGTTTTTTTACGCCAAGTTGATATGTAACTTTTATACCCGAAAACGTCATGAAAAATAAGTATTTTGAGAATAGGTAGTGAATTATAAATTCATGACAGCTAATTGAATTATGTTGTCAATAAAACTTAAAACGTTGAATAACTAAAATCTATGAAAGCGTACCACTATAAATAAAATATGTGCAATGAGATCATTGCAGTTCCAAAAAAACATTGATAAAAAATGTAGATTCAATTATTTTTAAAGCTAATAGTTTCGAAAAGCTCAAACCAATTCAGTACATTTTAACGCTATTTCACAGATTGATATTTTAACATCACTCAAACAAAATATGCAGTTAGAACAAAGATATTTTATTATTAAATCGTAAATGGATGATGTTCAATAAATTCAAATGTGCACGGCCATTGGAAAGCGATTATCGAATACCACTTTATCGAGTCATAACTATTGTGCCAAGCTATTTGTCACCATTTCAATAGTATTGGGTGTTTTATTGTTTTAAGTTTTGATTGATTCGTGCTGGAGATTTATGTATTGTACGTTGAACAGATTTATGGTACTATACTATTTTTGTAAGGGACGACGTTCATGTTGTGTGGTTCAAGAAGTTTAAAAAAATCTTGTCTTATGAAAAAATCTTTGAAGTCGGGTCAAAAACGGTCACAAAAGGGTACATGTGGTGTCTTCTCGACAAAAATGGTTGTGTGTAGGAAGTGAATCATCATTCTCTTGCCTTCATCCCAATTTATTTATGTATAATTTATTTATGGGGTCGGCGCAATATCTCTCTTTCTTTCACACTTTTCTACAAGTCATCTCGGTAGTCACCCCCTCTCCAGCCATATCATCTTTTACAAATCAAATCAAATCGTTTATTGCAATCCATATTGTACAATTACAGGTGGTAAATAAAAAATAGACACGATTATGGACCCTGTCGGGCACAGAAATTTTTTAATTAAATAGAGAGAGGAAGCTTGTTAACTTTTTTTTTATAACCTTTGTATTTATATTTCCATTCATTCACTTATTCTCATAATCTATTAATATTTTTTTATGCAGTTTTATTTAACTATAATTAATATTGCTTATTTCTTTACTCGCTTAAAAATTGTTCATTATTATTAATGTAGTATAATTATTAAATCTTATGTTATAATTTATTTTTGTTATTTTACTTATTAAAATATATCTGTTATTCATAGTTATCTCTCTCCACATTCATACACAAAATGTTCCTCACGCATTTCCCTCATTCCTTCGCACCTCCGACAACCGATTTCCACACAACTTTTCAATCAACGGTGCCAGTTACTTGTAGACAGTGAATAAGTAAGGTAATGTTAGTCTGGGAAACTAACATGGTCTAACACGTCAGTTATTTTATTTCGAAAAATATCTACCTACAAACTAGCCTTGTCCCAACTATGTTGGGGTCGGCTTCCAGTCTCACCGGATGCGGATGAATACCAATATTTTACATGAAGCGACTGCCTATCTGACCTCCACAACCCAGTTACTAATACCTACGATATCCCTTTGGTGAGAATGGTTCTCAGACTTTCGGGCTTCCGACGACCTGTAACGACTGCCAAAGATCCACGAATGACAGCCGGGACCAATAGCTTAACGTGCTTTCCGAGGCACGGAGGAGGTCTTGGTGGGTGCAGGTCACCCATCCACGGACCACCGCGGCAAGTGTAGCTTAACCTGATCGATAGACCCGTGCGGCTGTTACTATTTTATTTTTATGTTATTATTACTTAGCCAGAAGCCCCTAGACTACAATACAATACCTACAAACTAAACATGAAGCAAAAACCCCATATCCCTATCAGACCGAAATGAGAAAGTTTATAATGAATAAGACAGAGATTAAAACAGAAGAAGACCTAGCAGGGGATCGAGGAGGGGGTGGAGGGGGGCTCAGGGGATCAGACCGGAATAACTCCCTATAAACAAGGATTACCTAACATCTTGTTAATATTAATAAAATAAATAAGATCGGTTTAGTGAATTCCTCCTCACGCATGCTCGGACGACGCAATTACTTTGCTAAGTCCACTTTATTGTTATGTCCGAAAACCTCCGGATTTGTGCTTGGCTTAGTATGAATATGAAGATACTTTTGATAGAAAACTACCAGTATCTTTTCAATTTGTTAGGACGTAAAAGAGGCTTTTGTCGAGAGGAACGTTGCCAACTTTGTCGAAATTATTGCTTTCAATAGGTAATGTCATTATTTCCTAAAAATGAAAATAAGAAAGAAACGGAATATATATTTAGTACTTTATTTAGTTTACTGGCAACATGATCAACTTTAATTTCCAGACAGATTTTGATGACATCTCAATTTAATAAAAAAAAATCTTCTTTTTTTATCTCTATTTTGATGTTTTCTACCATTTTTCTATTTTGTTTTCACCTGAAGCGCCAGTGATCATCAATCCATTATCATCGGAAGCGCAGTGTTGTGGAAATAATGGCAGCATTGATTATTCTGAGTTCTAGAGGATTTAGCCCCACACAAGAGAACCTATGTTCGCATCATGATTCTACTAATCTTTAACTCTCTTTATCTAATTATGCTTTTTCTAACCTTATGCTTTCTCTTTTCCAGTATACTTCGTAGATCTAGTCATCAAGAAGATCTTCATTCTCAAGCTGATATACGCGTTCGCCTTCTGGGTGCTGCTCCACAAAGCCGGCTACATCTTCGGCTGGTTCCTTAGCTACATCAAAGAGAAGCCAGAGTATCATGGACATCACGACCACCACCATGTGGAGTATGGTCCTCCTGGGCCATATAGGAGGGGCAGTCAGAAACTATATAACCCTTATTCGAAGCAGACTTCGTTTTCAGCTAAGCCATCCTATATCCCTCTGTAAAAACTTTTTAGTTTGACTTGAGGAAGGTGCTGGGAGAATTTTACCGCCGATTTATTCTGTAAAACTCTCACCGATGAAAACCCAAGTCACTCAAATTCACTTCAATTCTAATCTAGTCGCAATTTCATCTCAGCGACGATCATTCGATCAATGTCTAAAACTTATCAAAAATGTAAAGAAATTATAGGTTCTTTCGGTTTTTCTGACAGACTGAGACTAGAATGCAAAATTTATTGATATTGATTGAGATTGCCCTTTAAGCTCGGTTCCTATAGACAAAAACGGATCGTTTTGTCTTTAGTAGATCTTTAATAGGTCTTTGTTTCATTATCGGTAAAAATACAAGTCTTAATTTTACCCAAAATTTTGACGTTTCCCAGTCAGGGCAAATGCACACATGAAGGGATTAATATACATATATCGGTCCGTAATTTAAAGGAATCGGCCATTAGATGCTAGGGATTGTCACTATTTACAGCTCACTTCACCTAAGTTTTCACGTTGACATTTTCACAAAATAGACCGACTGTTTTGATTGCTTTTGGTATTGCATTGGATAGTTACCTGTGTGATATTATGAATGGTAGATTTAGATATGTGTTCAAGTTCAAGTCTCGCATCGAGATGTTATATTTGTGTGATTTGATGCCACGCTCAGTAGAGTGCGAGCTTGTGTGTGATTACAAGTATTTATTTTGTGACAAGTCATTCGTTTTATGAAAGAAAAGGACAGGGCGTTCTTAGTAAAATAATTTTATTTATTGTGATAGTAAATAGGTTGTATTAAAATAATTAATTTATTGATACAAATTCTTGTTTTTATTATTAAACCCTGTTTCATATATAAGTACCTACTACACAAACATTAACAAATTAATTACCTACCAGCATACATAATATACATTTCCATGTCGACCAGTCACGGTTCTACATCGAGATATCTCTATTCATTGCGATACCTCCGTTTTAGTCTTGGTAACTAAAGGCACAGCATAAACTGGCGAAGTTAAATACGAAGTAATTACCGTAGGTACCCCCCGTAATGTATGCTTATCAAGAAGTTGGCAAAGTTCACGCAAATAAGGGTAGGTACACAGAAATTCGTATTAGTGGCGTTCGGATATGTAGTTTTGTCTGTTCGTTCGTTTAGAGCATTTGGAAACCGAGATGGTATATAATCTGTCAGGGTCGCGGGTTGTTCGAAAGAGTTACCGTGGCTCCTGGCACAGGCTGAAGGAACACGTGTGGGTTTTAGGCAGTAAGAGTCTGACATGCCCTCCCGCTCCGCTCAGAGCGGGAGAAGTTATTTGACAATTTACCAAAAAAAAAGAAAAGATGGTATTATAATATTGCAAATTAAAAATTACCTTCTTTTCGTTTAAATAAGAATCAATATAGGATGTATTAAAAAAAGTAAGAAAGTAAGTAAGAGCTATGGATGCCAGCGGGTAAGTGTGTCACACACCAAGGGCGGTTTTGCACTAATCCGATCCGAATCCGAGAAATGCCGGTCCGAAGTGACCGTAGTCCTATTTAAATGAGGGGTTGCGAACTATATCCGAACTCTATCCGTCCGAATTTAGAAAATTCCCAATTCGGATTGAAGTCGGATCTTTAATTCGGATTCGTTTCGGATGTAGTGCGAAAACCGCTCTAACAGTAGGAATGGCTTTCATTTCGACAGTTCAACAACATTCATTTGTTTTTGAGCAGATTAATTTTGCGAACATATGAAGCAATGGATTAGCAATATCCTTCAAAATGATTCCCATTGTGATTCATAGTGTGTTACAGAATTGGGATGCAGATACTTGGCACCGGGTACCCGTTGATGAAAGTATGGGGTGAGCCGGGTCAATTGTGCCGGAGTATCCAGCAGTCGGAGTGTAATGGAATTAATTTTATTAACATGGTTGTGGTTATTATACATGGTGTTTTTTTTTATGAATCGTTTTAATCAGACATATATGTCTCTACTATAAATCTACGAGTAGCTGTAGGCTTATCTATATCTATAAAATTCAAAGTCCTGACTGACTGACTCATATATCAACGCACAGCCTAAACCGCTGGTCCTAGAGTCATGAAATTTGGAGGGTGTGTTCTTTGTGATGAACAGGTATCCACTAAGAAAGGGTTTTTCGAAATTCCACCCCTAATAGGGTGAATGGGGGGAGGGTGGAATTTCATGCGGACGAAGTCGCGGGAAAAAGCTAGTATTTCATAATTTAATCGGTAAGTAAGAAACACCGGGTGCAAACTATAGTTTTTAGCAAGTAAACTACTGACGCCCCCTGGCGTTGGCTGCTGCGGTTGTTTCTGCCACTTGTGGTGCCAACTTCTCTGGTTTTATCATAACGTTAATTTTACGTTATTTTAAAAGTATTGTATGACAATAAAATGTAGTGAGCGCCTTATTATAGGCACTTTTGGGTTAAAATTAGTTTTATGTAGTTATTTTGTTGGTAGTTAAAATATATAGTTACAGTGTAAGATTACAAATAGAGGGGCTCGTGGCTAAGTAATAACAGCCGCATAGGGCGATCGGTCAGGTTAAGCTACGTGTCTCGGAAAGCACGTAAAGCCGTTCCCGGCTGTCATTCGTGGATCTTTGGCAGTCGTTACGGGTCGTCAGAAGCCCGAAAGTCTGACAACCAATATTACCAAGGAGTATCGTATTACCTAAATACAATCAATACTTTTAGAGAAAATCGCTTTTAAATGTTGCGTAAGCATTTATGCTCGTGACTGTACTGACAGGGTGCATCTATAGAGGGAGGGTTTTTAAATGACGGCCTATGAAAATAGTCGTCGAACATGGTCTGCTAACACTCGATGAAAGGCGCAAAGTTATGGATATGAGTTTGCTTTATGATAATACTCAAGACTATGGACGATGGAGTCGGTCGCACAGGTCACCTTTAAAACTCCTCTACGGCGCACTCGTCACAGGACGATGCTACACGTGTCTCGGCACTCGACTAATTACGCCACTGAGCCGTATTGCTCGAATTTATAACACAGATGTTTTTCAAATGGATATATTTGACTACATTTCTTTGTGTTCAAAATCAAAATCAAAATCAAAAGTCATTTATTCAAACTAGGCTGAGAATCAGCACTTTTCGAACGTCAAAATTACATAAGACAGTCCCCCAAAAACGCCCGCCCTTCACCACTTCCTAGTGCTTTCGCTGGGGATCCTTTCAACCATACATAAAATTTTATTACCCTGTTATCAAAACTTCTTAAAATAAAATTCTAATATTATCCGTAACTTAAAACAACTCATTAAAATTTAATTCTGACTTCTCGTCCAATTTTAGCTCACATCGTAAAGAAAATGAAAATGAAAATAACAATTTCGCTCCGCCATCAGGACATAAACTGGATAAAACCGGTTCACTCCGGTTATAACCGCCCGTAACCAGTTTAATAATCTTTAGTATCTCGCGCGTGGTACTTAAGACTGTCATTTGAAACGGTACACAGTTTCAGCGACTTTATTGACAGATAAAACCAAAAATTAACTAAGGTTTTCATAAGAACGAATAGTTTTAATGGTAGCCTGTTACCTAGCTGTTAGTGAAGTCCTTGTCGTAATGTGATACTGATACTGACAAATAACACAATTCGACACGCAAATGACTTGCGATTGCCACTTTTGGATAAGTTTCAAAATTAAGAGTATGGGCACTGTACCAGCTCCGTATAAAGTCGGTAGCGAAATAGTAGCCCGCATTCGGTGAAAAATAAAATGCAGTTAATAAACAGAATGCATTCCAAAAGTTTCATAAAGAAAAAGAACATGAAAAATATACTTACCAATTTTTCAGTGTCATTTTGATGATATGATAGGCAACCATCACAATAAAACTTCACACAGCCAATAGATTGTTATTTCAGTACAGCCACGAAATTGATTTGTCACGTTCATAAATCTGGAATAACAGTGAGTATTAATTTATGCGCGCGACTGAACCGGCTCCACGTGATAATTTGAAATTTAGGGTCGGACATTTGTTACTGGATGCATTTTTGGGTGCATACGCAGGGAGGCACTGTGGGTGCATGAAGGGCGCATGTCCGATGTAAGGTGTCCTAGTTTTTAGGTTAAATACTACCGCTCTTTTGATAGAGTAGGTACCTATTACATTATCTAGTATGAAAAAGTACCTAAAAGTACAGCTGCTCAAGTATTTTCATTTTTGATTTTATGCTCTAAACTAAGCTAAGATGAGATTTCATGCTCTAAAACGTGGTTGTCCAAGATTTGATTTACTTACTTATTTTGACCCCAAAAGACTGCTCTCATTGCATATCTCCTTTTTATTATCTGGTATACTTTTTCATAATAAACTAAACTCATAAAAACACAACCACAAAATCTCATATTTGCACCAGCCAAAACTACGTCACTTCTGCGCTTTTCCCACATACTAAACTTGAAACATGAACATTTAACATCACGCTTATAACATAACATAACATCATGTCGGATGCAACATTAAGATTGAAATTACGTGCTAACGGGCATGGGTGCAAAAATTATACGTTCAGGGGTGCAAAAATGATGCGAAAACTTTACTAATTTCAGTTTGCTAACGGTTTTGCTTAATAGTTGTTTTATCATCTTTCGTTTTGTTGCAGATAAAATATTTTAAATATGTTTTTTATCATTTATGTTGGCTTTATCGTGAGAATTTATGAAAAGTTTTAAATGCTTGAGTTTTACTTTATTTATTAGACTTGCTCGCATTGCCTTATTTTTTTAATTTTATTAGCATGATTCATGTTTCTTTTAGCTTTTACCAAAACAGTCAAGTGATTGTGGCTTCAGATTTGTGTCATAAAAGATGAAAAATAGAGAAAGTTAAATGAATGCTACAACATATTCTTACAAGGATTATAAATGTACTTGAGCTTGAACTCTTTTGAGGATTCCGTACACATAGTCTGTTACACTCTGTTGGAGATATGTCAAAATACTAAAATCATTAAGTTAATCGATATGTTGTGTAGCATTCACATAACTTTCTCTATTTTACACAAATCTGAAGCCACAATCACGCACCCATTCCCGTTACCCAATTACATCCCTGTCGTCCCGGAATTTCTAAAAATAATTGTAAGGCAATGGGTGGCGCTTGAGAACCATCATGAAGTTGACAAGAGCGAAGATAGCAACGCGCGAGCGGCGCGCCTAGCTGGCATATTGCATAGAGCCTTACGTCCTCTTTCTGGCGGACACCGACGACGTTGTTGTACACACGGCTACACATCAAGCTATACATAACCAGTATAAGCTGACTTCTGATTGTATGAAAAACTTATACAATGCGAGGTCAGCTAAAACTGGATGGACTTGATGTGTAGCCGTGTGTACTACATATTATTATGTGTATTTTTAATTAAATTTACCTTGTTTTTCTGAGCTCTTAAGGGCCTATACTACCTCAAATTGCTTAGCATGATCCTCCGTTATGTCGAAAATACTGCAGCATTAATTTTGAAATAAATATATGGTAAAGTTGAGGATTAATTTAAGGTATATGAGTACCTGAGTACAAGTATATGAGACGAAAACACGATTCCATAAAATTTTCTCGATAGAAAAAAAATACAAAGTTACCTCGAAATTGAACAATAAAACGCTGGTATTAAAAAAAATACTTCATATTTGATCAGGAAACTTTGTATAATAACTAAACTAACTATAAAGCAGCGACTATATGTTTTATTTTATTTTAATTACAATTATTTTCGTAAAAAGCAAAAACCTAAACTATTGGCGCTGACTGCCGCCCAGCACCGCACTCTGTCTCGCTCACACTTAGTCCGCGAGCAGTATCGTGCGAGCGAGACAAAAAGTGAATTTTAGCTGAGGTAGTATGGGCTCTTAAATAATGATCAACGATTGCCGCAGATTGCGTTATTTAACAAATCCGTTAAAAGCTTGTATTATACGCCTGAATTGCTGAATAACCGATAAACCGTACATATTTATTTGGTGAATCATTTCGATGAAGCAAAAAACCGTAGTAGCTTAAAACTGTAGCTTTGGTTATCTCTAGTGGAAATTGTGAAGCGTGATTTATATTTCAGTGCTTCCGGTATTAAAATAACCGATAACTATTGAAAGTTTTCAATTTTTAATGAGTGACAGCGGTTGCGGTTTTCATTTCCGTTGTTGTGGGAAGT